>CM045894.1:9465000-9805000 GCA_025169545.1 Anguilla japonica | reverse complement strand
AAGGTGGAATCTGTACTGAGAGAACAAGCCTGCAAATCAGCCCCCCCCCCCACCCCCACCCCCGCCACCCCACGCGTCCCTCCCCAAATCACAGGGTCCACACTAATGCTCAGAGAAAGCGTTCGCATTGTATTCTCAGCATCACTGTTTTTAAGTCATGGACCAGTCCACACGACAAATAAATATGAAATTCTGCTGCGTTGGCGCATTTCGCAAACGTGCTTGTCGGGTAATGAATACGTGCAGTAGTCACGACTGTCAACATGTGCCTGCTTCAGCTGTCCTTCATTTTTAGTGTTCACGTTTTTCATTTTTTTAAGTAGGCCTACTCCGTATAGACTCCTTCCTTTCGTTTTGAGGGTTCGATGGAAAAAAAACAAAGGAGTTGACACTTGTCCTTGTGACGGAAGACAGGAGCTGTCTCGACGGTGGGACTTGACTAAATCCCACTGTCTCACACACACACACACACACACAGAGGAGAGGCCTTCATTTTTAATTCCCGAGGAGCGACTCTGAGGCACAATACATAATTTTTGTAATTTTTATTATTCCGAATTGAAAAGAATTCCTGAACACGGTGCACGACGGCACGCCGTGTTCCAATTTATAAACAAGGAGCGGGATCCGCGCGGCGCCGTGGGCGTGTGACACACACAACAGCGCTCCGGGCTCGTCATTTATTCATGGCGCCTGAATAATGCAGCTGAAAGTTGGTCTGGGCGAACACAAATAAAAAGGGGAAACAAAACAAGATGAGTCAGTACGTAAAAACGGAATACTCTCCGAGACAGGGACGCTAGAGCGGGGATTGGTGAACGCCGTTCCTGTGGGGCTGTGTCTGACTCATGCCAACTTCTGCACTTAATTTTTTAGTTCGCCTGATAGTTTGTTCAATCTGACATTTTAGCTATACGTATCGATTGGCTAGTTACCGTTACTAGTTGCTGATAGCGCGGAGTTACTTTTTTGTTCCTGCGGCTTTTGCCCGGTCTCCTCCCTGTCACCAGTAGAACAATCCAAGCATACACATTTTTACATGGTTGTGTAGCGTCCAGTGTGCCGTAGGGAGGTTGCTCTGACACTGGCTCCGCATTCAACTCATAGTTTTTTTGTTTATTATTATTTGTATTGTTTTTATTTTTGTACGTGCGGCACTGTCATACAGTATGATCGACAAGCACTTTTGGGAGTTTGTTCGTCCCAGTATAACACACGACTCTGTGTTATACTGTGCACTTGATAGATAAAACACTTTGACTTTGAGCAGTTGATTAAGGGTGTGGTTTATTGCCTTATTCTGTCGACACGTAATTTGCATGATATTAACCCAAAGCCTTTAAAATGTCTATGATGCCTGTGAACATGTGAAAAGACTCCTTGAAGCTATTTGATTAATAAATGTAACAACTTTCAGAATCATCTGGCAGGAAATAGGTTTTTGTCTCACAAAGCGCCGCTCGCTTTGTTCTAGTCCTATGAACAGTCTTCTGCTGAACAGAGTAAAACAAATACAATCATTGCAAAGTACAGCTTTTGACTTTGCCAGGAAATTGCGCTGAGCAATTGGCTGAACAAACTCCAGCTGAAAACTCAGACCAGCGCTTCTTATTTCAGTTTAATTTCCGTGTCCTAAACGAATAATGAATTTATTATTAGTCACCTGTGCTTTGTAGCACTGGGTAATAATGGGGTGCAAAAGAACAGTGCAATAGGATGTCTGGGCAAAGTTTCTTATTTCAAATTCTGGGACTTTTGAGTTAAGTGATTATGTATGTTAAAGTGCTGATCCGATTATCTTGAACGCGTGGAAGTTCTGCCTAGCTAAGAGTGCGTAACAAAAAACACTTCCCCAAGTCTGCATCGAGCCCCTCGTGATGAAAGTTTTTCGTACAAATCTGTGTAGCCACTGTGATTGATCCAGGCTTCAGTAATCGATGAAACAAAAATGAGAAATAGATCTGGAAAACCATTACCAGGGTCCCCAGCCCCATCTGTAGATTCTCAGCTTGGCACGATGATGGCATCTACTCAAAGCAATCGCATATTTTCTTGGAATGAACATTGTCATGTCGGCACGACTGTATATGTTGTGAAAATTGACTGAATTGTAATAACCATTTGGTTCAAAATAGGACCACATTTCGGTCTTTTTTTTTTTTCCTCCCCTCAGGAGTCACGCGTGTTTAAGTTCATCCTTCCTTTGACTTTGGTAGCAAAGAGGGATTGCATTCGCTTGCATCATCTCTGCTCCTGGAGGCTGTCGGTACAGGTTTTTTATAAAACCTGCGGAAACCTCGAGAACCCGAAGAGCAGGAAGGAGAATTTCATTTCAAACGGCGCCGTGCTTGTGCATTATTTACACGGGCACAAAATGGCCACCCTGCAACAGATGTTTCATCTATGCTGGTTATGGTTGAGGGAGGAACCCCCCACCCCCCATGCTCCAATATAAATCACTTTGAAATCCCTGAAGGGTATTGTATGAATGTTTTTTTATTTTTTATTTTATTGTTTTTTTTTTAAATGGGTGGGACAGGAGCAGTCACTTGAGCATGTCAAAGGTACTGGACCCTTATGTTGTACAGTACAGTGTGTGAGAACTTAGGGACTGGACCCTTATGTTGTTGGGTACAGTGTGTAAGTATAGGTACTGAATCCTTATGTTGTTGGGTACAGTGTGTGAGTTTAGGTACTGGACCCTTATGTTGTTGGGTACAGTGTGTGAGTTTAGGTACTGGACCCTTATGTTGTTGGGTCCAGTGTGTGAGTTTAGGTACTGGACCCTTATGTTGTTGGGTACAGTGTGTGAGTTTAGGTACTGGATCCTTATGTTGTTGGGTACAGTGTGTGAGTTTAGGTACTGGACCCTTATGTTGTTGGGTATAGTGTGTGAGTTTAGGTACTGGACCCTTATGTTGTTGGGTACAGTGTGTGAGTTTAGGTACTGAATCCTTATGTTGTTGGGTACAGTGTGTGAGTTTAGGTACTGGACCCTTATGTTGTTGGGTACAGTGCTGTGAAAGTGGGAGGTAGGGCAAACAGTATCTCAAACACTCTCTGGAGTTCCTGGGTCACACTCAAATGCAGGCAATGTCAGAATTCTATTTCATGTCGACGACAGCTGCTGTCTCTCTGAAGTGAGGCTTCTCAAAGGCCTCCATTCTCTTTGAAAACCCAGATGTTCCGATTTTTAAATAGGCTTCATTTATTTTTCATTTCATTTCCATCTTTATTGCACTCGTTCATGAAATTAAGCAACATTAAGCCAATCTGCTCACCTGCCTGCTTTGAAATGCACAGCGTGTTTATAAATTCACAGTTTGGGGCTCATTCAGGAAACGTGTACGATCACATTTGATCGTAAACTGTGTGCAAGAACATTTCCAAGAACATTTTGGGATTCATCATTTTTTAAATTATTTGTATTTGTTTGTGGATGTTTCCTTATGCTGATCTCATGAACAGGATTGTGCGTAAGATTTACAAACAGTCAGCATTCCTCATCTCATTCCTGGGATATGCACAAAAACAAAAGGTCTGCACGTGTCATGAATCCTATGTCGGTTTTTCATCTGAACATTTTTAAGAACAAAAGTAAGTATAATCCAAGAAATGTTTTATGAATGAGGCCAATTGAGTCAATTTGTTTAGAAATCCACAGATTGAAAGTTTTTATTGTTAAATGTGATTCTTTGGTTGAAAACTCAATAATCCAAAATCTCCTAATAACGTGGGTTTTTCCCGATCACACCTGAATTCTCCTGCAACATCTGACCACCTTGAACAAGGTAAAAATTACAGAATTTGCATCCCAGTTGCCCCAAAACAAAATGTCTGAAATGCCAGACAAGGCCAGAAATTCAACACGGAGAAAAAGGTTTAATGATACAGACATTTTACAGAATTTGTTGTGTCCTTGCAATATCCCCCCCTACCCACCCCTGCATTCCCCCCCCCCACCATCACTCCCACTCCCCGCCGGGTTTTTGAACGCTTTGAGCACAAGACGGATTGAGTCTCATGTCTCATGAATATTAATTCAGCGGTTTAGAGATGCAGGAACTGGATGGATGAGAGCGTGGCTGGCGGGTCACTGGCCCTGCTGGCGGTCAGGGCTGCACAGTGACAGCGCTGAGAGGCTGGCAGGGGAAACGGACAGCAGGTTGGCCCCCCTTGCTCTCCAGGACTGGCAGCCCTCAGACAGCGGTGATGAGCAGGCGGAGGAGGAAGGCTGCTGCCTCCTGTCCTCTCTCTGATACGGTCCTGACTGCCAGTACAGGGGGCGGTTCTCAGGGGTGTGTGTGTGAGAGAGAGAGAGAGAGAGTGAGGTGTGTGTGCACATACGTGGGTGTGAATATGACTGTGTCTGCATACGTAGGTAAATGTGTGCCTGTTAACTTGTGTGTGTGTGGGAGTAAATGTCATTAAGCGTGTTTGTGTGTGAGAGACTGTGTGCATATATATATATATTGGTGTTTATGATGAATTTAATAATGTGTATAGATATGTGTGTGTGTGTATGTTTGTGTAGGTGAGTGTGTGTGTAGGGCATGGCTGTGCATGTGTGTGTGGGTAAGGCTGTGTGTGTGTGTGTGAGTGAGTGTGTGTGAGAGTGTGCGCGCACTTGTGTGTGGGTTAGGCTGTGTGTGTGTGTGTGCGCGCACGTGTGTGTATAGGGCATGCCTGTTTTGTGTATGTTTCCGTGTGTGTGAGTGTGTGTGTGAGTGAGTGAGTGTGTGTGTGTGTGAGTGCTGGAACCCCGAAAGTCACAAAGAAAATAGGAATTGATTGCGGCCGCGTGCCTCCTCCGTGCCGGTGGTGGGGTGAGTTTGATTAATGGGGTCCAGCGCCTCGTCAGATTAAGACCGATGCGGCGCGGGCGCGGGGGGACCCGGGGAGGTCCGCGGGGCCATCAGATGTGTCACCGCTCAGACGTCCCAACCGAGCCGCCATCACCGCCCTTAACTACCCCCGGATCAAAGGGGGAAAAAGCGGGCGTCGCTCTCAAACGCCTCGCAGACCGCCGCGCTGATCGATGCACTTCCTGTTCTGATTTAATTTGCGGTAGCAGTGGGCAGGCTCCGAAACACCATTTCGCCGCAATTCCTTACCGGCGACTTCGGTCCTGATCGAACTTGCCGACTGTCCGACTCGCTCACTGACAGATACAGTAACTGACAGACTGATGAGAGGGAGAGAGAGAAAGAGAAAGGGAGGATTCCTGCCACCTGGCCACGAGAAAGAGCTTAGCAACATGAATTAAGGCTGGCAGATCTCCTCATTTGGCCTAGTTTGCTCGTTTGTTTTTGCTCACAGTGTAAGACAGCAAAAAAAATATCCCTGTGCTGATTTCCTGTCATTTTGTTCCCAAGTCTAAAAAATATTTCACAAATATTTCCTAGTATTATGGGCAAGGGTTGATAAAAATGCTCATTGCCACTGAATGACAAAAACCCCTTGAGCCGGTGTATGCACAGTGTATACACACACACACATGCATTAAGGCTGGTTATATACCATAATGATAATTAATAGTGCAATAACGATCATCGCTACTATGTGATGTATTGCGTTGCTTTTTGTTTTTAGTTCTTTGATTATACCTAGTATAATCAGTAGTAAACTTCCAGACTTCAGAGGCCACTTGAAATGTTCCTGGGGGAAAAAATTAAATAAAACATCCAAAATGCTAAAATTGATTGGGTGTTGAGAAGAGCCACTCAGCAGCAAGGTCATACAGCTTACATGCCATCATGTGATGTGTTTTTACCAATCAAAACTGACTGAGGCCAGTTTCAGATTTGGCGTGGGGGTTTTTTTCTGCCCTTTCCTTTAAACTGTCATGCAGAGCTCGCTAAGGTTTAAATGCTCAGGGATAAGGATGTATCAGTACTCTCACTTTCTATCATTGCGCGTCATTTGAGTTTCCTTTGTGCCATGATCTTCAGTCACACACTGACTCAGTTAGCACAGTAAGGTGGTAGCATTGAAGGCTGGGGTGAACGCCGTCCCTGGAACATTCCGGCACTACCCTGTGTGAAATTCCCCAGCTGGACTCAAGCCAAGGCGAGATGCATGTACTACACGAGTGGCAGTGGAGTATAATGGGTGAGGAACCTAAAGGTTGCAGGTTCGATTCCCAGGTAGGACACTGCTGTTGTGCCCTTGAGCAAGGTACTTAACCTGCATTTCTTCAGTATATATCCAGCTGTATAAATGGATGCTATGTAAAAGTAGTGTAAGTAACTGCTAAATGCCTGTAATGTAATGAGGTTTGGTGGTAGTTTTCAGATTTATGTCTTGGGTCTGAAATGTAAAGAACTGAAGGATGACATAATTATGAGTACTTTAGGGATCCAGCTGGGTGGCTGTGGCCTGTTTGTAGCAGCAGCTGCACCTGAATGGATACACAAGCATAGTCACACACTCAGATGCTCACTCTCTGATTCACACTCACAAATGCTCACTCTCTGATTCACACTCACAAATGCTCACTCTCTGATTCACACTCACAAATGCTCACTCTCTGATTCACACTCACAAATGCTCACTCTGAATCACACTCACAAATGCTCACTCTGAATCACACTCACAAATGCGCACTGATTCACACTCACAAATGCTCACTCTGATTCACACTCTCAAATGCTCACTCTGAATTGCACTCACAAATGCTCACTCTGAATCACACTCACAAATGCTCACTGATTCACACTCACAAATGCTCACTCTGATTCACACTCACAAATGCTCACTCTGATTCACACTCACAAATGCTCTCACTCTGATTCACACTCACAAATGCTCACTCTCTGATTCACACTCACAAATGCTCACTCTCTGATTCACACTCACAAATGCTCTCACTCTGATTCACACTCACAAATGCTCTCACTCTGATTCACACTCACAAATGCTCACTCTCTGATTCACACTCACAAATGCTCACTCTCTGATTCACACTGACAGACGCTCACTCTCTGAATCGCACACATTGAAATGAGTCCGCTGCACCTAACCCGTCCCCCCCCGCCCTCGCCCCCATCCCCACTCCCACCCCCGCTCTTCCTCGTGATCTGCCGCCATGGCAACCCTGCTGTTGTGAAGCCGCCTGTTGCCAGGCCCCGGTCCAAATGTCTTTACGGAGCGCTCCGCCATCCGCCGTGGGAGTTCTGCCCCTCCGGTTTCCATGGAAGCGGATGAACAGAAAAAATGGTGCAGGAACTGCAGCCGCTGGTCGGTTGTGCGGTTAACTGACACGAGACCTGCAAACACCTGTGTGTGTGTGTGTGTGTGTGTGTGTGTTGCTGCCCGTCCCTTTAAACCATAGATGCAGCTGACCACAGACGCAGCCCGTCCCTTTAAATGCTACATGCAGCTGGACAGAAGTCCGTCCCTTTAAATCACTGGTTCTCAGACTCGGTCCTGGTGGGCCAGTGTGTATGCTGGGTTTCATTCCAACCTCAACTGCAATCCCAGAATTTTAACAAGCTGTTAATTTTGCTTGATTAGGTGCTTTTCATGTTTTAGAGCAGGGGTCCCCAATCTTAGCCAGAAAGGGCCAGTGTGGGGGTGAAGGCCTTTGTTTCAAACAAGCAGCAACACACTTGGTTCTACTAATCAAGGTGCTCAGCAAAGGCTCTAGTGGCTGCTTTTTCCCAGCACAGTTGATGCCATAGTATATTGCGCACACACATATCTCAAGATATTGAACCGTTAAAGTAGTCGAAGATGTTATAACTGTTCAATATGATTGTTATTAGGACCGGGACTGGGGAAGACTGCTTTAGTTTTTCTGCAGAAGGCGGATGCAACGAGCTGCAGAGTCATTCACCTCTCCCCTCCTGTTTCTCTGGGGCTATTTGGGGCCTTTATCAGAGACGTTTCATCCTTCTGTCCATGTTTTTATTGAATAGATTGTGCTCTGTTCAATTGTTTTATTGTGTATCATCATTATCATCATCATCATCATCATCATCATCAAATCCAGAGGCAAGGCACAATTCAATCTGTTACTCAGAGAGGGAGGCGTTTTCAGTTGGACTACGAGAAGTCGTGGCTTCAGCATTTCAGACCTCAGCTGGAAGAGTCTTCCTGCTGCTCCGGGAAGGGGGGGGCAGTGGGTTCTTAGCCCTGTTCCCGGAGCTCTGCTCTCCCGCAGGCTTTCATTTCAACACCGTTTAAACTCCGAAATCACCAGGCGGCAGGATTTAGACCGTTCTCTCTCTCATACTCCTTCCCCTCTCTCCCTCTCCCTCTCCCTCTCCCCCCTCCTCCGTTTCTCTGCCTCTTTCTCTCTCTCTCACCAGGGAGCTTGTCTGACCCCAGGGGGGAGACCTGTTCCCTGTGTTACTTTCTCTCCTCGGGTGAACCCGTGAGTGAAATGGCGGCACGGCTGTCGCCGCCGCCGTGCCCGCGGAGCTTCAAAACGGCACCCCGCCGGGCCGCACGCCGCCACCGCTCCTCCACACACCACCGCCGCTCCTCCTCCGCACACGCCGCGGGCCTCTCATTCAGAGCTGGGCACTTCAGCCGCCTGTGCGAATGGAATATCTCACCGACCACCGCGTGGGATAATGGCGGCAGCTCTCCATCCCTTAGAATGGAAAACCTCTTTAAAAAGTGATACATAGAAATGTGTTCATGATACCATTCCGGCTTGTACCCGGGAGAAGCTGTGGAGCGTGGGCCAGTGTACTTAACTGCTTTTGAAAATACCGACTTTTCAAAAAGGTTTATTTTTTGGGACGTTTATTCTTGGAACTACAGTATATCCATTTGAAAGTAAGTGTGTTGATCTGAGTACTGCTGTGAAATTTTTGGACTCCAAAACTGCATCGACGCACACGTTTCGTAGCCATCAGCCTTCTTCTTTACGGTTTCCAAAAAATGACCATGTACAGAATGCATGTCTGGTGTAAGGTGCTGGACACCATATGAAATATACCACTGTACAGTAGTGACCCATGATGACAGAAAAGGAAGAAGAGGGACATTTTCAAATTGACAGTGACCCTGAACCCATTTTTCGATTATTTTTCCGCATTAACGCGTCCGCCAGCTTTATTCATTAAACGTGAAGGACAGCCATCAGCGTTAGGGTCGTTTCCACTTAACGAGGTCCGCTGTGGGACCGCGGCACTGTCCCGTTTCCCGAGAAATCATTTTTCATCATCATGTTTTAATTATAACTGAGAGATCATAACAGCCATTGGTTTCTACTTTGAACCAGTGCATGTAGCTTCAAAAGATTTCAAGTGAAACGGGGGCGTGAGGTGATCATTGATGTAATTAAGGGAACTTACAAGTTGCCACTAGGTAAATGTTTAATTCTTAATCATGCATAGCAATCGATAATAGATCCTTCTGTTCACATCCATAATATGCAAACTGCATTAATTAATTCATGAGTACATTATCTTATAGCTAGTGCAAGCTGCCCTGCTCTGACTGTGTCACTTTAAAGCATGAACAAAGGATATTGGCTGTCTGCAATATGGAATTGTTATAGAAGTGATTTATTGATTTGTACCATTTGTTTTCCAGTCATGTGGATGTACTCTAGTGCTGGCTGTATGTCAATACCCTAATGAACCAGGATATATGCATTCAATACTATCCAAAAGGAGTAGCAGTTTACACGCTTCATTTATAAAACGTTTATTACCATAGTATAACATAGTCATAATTCATTCATAAGCATGTTCTCAGGAACTTTAGTCTGAGGATAAGCCTTGGTCAGTGGCATCATACAGTATCTATCTGAAACAGCACGTCTTTAAGCAAAGAGCCCGTTTGCTGTTAGCGTAGGCCTTTGGCGTGCTTTAGCGAGACTGGTGATGCACGACTCGTGTCCAGCACGTCCTGTGTCTTGCTTATCCGGGCTGTGTTGCAGGAGCCAGCGTGTGGGAGTTTGCTGTCTGTGAGGCTGTGCATCCTAAGAGTGTGCACATGCATGCATGCTGTAAAGGTGTGCACGCATCCTAAGAGTGTGTACATGCATGCATGCTCTAAAGGTGTGCACGCATCCTAAGAGTGTGTACATGCATGCATGCTGTAAAGGTGTGCACGCATCCTAAGAGTGCGTACATGCATGCATGCTGTAAAGGTGTGCATGCATCCTAAGAGTGTGTACATGCATGCATGCTGTAAAGGTGTGCATGCATCCTATGAGTGTGTACATGCATGCTGTGGGGGTGTGCATGCATGCAGGCCCCACCCACGCAGTCTCTCTCTCACTCAGCTTCCATAAAGGATCAAATTGCAGACGCTCCTGTTCCCAGTCGCGCTCTGAAGCAGGTACCTGCTTTCTCCTGCAGGATCGATATGGATTAGAGGCAGTTTCATTTCTCTCAATACCTCTCATGCCTCTTTCCCATCTCTCTTTAATCTGTTGTATCCCAGGGGGCGTGAGTGTGTGTGTGTGTGTGTGTGTGGGGGGGGGGGGGGGGGGGGGGGGGGGGGGGGGGGGGTGGGGGGGGGGGGGGGGGGGGGGGGGGGGGGGGGGGGAAGATGGAGGCTGCATCTCTTAAAATGAAAAATTCAAGATACCGTTGAGTATCCTGTCAGCTAAACAGTCCAGGCATTATAGGTTAAAGTTTGACAGTACACTTTGTGTGCACACATGCTGTGAGTGTACCTGCATGCTGTGAGTGTGTTCATGCATGCGTGCTGTGAGTGTACCTGCATGCTGTGAGTGTGTTCATGCATGCGTGCTGTGAGTGTACCTGCATGCTGTGAGTGTGTGCATGCATGCTGTGAGTGTACCTGCATGCTGTGAGTGTGTTCATGCATGCGTGCTGTGAGTGTACCTGCATGCTGTGAGTGTGTTCATGCATGAGGCTCTACATGCATGCTGTGAGGGTGTGCATGTATGGTGTGGGGATGTGCATGCATGCTGTGACTGTGCATGCATGCATGAGGCTCTACATGCATGCTGTGAGGGAGTGCATGTATGCGGAGAGTGTGTACATGCATGCATGCTGTGAGGGAGTGCATGTATGCGGAGAGGGTGTGCATGCATGCATGCTGTGAGGGAGTGCATGTATGCGGAGAGTGTGTGCGTGCATGCTGTGAGGGAGTGCATGTATGCGGAGAGGGTGTGCATGCATGCATGCTGTGAGGGAGTGCATGTATGCGGAGTGTGTGTGCGTGCATGCTGTGAGGGAGTGCATGTATGCGGAGAGGGTGTGCATGCATGCATGCTGTGAGGGAGTGCATGTATGCGGAGAGTGTGTGCGTGCATGCTGCGAATGATTGCACTCATGTCACAACTGTGCATGTATGCATGCATGCTGTGACTGTCTGTATGCACACTGTGAAGGTGTGCATGCATGCTGTGATCCTGGTGGCATACCCTAGCTGCCTTCCTCTCTGTGTACAAACTACCACTGAATCTACAGTACAAAATATCTCTCTTACAACAACAACAAATATCTGGCTAATAACAGCGCAAAAACAGCCCCTGTGGCTGCCATTCTCCCTTCCCTGGCCTCCCCTTCTCTACCAGTCGCAATACAGAAAGGTACTCATATTTAAACAGTAAATTCTCTCATTCAATTTACCATAACATTAAAGGTGTTGTGGGAACCCCAGGCTGATATTTTAATTTAATGCTTACATATAAGCAGTATTTTTTTGGACTTGCAAAAGGACGTTTTCCCTGTTATTTATAAATTTGTTTTGAAGTCTGAGGCACTGCGCAATTTTGGATTTCATTCTGTAATGTCAGAGTTGCTTTTTCAAGTTTAGCCTGCCCACATTTGTCAAAATAATTTCCATAATTTTACTGGCATCCATTTTACTCTATCCCTCTGACTAACTGATCGAGACAAAATAAACAGAAACAGGAAATCTAGAGAACATTTTAGTTTGAGTTTTCTAAAACTCAAAACTGATTGCAGTTTTTTTTTTTTTGTTGAAGATGTATTTTGTTGGGTTTTATGTTTTTACATTGCTTTGGATTACCAGCATTCAGCAGATTTGCCTTATCTGGCATTCTCCAGAATGGACAAGGGGAAACTGTGAATAAAATGGCCATCTGTCAATAAAGCAGCAGGATGGAGAAATCTCTTCCCTCCGATCGGACTTCATTCGGCATTTGCGGTGGGTGAATCTGCTCCCCTCGCATTTCTCTCGCTCTGTCGCCTCGAAAGCCACAGAAATGTTCTGGAAGGTTCTGCCAACTGTAACGGACAGATTTTCTTCTTCATACATATTTAGATGTGGCAGGGCCACTGGCATCCTTCGGTCCTTTCTCGCCCTCGCCATGCTGTACGTTCCCTGTGTTACGGGTAACAGGCTGTTCTGTTCTCTCACTGCAGTCTTCAAAAAACACAAAGGCCATGCAGGTCATCTTGCTGAATTGCGGGGCACGCCAAAGCCATTGCCGAATCAATTTTTTAAAAAGCTAAAGCCTTTTTTTTATAACCCGGCAGGAAGCGTGGCCTCCTTTAACTGCCCCCACCAATCGCTTTCGCCGCCTGCGTTATTGCGATGTGGAGGGACGCGTCTCAGAGAAGCGAGGAGTCAGCATCGGAGCGCGGTCTCCTGGGCATTGAGCTAATTAGCCCTTTAAAACACCTTTGAGTTTTACTGCTACTTGAGGGGGAATGTTTGCTCGAATGCTTCTTCAAAGGGCGTCGGTGTTGTCTGTGTTATTGTGGAGCGCCCCGCTGCAGCCAACTGTGAAATAAGCTCGTAGAGAAGCGCGGGCATGGAGAGCTGATTGAGAGCTAATTGTAAAAAAAATAATCTGTGCTTATTTACCGGCAATGGAGAGGATCAGGTCGACTGCTGGTTCAGAGGAATTTTAATCTTAGAGGTTAGCCTCCCACTGCCTCCAGCTGAAATGTGTGATTGGTTGCTGGTCTGGGGGGGGGGGGGGGGGTGAAAATAAGACACAGGCCAATTATCTGGCTGTGACTTCTTATTAGGCTAACAAGGAGCACTAATTGCCATTCAACCGCAAATTGCCAAATGGAAACCTTTCGCCAGATTTAAATGGGTAATTTGAACAGAGGAGTGAGTGATGCAAGTCCTGTGGAATGCAGGAGTCGTTCCTCTCAGTCATGACGGATTGATTGCAGATTCATCTCTGCAGGATTTTCTGGGTCTGGCTCTACTTTACGGGCAGCTGTGGAATGCGCCTCACGTCCTACTTTGTTAAGGAGAAAAGGGGACTTTGTTAAGAAAACGAGAGGAGTTCTTCTAACAAAAGTCTTTCAGCACAATGTGCAATAAACTTTGTTTCAAATCGCATCTGTTTTCTTCGTGTTCTCGCCGAGACCAGTTCAGGTAGATGTCAAGGAAGGCAGCAGTCTTCACCCTTGTCCTTCCATACAATAGATCCTCTTTGTCAATATTAGCAGTGGTAATTCGGCAAACCGTCTTTGTGTTTCCATCGACTTGTTGACGGCACCCTGGTGGATTACTTTTCGGTTCCATTTCGCAGGAAATCGATGTGCACAGATACCTGTGCCACTTTCTCATGGCAAGATGAAAACAATTTTTTTTAATGCGGTGGGAGATTGTTTTCGGCCTTATCAAAGTATTCCTTAAGTGGCTTTTTTCTTACAGAAGCTCTTTGACTGCGATTCCCTCTGATACAATATTGCATGCATATGCTGTATCAAAGGATTGTGGGACTTTCGCAGTAATGAGGGCTTTGTGTGGCAATAGAAAAAGAAGTACCGTAGTTTTAATGAGCTGAGGTGGTTGTACAATGTCATGCGAGCGTCACTGTCTCATAGCAACCATTCTGGGGGGCGGGGGGAGGGGGGGGGGTGCATTTGATGGTAATTCACAAGTACAGTGAGTACCAACCAAACCTGATAGCTTTGCCGATATGTTAGTAGAATGACAGCAGTTGACCCCTGCAGCTAAATGTGTCCGGTTCTTTATCACCTTTCAGTGTTAAGGGAGTGTGGTTTCTGCCTGCCCCAAGTTCCCCCAGGCCTGAGGCCGGTAACAATCGGGGGCTCGTTCAGGATCTAGCACCACCTGCTGGAGAGATCCTGCATTCCCAGCCTCAGGGAAGGCCATGAGGGCGAGGGTCATCCAGAGAGCCAAGGCTACGGGCATCGAAGGGAGATGGCGTCTTCAGAACCGCGTTACGGTCGGACCCTAGACCGGGTCGTGACACTGTGCTAGCGCCGGCTGTGGCTAGCAGCGCCGCAGGCTGAGCCACCATGACGGCTCTAGCGTCACACTGATCGATCGGGCACTGCACAGTCGCCTTCCTCTGACTCACGTCTGTGGGAGCCCGGCTTGCAAACCGCAGTGCGATAAGAAGCAGCGGCTTCCATCACGTGCTCCAGGGGAGAACACCTGTTTGTCTGTGCTCTCCTGAATCAATGGCGGAGGCTGCGGTAATGCTTTGCAGAGTCAGCATTATTATTCCAAACTGGAGACAAACAAGGAGAAAAGCATTTTAAAAATCCTCCTCATCTTCAGTCATGGTCTTGTCATCTGAAGAGAGGAACATTTGAGGGAAAAGGAAGTAAATGGGTTCAGCACTTGCCCTGTTTTTAAACTCTTCTGTGCACTAGAGGAGAATTATCAAGTTGAGATGGTTATAAAATATCAGACAGAAATGCAGTTTTAAATGGTAAATGGACTGCATTTATATAGCGCTTTTATCCAAAGCGCTTTACAATTGATGCCTCTCATTCGCCAGAGCAGTTAGAGGTTAGGGGGTTAGGTGTCTTGCTCAAGGACACTTCGACATGCCCAGGGCGGGGTTTGAACCGGCAACCCTCCGACTGCCAGACAATCGGTTTTACCTCTGAGCTATATCGCCCCTTAAAAATCTGAATAAAGGAACAACTGCAATATACTTTGTGAACAGCCTCAGGATTGCTTTGAAAATCCTTGCTCGCTTCTTGCCTCTATTATGCAGTTCATCCACAAACTCATATTCTCCGTTTTAAAAAGAATTTAAAAAGTGGGGCTTATTTTCAAATGAGCAGGCCTAGGAAACTGAAACAAAAGCTGCACACATTCCATACAATGGTTTTGAAATTGACCTAGCGGGAACAATATCGCTAATGCTGCGGTTTTCTGTGACCACGGAATTACAGTCATGAGCCGTTTATAGTTGCTCTGTTAGTTGAACTAATTTCCTTTGCTTTTCAGTCCATAAACAAGCAGAATAAAAAGCAATTACTTCCACAAGCTCTTACAAATCTGAACAACTGATAAAGGACAACAGCATGTCGGGTAACTGAGGATTAAGTAAAATATGTCTACTTTCTGAATCCAGCAGTTCCAACAGTCAATGCATTACATTGATCAGCACTCTGAATATTGCCCACAAGTGGTATTGTATGCTAAACCCCTTACTTATCCTATATTGTAAATATATTTTATTCTACTCAGTTTAACAAAATTTAATTTTAACAGTTTTTTTGTAATGAGCATCATCAAATATCCTTTTTTTTTATACCAATGGGGGCGGCCTTTCTGTGGTGGAAGTTGCAAGTTTCCTCCGGGTACTCCGGTTTCCTCCCGCAGTCCATAGACATGCAGGTTAGGCTGATTGGAAATTAAACTGCCCCTAGGCCTGAGTGTGTGACTGAATGGTGTGTTTGCCCTGAAATAGATTGGCGACCCGTCCTGGGTGTATTCCAGCCTCTTGCCCAATGCACACTGGGATAGGCCTCAGCACCCCCCCATGACCCTGGCCATGAGTAAGCAGGTATTTGAATGGATGGATGCCAACTGAAGGAACGTGCATTAGCTAGCCTTCTTTGGAAGGTAGTTAAGCCCTTTTGGGTTGTTGGGGGATTATATGGTCATGAAGTGGGGCTGGGTCTGGGCAGTGTGTGGTTGACAGAGTATTGATGAGCACTATGAGTTATCTAATTATGCTATATATGGACATAATTGTTTAAATTCCTAATGTAAATGTAATGTAATGTAAATGTAAATTCGTCAACATACCAAACAAGTGCATACCAAGGTCATCGACTCCCTGTTAAAAGCCAGTTGAATTACCAAAAATACATGTTGAGAATAGATGCTAATATCATTTAAACACGCAATCACAGTCTAATGACGGTATTATCTGCTGAACAACAACAGTCACGGTACCAGCATATTTAAAAGTTTTCCCGTTTTGTTTTAGCTTCCAGAAACACAACTTTGGCTACTTCATTACGCTCACTGAGAGACCGTCATTGAGATGCCAGTGTTGGTCTGTGGTAGCCAAAATGAATGCAAATTCAAGTTATTTGTGGTGGATATTAGTCTGGTGACAGCACTTTTTGCCTTTCGGTGTCTGGTTTTGCTTACAAATGAGGTGCTTCGCGCAGTGGGGAAGGTTTTTGGTAAGGAGGCGTTAGAAAGCTGGTATCTGTTCAGCTTTGATTGTGTGGGAAAGGACAGCAGGGGTCAAGTTTTGTGGAGAGGAAGAGAGGAATATTTTCTTTTTTTTTTTTTTACATGGTGGGGGTTTTCAGATATGGTTTTATACACTTTTCGAAGGTGGATAATTATTTTTCTAATAGGAGAGAGGAGTGAGAAACACCAGAGCAAACAAAAGAGCAACAGAAAAGAAAGAATAGGATATAAAGTGAGCTCCATAATATTTCAGACAAATACATTTTTTCTTGATTTGGCTCTTGATTTTAGGTTTGTAATCACACAATTCGCTCGTGTTCAAACTGCAGATTCTCTGCCTTTATTGAAGGGTATTTTAAAACATTTTGGATTCACCGTGTAGAAATGTTCCGCATTTTTACACACTGCACCATAATGTTCGGGACATGCTAATGCTATGTAAATGAAAGTAGTCTTGTTTAGCATTTTTGCATCCTCTGCTTGAAGCCTGTGACCCGCAGACGTCACCGGATGCAGAGTATCCGCCAGGCCTGTACGGCGGCCATCTTTAGCTCCTGCCGGTTTCAAGTTTAGCACGGATGCTAATTGAATTCAAGCCTTTGCTTTTTTTTTTAAGGTTCAACGCCTTGACCTGTATTCCGGTGAAAGAGGGCGCTGTGCTCGATCTGGGGTGCTCTGCGTGCGGACGCCGCACGCTTTTTCGCGCCCCTTCCCCATTGGCCGGCGCGCTGCTCTGTGGTGCAGAACTTCACCACGCAGACAGAAAATACCTGGGTGGCGTTTTTTTTTCCCGTGGCGCATGTATCCATGGCGATGCAGGTTGAGCCGTTCCATCACCCTGTGGCGGGTTAGGCGGCGCGTGGTAGCGAAGGCGCGCGTTTGCATCTCCCAGCGCGGTACGAGGCCTCGTCCATCAGCCTGAGTGATGATGGGTGAGGGGGAGGAGGAGGAGCATGAGGAGGAGGCAACCAATCAACGCCCAGCCCGCTAACTGGAGAGCCTGTCCCTCACACTCATTCACTCGCTCTCCCTCTCTTCCTCTAACCCCCTGTCCTCCTTTCTCCTCCTCTCTGTTCTGCCAACCATGTTCCTTGTGCTCTTGCACTTTCATTCTCTCTATCTCTCTATCCTATGTTCATTCATTCAGTCTCTCCTTCCCTCCATATCTATCTTTCTCGGTCTCATATACTGTACATGCACTCTGTGTATCTGCGTGCATGTTCTGCATGTGTGGTTGCGTGTGTGTGTGTTACATGTGTGGTTGCGTGCATGTTTGTATGTGTTGTTGCGTGTGGTTCCTGTTACGCGCATGTGTGTGTGCGCGTGCACATTTTTGTGTGTTCTGCTGGGAAACGCTCAAACCCGCGGTTTAATCATGGCTCTCATAATGAACACCCTCGGGTGGGCTCTGTGTGCATAATGAACGCAGAAGGCTAGCCGTAACGCAGAGAGTCTCTCACTCTGCTCGGGCCCAGAGCAGTGTCCCGTGGGTCCTTCCGTCATCTGGTGCTCCTGCTTGTGGACAGTTTGCTCAGTTTGTCCGCTGTGGCACGTTCTGATACTTTTATGTGTGTTTTTGGTACTGGGTTGGATGCTCAAATCCGATGTTTTGTTTTGTGAGTACTGAAGCAAGCCATTCTGAGGGCGGTAGTAGAACAGTGGGAGTGAAAATGCAACAAGAAACTCCCAGTTTCAGATCACAGTACTTGAAATGCGACCGCTGAAATGAAATTTTGGGTAGTTGCCAGTGCTGGGAGAATGGACTGAAACAACCGTGTAGCCACTTTTTTATTGAAGTAATTTAATTGTAATTAATTGTAATTGCTAATATGTAACTATGCATCGACAGTGTACGGCTTGTGTAGTGATATGTGTTTTCAGTGCGGATTGTTGCATTGTGTGGAGTATGACTGTGCTATTGGATAAAGTGAGACTCCCGATAACAGATCATGAGTCATGGGGTTCTACCCATGAGTCACAGCAGAGATACAAAACTGCCTTTGTTCCATATGTGTTAAATAGTCGCTGGCTCTCCTGTAGTACTGTGTGACCTGTAGTGTGTTAAATAGTCATTGGCTCTCCTGTAGTACTGTGTGGGGCTTGTAGATTGTGAAATAGTCACTGGCTCTCCTGTAGTTCTGTGTGGACTGCAGGCTATAAAATAGTCACTGGCACACCTGTACCACTGTGTGTGGCCTGTAGGGTGTAAAATAGTCACCGACTCTCCTGTAGTACTGTGTGGATTGGAGTGTGTTAAATGGTCCCTGGCTTGCCGGCAGAAGTGGTGGGTAAGGGTGAATATTGTAAATGGAAGGAAAGCATGCAAAGCTCCATTTTATCAGTGACGAACCAGAGCAATGAGCCGTGCTTGCTGGTGTACTTGAAGCCAAGAGGACATCGAGTGCCTTCTCGAAATACGGGCTGAGGGTTACATAAACAGTGGCTAGAGAGGACCCATAAAAATGCAGATACACTTAAGATATTTAGTGAGAAGCTGAGCGAGAGGGGATTCCATAAAACCGGCAAACTTGATTTATTTTAATTGATTAGGGTATCAGAATTAGAATGGTGCCCTCCCCTTCTTGGCTTTTAGGGCATATGACTACCGATAAGCAGAGGACATTTACTGGACTCTCGGTTTTGGAACACTAGCACAGGGCACTGGACATGTACAGTGGGCATGAGAAAACAGCTGCGCTCAATGCCTGGGGGCTTATTTAAAGACAGTATCAGGCCGCAGTTACGCTCTGCAAATGAAAAGCGAGAGTACCTTTGTCACATTGCCACCTTTTATATTTAGGCAGCAAGGAATACCTTTCTGTGGACATTCTGAAGATGAATAGAGAAAAATTTTTGTTGTTGAAATTATTCCCTAAATGTGACTTCTACAGAAATACAAAATTCCCTCTCGCACTACTTTACCTTTCACTGCTGTCTCAGAATTAAATTCTACAAAGTTGTTCAAAACAAAATAAAAATAAATACATAAATGGACAATTTCCTTGTTGAGTCATCATATGGCTCAAATGTGGAGGACACATCAGAGCGCTTCAATAATAAATGATACCTGGATAGAATGCGTAATGGGCTTGATCCGAGATTCTCGAGTGGTAATGCTGAACTTATGAACGGCATCCGGGTACCCAATTCACTATCTGGAAACATCCTTTCACAACAGTGCCTAAATGTGCCGGCAAAACGCCACAAAATCCACTTCCAGTCCGAGGAAAGTAGTAGTCGCACACAATCCTGCAACACAAACAAAGAGCCCGAAGAGATACTCGACACACAAAGTGCACACGAGTTGTTGGACCCTCTGATGCACCCATCTCTGGGGAAAAAAAAAAAAAATCCGGTTCAAGCAGCTTTGAAATATCCATTTAGCAGCTGTAAGCAGTGAGAGCCCTTTCAGTGCTCTGAGGCACCTCCATGCCCGGCTCAAAGGCTCGCTGGATCGAACCCGCCTCCCGCGTGTGACAGTGACGTCCGTCGTGAAGAGTGTCCTTGAGTCCGCTGAGGGGGACGCCATCATCGGCCGCTTCGCCAGCGCGCCGTGGAGGACGCGCCCCGAGTGCCCGGCTCTCGCCACGGTAACGGTGGCGGTATGCCTGATAAGGAGGCGAACTGGGCAGGAATCGAACCCCAGCCAAACACGGTGGCGCATACACGCTTGCGTATGCTCGTTGTGGCTTCGAGCTGTTAGCGGTTAGCGATGATCCATGCCCTTGGGTGCGGGGGGGGGGGCGGTGAGCAGGTTCTGCAGTTGAGGTACCACGGGAAACAGGAGGAAGTGACGATGTTTTTGGCACTAAACGCAGAGAACAACTTTGTGGACAGCAGTGGAGGAGCAGAAACGTTGACAGATGGAAGACGGTGATTTCAAAGTCATTTGAGTTTATTTATAGTGCTGGCCGCTCAATCAGACGTGGAGACAGGACGGAGATTGTGCAGCCCGCTATGTGATATTTTAGACCAATCGCAGTCTCTGCATTGACGTCAGTTTGCGAACGTCTCTGCTATTTAGACCAGTGGCCCAAATTAAATAACAGATTTTTATTCTGAACTATTGATCATCTAAAGGTGCAGTGTGTGAGCTTTTAAAAACACTTTTGTTCGTATTTGGTTATATATTTTAAAAAAACTAATAACACACTCCAGTTCCACATGCGCTTAGTCATGTTTAATTGATTGACATTTCCGCTGTAACTTCGTCTGGGTCTCATACAAACAGAAACGCCAGTGTTGTGCATTTGTTGGCTGTTGTTAGCCCATAGCTGTAAATGAAAACAATATTCTATGTTTGGCAGTGTAGTATAATGGGTAAGGAGCTGGGCTTGTAACCCAGCTGAAGGCCACAGGTTCGATTCCCCTGTCAGGACACTGCCGTTGTACCCTTGAGCAAAGGTACCTGTCCTGCATTGCTTCAGTATATATCCAACTGTATAAATGGATCCAATGTAAATGCTATGTAAAAGTTGTGCAAGTTGCTCTGGATAAGAGCATCCACTAAATGCCTGTAATGTAATGTAATGTGACATGTTCATCAGAGACAGTCGGTTGGTTTGCCTCTGTAATCAGACCCATTTCCTCTTCCTGCGCCCACCTTCCCCTGACACTTCTGAGGCAAAGACGCGAGACGCTTCTCAGAACCCTTTTGCGAGAATAAATTCCGAACAAGAAGATTGTTTGGGAACCAGAAAGATCGCCGGAGGGGTGTGTGGGGTGTGACTGGGTAGCAGGGGGAGGAGGAGGGGGGAGAGAGGGGGAGAGAGACCGAGTTAGTGGGATCTGTGTTTAATTGGGAGCGGTGGGATGTTTTGGCTGACGGAGTCAGATAAGGGTGACCATGGAAACGGGCCTGTTCGAGCCCTGCAGTCAGTTTCAGGAGAACGAAAACAACACAGAAATATTTACCCTGACCTCTGAATGAACACAGGACAGATTTAGATATTCTGCCTGTTGCTGAAAGCATCAGGTGACTGATAACACTGACACAATGTCATTGGAATAGTTCTGGCTGCTGTCCACTGTCTTTTTCTCAGACTGAGCATGATTTCATTACATTCGTTTGGCAGACACTTTTATCCAAAGCGTTGTACAATAAGTACATACCGAAGGTCATTGGAACAACTACAAAACACAGCTACATTTCTCATTTTGTAACAGTTATTCATAGCCATGAACGCATGAAGTCCAGTTCACACAGTAAACATTACTCTCTGACCTAACCTGTGCAATTACATTACATTACATTACATTTATTTTATAAGTGCTGTAAATTTCTTTTTGTAAAACAAGCCTTGTTCCCACTGCTCTTTACTGGAGTGCAATGTGCTTTGCTTTAGAATGCTTTACCACTGGAGAATAGTAGAATGTGTGAAATAGAATTTAAACATGTTAATTTGTAGGTGAGTGCGAGAGGACCAGGGTTGCTTAATTTCCAGCCAAGCTTGGAAAGGCGGGCTTTAATTGGCTTTGGGGTAGGTAAGGGGGTGGGAGTGTTTTCATGCAGTCGAAGGTCAAAGTGGCCGAATGCAAATTGCACACACTGCTGCAAAGCCAGGGAAAGTGCCTGAGCCCCTGTGACTTCCTGCTCAGGGAACAGTGAATTAAAATGAATGAAACATTGCACTTTTCCAGACACTCAACGTACTTCACAGTGATTGAGGGAAACTCACCTCAGCCACCACCATTGTGTTGCACCCACAAGGGTGATGCACGGCAGCCAAGCCCACACTTGCTTAGCTTCATCCATTGGGTAGAAGCAGGGTGCATGGTGGTATGGCTGCTGCCAGTGTTTAGTCCAGCATCATTAACCTTTGATCTTTGGCCTCATTATTTTCCTGGTTGGACCCAATTACTTCACCAGTGTTTCGTACCTTAAGTTGGTATTAATAATTACGGTCAGTACCGTAATAATTATTATTAAGTATGTCGTAATTATTACGGTACTGATGCAGCGAATAGTTTCAATAAGTATTGCACAGGTACACGGACACCAGGAACACACCTCACTAATGTAACTAAGGCTGATTCGCTGTGTGCACGTCGGCCAATGAAAGGGGTGGTTATTGCTTGATGTATAGTTACAGAGCATTCTTTGCGGGAACAAGCAATTACCGCCCCTTTCATTGCTCCCCAACCCCCCCCACCCCCCCCCCCCCCACCCTTCTGGTCCTCCCCTCCCCCACCCCCCCCCCCCCCCCCCCCCCCCCCCCCCCCCCCCCCCCCCCCCCCCCCCCCTCCCCCCCCCCCCCCCCCCCCCCCCCCCCCCGCGCTTTTATTATAAACTAGCACTTGTCACCGGCAAGAGTTGGTAATGAGGGGAATGAGAATGTTCAATTAGCATTTGCCAGGAGCCTTTGCTCTCGCAGTCTTTAACGAGCACCTCTCTCGTTTATGGCCCTTTAACGCAGTAGCTCTCCTCATTTATTTATTTATTTGGTCGGTGCGGAGCCCGGCAACGGGGATGGAATTCTGCATTGCGGTCGAATGGGAAGTCGTTTAGCACGGCGCGCTAACAGGGTAACTCTGGGTCAGCCTCCGCGGTGCGTTCGCAACATCGGTTTAGCGGGTATCCAGGCAACACGCTGTCACTTGCTGTGCCTCGATAAGATTCAAGCGCTCATCCTCCAGATCCTGAGCTAGGGTTCGTCTAACCACTGCTGTATACAGGATGGAAATGTTATGCCATGTCCTGGAAGTTAATGAGCATAAAACCACACCATGCAAAAATGGTTAAATTGTGAGCTTCCAAGTGGTTCAGTTGGAAAGTGGAAAAATGTTTCTAAATTCTGGATTGTGGCGTTAGCTGAACATGACCAGGAGTTCACGGCAGGAAGCACCCCGAGATTCCATTTCAATTCAGTGGGTTCGGGAATCAATTAAATTATTATTTTTTAAATCAGCGTAGAGATTTATGACCGTGTGCTTAAGCTAACCAGCATTCTTCAGATGAAAAAATGCCCATCAACCTTGCCCGGCACTTCCTGTACTGGTGAGAGCGGGGTAGCAGCGAAGTATGACAGGTGTGGCCTGTCTTTGCACTCGTATCGTTATCTTGTTGTTGTAGCTTGTGGTCATGCCTCCTTGCGAAAAAGTACTTAAAACATGCAAAAATTCACTGTCCTTTTACCTCTGGGAACGCACTTTTCCAGGACCTTGGTCAGCAACCGAACCGCAAAGCCAAGGCCGCGAAATACGTGCGCATGTGTGGGAATTTAAAATGGCAATCCTTTCAATCATTGTGTAGACACAGGTTGTTACATACATGCTCCTGTTTGTTTGCCTTGCGTCTTTCAACGTAAGTACGAGTTCATTTATTTCTTGAAGCGGATACTTTTTGTTTTTTACAGTTGCGTAATTGATAAATGCATTTCATGTTATTAACGGCATTCGCTACTTTTGTGTTCAGGCTGGCAACGTTTCTTTATATCAATGCGTCAGAATTTATAAATGCAACTACCACCACCTTAGTTATTTAACGTGTGTATTTCTTAGCTTGTGATTTATAGTACATATATTGCTTTGCCGTAGCTATGCTAGAACGTATTTGATTGTTTAAGTTGTAAGACAAACTGATACGTTGGCGGACAACATTTAATTTACTATTGCGTGTTGGCTGATTCTTTGATTTGTGAATGACTGAACTCAGGCCTATAGCTCTGTACATATAACACAGCTTGGATTATATAGCCTACGTTGAATACTGACATTTTAGTTAGCATTTGGTTGTTTATTCGCTTTGATATTGAATTAATAAGTTTGTTGGAATACGCACGTTCGGGTCTGCCGTTTCAACGTGTTGGTTAATACCATTGACTTCTAAATGGTAAAGTTTATTCGCTTATTCCTTTTTATTCTGTCATTCTATATGCTTTTCTTTATTCTGTAAAATATATATTATTTGAATACCAGTGAATATATTGTAACAGTGTTTTGTTTCCGCTTGTTTATTTAGAACCATGGTAAAATAAACCAATGACCTTCGTTATTCACTTATTGTACATCGCTTTGAGTAAAAAAAAAAAAAAAAAAAAACGTCTGCCAAATAAATGTAATGTAATGTGGCCGATCAGATAGCATAGAATGAGTAGTGTGGCAGGAACAGGGGCAGACGCAGAGGCTCTGGTGATTAAATAAAAGCCTATCTTGTGAAGTAATTTAGTTTCCAGTGATGTGACAGGCCGCATTTCAGAGAAGAGTAGGAGGCGCTGAGAGGCTGAAAGAGCTTGTTAAGCCCAGATTCATGTCCAGAATTTGTGGTCTGTCTGAAGGAATTGCTCACAAGGCTTTAGAGGCCAAATCACCCACTCATATTTTCATTTAGGCAGGGAATGGGCGTCTGCTGGTTCAGGACTACGGGAGGTATGTTTAGGATGCAGGGCGTCGCAAGAGGCAGTGTCTGTGCGAATCAGCCTTCAAAATACTGTGTCCTCAAAGGATGTGCTGTCTGCTAAGCATACTATATACTGTCTAGTGCATTTTTCAGTATACTATGGGCAGTGTGTGGGAAAATATACACTCCATATTTTTTTCCAACCGCATCCTGGAAATATCCTAATGCGTTCCGTCTTTGTGTGGCCATGCTCAAGTGTTGTCGTCGTTGTTCTCGAAGGAGAACATCAGTGAAGCTGCGCCTTGTTTTTGAAGCGAAGCTGTACATCATATTTATGTGACCAAAATGGTTGTTTACTTCCTGGAAAGTATGCTCCCCAATATACTCGGCGAAACCATAGAAATAAGTACATCATCCTGGGATTTTAAATAAAGTACCTTTACAGAAAATTTCACCTACTTAACTTTCTCATCCAGCAATCCAGCTCAATTTTCAGCTAGCATGCCGATTCGGACGCGGGCCGTTCGCGGTACGAGCCGCGCGGTGGCGTTGCCGTGGCGGCGACAGGCGCGCACGCACGGCCGGTCCTACGCCGTTCTGGCGTCCCGTCGCGTCTCTCCGCCGGGCTGGGCTCGTTAGTCAAAGTGGGAACCCCTCGGCCGCGTCGGTTGTACTAACGATGCGGGCTTCGGTCATCGCGCAAGGCCTCAGACGCAGCCAGGGCCCGGAGTCAGGCTTTCATACCCGAGAAGAGACACGGCCGCGGCGGAGCGGGAAGTAATCACGACCCCCCGGTGCCAGAAGATCCACAAACGAGACCGTGACTGAGCCCTCTGTGGAGCTTGGTCGCGCTCGTTTTATTTGACTGGGTTCTGTGTGTGTTTTTCTTTCACAGAGTTGACCGTGGGGGTTGTGATGTATTGGGGTTGCTTTTGTCAGTTCCGCGCCCCCCTGCCCATTTCAGCTTATTAGGGGCGCGCGGCTGGGACACGCTCACGTTAACTAAGATGGCGCCGTCCAGGGAAAAGGCACGTTCCTGATTATTACAGCGTCGTGATTTCGCCTGTTTGTTTGCGAGTTAACTTCAGTAAACGTTATGCAGCTATGTTCCTGTTGTCCGTGCCTTAAGAGTTATACAATGTTTAGCCGACTTAACGGGGGTATATTTCAGAGGGGCTGGAAGGGAGTGGCTTTGACACGGGATGTGTGAAGACGGCGCTCTGGGCCCGTTTGGGAGAGGGGTACGTCAACGCGCCCCCACTGCAGACCGACTGTAGGGCAGGAGGAGATGATCCCTCTGCAAACAAACGCATGCACCAGACGAAGAAGCGAGCTTTATTAAAGACTCTGTGCAATCACTTTTCTTTTGCATTTAAAGTGTTAATTAAGCCACAAGGCAAAGAGTATATACTTAGGCTTCACAATTCATAAAGGGGGGGAAATGTGGGGAGTTTCCGCTTATTCAGTATTGATTAAGCTCTTTGCACCTGTAGCGTATGCTATCCTTTTGGAGTCTTGTTTTTGTTGCAGACGTAGGTTGCAAAGAGGTTCAACATTCACAAGCCATACAGATCAGAGGTGAGTGAACTGTTGAAGGATGATTACCATTTTCTGGTGCTGGGTGTGAAGTAGAGCTACAGAAGGACAGTGAGGGAGCGTTCACTGACTATAAGCACTTGTACTTGAGTAGTAAATCACCATTCTGCTTGCTTCCAGTCGAAGCCATTGATTATGTTATGTCTGTCAGGTGAAAATGGGTGATGGGTATATAGCTGCTTTTAAAGCTTTTTGGACTGATCCAGACATCCAAACTCAGGAACGGTGCTTGGTTGAACATACAAAGCTTTTATTAAAACCATCTTCAGGCAGTGAACAAAAAGCTGAAAATTGAATATTTTCCAACAGTGAAATTTTCTAGTGGCTATATGATTGCCTTGACTGTGTTCCTGGCATGGTTTGGGTGTTTTTCAAAAGGTTGATGTCAGTATTCACATAGTGGTACCGAGTGCACGTCTTTGTGCCTCGGTAAAGCAGAGAAGATTGTCTTTCAAAATGACATTGCCCCTATCCACGGAGCACAAAAAGTAATCCTCAGAAATGGTGTTAAATAATTGAAACACCTTCATTCCTTTCATATTATTTCCCTTTTCTGTGCTTTTATAATGACAACATTATTAGCAGCTTTGCCTGAGAGTAGATCTCCTGTGCTTTTTCATTTCCTCCAGATTTAAAGTTGAAAGAGTTTTTTTTTTTTTAATCATGAACTCAGTGAAATATCCATAAAATATCCATTCCTCCTGTGGGGGACGGCAGGAGGGTTAATTGAAGGTCAACCTGGATTTGCTCCAATGCCCTTTTCAGGTGGAAAGAGCCACAAATATCCCAAAAGGAAAGTTCAAAGGAAATCTGTGGAGCCTTTGACCTGGAGGTGATGGCATGTTTAAATGGCATGTTTGCAATTCCTCTGTCAATTTATCCCTGCAAAACACCACACACCAATTAAATCTTCAACAGGGAGTGGGTGGTGGAGGTGGGTGTGTGTGTGTGTGTGTGTGTGGGGGGGGGGGTATACTGGGAGTAGATTAAAAAACTAAATAAATAAATAAAAAAAGATTGTCTCTCTCTTGGTGCAGTATTACTGGCAAGGCCATTTGTATGTTATGAATAATGCATAACAATGCATAACCCTGTTCATTTTATACAGTAAATGGTGAAAGATGTCAGAGAAACAGCTGGTGGCTTTATTATTTTTAGCTGCATTAACATGTAATGTTGGAAAATATTCCTTCAGTAAAGGGTACAAATTAAAATAGCTCTGTTCCCTAGTCTTGTCCTTGCAGCTGACATTGTGAAATGGATTTTTAAATGAGATCAAAACTCTGTAGTCCTTCAGTTAGAGATGACGAAGGAGGTGTTCAGGGGGAAATCAAGTAATCACAGTGGCAGTTTTCAGTGGAATTTTGCAGTTCCTTTCCATGAAGGGTTTTGATTGTGCTCCAGAGTTGCTAGTTTATTGACCCACCGATGGTGTACTGGTTGACCAATAGGGCTTTGATATCAGATGTCTTTGTGCTTAAGTTGTGGGTGGCTCATAGAATCGTCTGTGACTGCTAGCCCTGGTGGGTGGAACCTAATTCATCACATCCTTACTTGGGGAGGGAGGGAGGGGGGGGTATCATTGTCTGTGTTGTGTCATTCAGTGACTCCCTTTGACTGAAAAGGATCTCCCTGCATTACATTACATTTATTTGGCAGATGCTTTTACCAAAGCACCATACAATATGTGCATACCCGAAGGTCATTGGAACAACTACAAAACACGGGTCCGATGAGGCACAATACTCATTATGTAACAGTTATTCATGGCCATGAACACATTAAGTCCAGTTCACACAGTGACATCTGATTAAGACAATCAGTGGACAATCACCAAAAGTCATTTCTAAATAGGCAAAAAGTTTGTGTTGGGAAGTGCCATCACAGCAGTACTGACTTTATGAACCTTTTTAATGAGAAATGAGAAACTATTAGAGAACAGGTCTCCCTGGTGTCTTCAGGCTGCACGATAAAGCTCAGGATAAAGCTCTGATTATACTGTTTTATTCCCATTGAAGCAGATGAGCAGACCAAACTTCATAACTGAAAAGCTGCATAACCTCAAAATCAACTACAGGCCCGCTTGATCCAATCCCAGAAAAAAAACATCTTCCTGTGCTAAGCCAGCAGAAACTTAAAATCATGAACACATCCCTGTTGCAGGATGCAAGCCAGAGCCTGTGTTTTGTAGTCCTTCCAATGACCTTTGGTACGCACGTATTGTACGTCACTTTGGATAAAAGCGTCTGCCAAATGAACGTAATGTAATGTGAACAACAATTGTAGAGAATTTACGTTTGCATTTACTGCGGTCACTGGTGACTGTGTTCTCACATTTCAAAGACTACCATCCTGAATAATCAGGGCTTTCGCAAGCGTGTGGTGTTGTTTAATAGCCCGAGTGCGACAGCCATGTTCCTTCTGGATGAAGTTGTCCTGCTGTGAGGATGCTGGTGGGGAAGGTGCTCTGTCTACGTTAGATTCCATATCTCCTGATCTGAATGCTATCGGAACCTCGCTGTCCGGCCTCTAACTCCGCCTCCTGCTGTGCCCGTTCTAAATTATGCCGACACTTTCTACAGAGACCATGAATGTTGAGTTTGGCAGTGGAACTAGTGCTGACCTTGTTGCATTCAACACAACTCAAACCTGTGGTTACCTTTTTGGCAGGTAATCCAAGGTTGTTTCCAAGGTTGAAGTCCTATTCCAAAACTGGATTCAGTGGATAAACGGTGGTGTACAGACAGTTTGATTTTAAAAAAAATATTGCGGTAAGGAAACCTCGAGGGGTGTCAATGTAGAAATATTGAAAAAGCAGCATCGGCAACAACGGCTTGCGTTTCGTTTGAATGGCAAACAGGATACAGGAAACGGCAACCAGGTAACCTTGTTGCACTGTGTACAAGAGTGGATTATCAAGGTGAAATGACTTACCTGCTCTCCTTTATCAATAGACAGTGCTGAATGAAAACCAGCAAATCGGGCAGGTCTGGAAGGCCAGGGCTGGGGATGGCTGGCAGAGATTCATGAATGGTACACACACATACAGTGAGCTCTGTAATGTTTGGGACAAAGACATTTTTTTTTTTATTTGGCTCTCTGCTCCACAATTTTGGATTTGCAATCAAAGAAATCACATGTGGTTTGCGCACATTCACAGCTTTCATTTAAAGGTTTTTTTTTTCAATACAGTGTAGAAATGAGAGCACTTTCTTTACATAGTCCCCCTTATTTCAAAGCACCGTAATGGATAGGACAGATAGTTTCACCAGTGTTTCTGACCTGTCAGGTGTGTTCAGTTGCTTCCATTGTGCAAGTATAAAAGAGCTTTCAGTTGATGGCCAAGGAATACTCACCATAATGAAAAAAACCTCCAAGCATCTGGCCAACCAATCAGAAACACTTTCAGGAGGCAGGCCTGGATGTGTCGGTGACTACTGTCCGCAGGAGACGTCACAATAGAACTACTGCGGCTGCACAATGTAAGATGCAGACCTAGCACTAGTTAGCTGCAAAAACAGGATGGCCAGGTTGCAGTTTGCTAAGAAGTACAAAGAGACTGCAGAGTTTTGTAAAAAGGTGTTGAGGACAGATGAGATCAAGACCCTCTTGTATCAGAGTAATGGCAAGAGTAAAACATGGAGACCAAAAGGAACTGCCTAAGATCCAATATATGTGTGTGTGTGTGTGTGTGTGTGTGTGTGTGTGCGTGTGTATATATACTGTAATACTGTACACAGTATATACTGTATAGAACGTTACATAAAATATTAACTGTGCAAATGACTCTGGGTGCAGCTGTCTACTAAGCAAATTGTGCTGTTATGACTGCAGACTGTACACATCCCTGAGTAGAATGGCAGCACACACACAAGCATCTCTCCAGTTTAATTGGTGTTTTGATAAGCTGTGGCTGAATGTGAGGTCTCATTGCGTCTCTGCTGTCACGGAACATGCACCAGTTTGCTGCTACTGGATTCTGAGAGCAGAGAGCGAGGGAGCGAGAGATGGATTAAGTGCCTGTTCTATGCAGATGACCTGGTTCTCCTGTCCCCCACTGAACAGGGGTTACAGCAAAGCCTAGGTCTGCCAGACCAATACTGCCAGACCCGAGGCCTGGCAGTAAACCTGAAGAAAATTAAAATTATGACATTCTAAAAAAGATCCAGATCTCAGGATACAAAACACAAATTTATGTTAGGAACAAATTATATTGAACATTCCTCCTACTGCAGTTATTTAAGATTAAAAATCAGTTAGACAAACTTCAACATTCAACGTTGCAGTGAATGAATGTAAGGAGAACGCGCACAGGTCTTATATGCCATCAAACAACAAATTTCTGTAGAGATTCCAATTAAAATCTTTGGAACTATAATTGAACCAATTGACCTTTTTGGCAATGAGGTGTGGGTTCCACTCATCAATCAAGATTTTGGCAAATGGGACAATTGAAACCCTGCATGGAGAATTCTGTGAACATATCCTGAAGTGACATAGAAACACAACAAACAATGCATGCAGGGCAGAATTAGGCCAATAATGCCTATCAAAATACAATGAAAATGGCAGTCAAGTTTTGGAAGCACTTAAAAATATAGTGACCCCCACCCACATGAGCACAAAGCTCTGTAATACCAGAGTTGAGAAAAGAAAATTACCCCCTCACTCAGCTGGTCGCCACCTCACCAGCTCAGGATCAGAACAAAACTACAGACATAATTAAAATAAACCAAACTGCGACACAACTGAAACAAAATTATATCACTTATTGGGAATCTCAAACAAAATCCCAAAGTAAAGCTAAATGTTATCTGGCCCTAAAAAGACAGCACACTGTAGCAGACTACCGCTGACAAAAAACTGAGAACCGCCTTGCCGAGGTGGAGGCTCAAAAACAAACCTAAACTCAAAAAACACCACCTAGCCTTATAGACCGGCAGGCTCAAAAACACCACCTAGCCTTATAGACCGGCAGGGCCTTATAGAGCAGGGCTTATAGACCGGCAGGCTCAAAAACACCACCTAGCCTTATAGACCGGCAGGCTCAAAAACACCACCTAGCCTTATAGACCGGCAGGCTCAAAAACACCACCTAGCCTTACAGACCGGCAGGCTCAAAAACACCACCTAGCCTTATAGACCAGCAGGCTCAAAATCACCACCTAGCCTTATAGACCGGCAGGCTCAAAAATCATGGTTGCCAGAACAAGATTGTGCTAACAATGCAAAGACGATAAAATTGAAACCGAGAAACACTTCCTGATTGAATGTGCCAAATTCAACCAAATTCGCAATCAATTTTACCACAAAATTAGCCAAAAATGTCCCCAGTTCAATAAAACACCTGATGCAGATAGGCTACACTTCTTATCACAGGAAAAAAGATTACTGCATACTAGCAGCACAATTTGTGTTCTCCTGCCGTACCCTGAGGGACAATGAGTGATCACGCCATGCACACACATGAACACACACACACCATACACACGTACCAGCAGGCATGGAGACACACATGCACAACACACACAGCGAGAGGCAATAAAACTGCTTTGAAATTGAAATTCAGAGGGTGGGGAAAAAGAGGGGGATGGAAAGGGAGAAAGTGAGAGGAGGGGACTGGGGAAGTGAGTGAATCATGAGGGAGGGAAATAATGGAAGGAAAGCCGCAAAAGTATGAAAAGCATGCATGTCTCAAAATGACCGAGAGAGTGAGAGGTCTCATGTCAGGATCCGTTGGGTTTCAATTGACTTTAAAAAAAAAAAAGGCAAATATCTTGTGGTGTGTAGCAAAACCATTGTAAAACTGAACCACAACTGCAGGAAGAACTAAATACAGCTGGAGAGAAACCAGTTCCCCTGACTACTGTGAAACGACAACAACGATCTGCTGGTCTGTGCATCTGCCTTTTCCCAATCTTGCTTGGTCCAGTGTTGATGGTGCTTGGCCCAGTCTTAGTGTTAACAGCATGTAGCCAGGGCTTTTCTGCAGATACAGAGTTATCGGAATCATCAGAAAGGACAGCTATCGATGCAGATTAGCTACACATCTTGCTTCCCGACGGTCCTCTGTGTCCCCTGTTACAGGCATCTTCCAGTTTGGTTGCTAGGCGTTGGCTCCACGCATCCCTGATGAGAGTTGCCTGGCAACGGGCATCCATCTCCGCTCCGAGCGCATCTCGCGACCAGTATCTCTGCAGCGGGCCCCATCTCGGCCTGTGGGGGGGGACGAAAACGCACACGGCGGCCCCCCAGAGCAAAACTAAACGCTAAGCTGGGAGAAATGCTAAACCACAGGATGTAACATCTGCAGCAGTTGCCTGCTGCTCTTCGCAGAGCGTCGCAGCTGGGGCCCATGGCTCTGCCGAGACACCCGCCATCTTTAGCGGTTTTCCGGCTTGGTGCACATGTGCGTTTGCGGATTGCTCATATCTGTGAGCAAGAGGGACTGCCAGGACCGGCGTTTGACGGAACCTGTGCTGGCAGCAAATGCTTTCTGCTCAAACAGCATCCAAATAAATGTTATGTATGAATGTGCAAATATTTTGTATTGATATTAATACGGGGCTGTGGGAACCACGGCCCTGGGGCCGAAAACAGACCAAAGTAGACATTCTCATGCCCTTTAATTATTGAAAGGATGCATCAGTTCTCTATCTCTATATTTCTGTATCTTTCTGCATCTAGTGCCTTGTAAATATTTTGCCCATATGCACCATTAAAAAAAACGACCTGGCCCCCAGAAAGTAATTGAAAGAACTGAACATTTTGGAGTAGCAAAGGTTTTTTTTCCCAGAATGACTTTTGAATTTGTGAGTATTGTCAGGAATGAACAGCAGGCCTGGTATTAGATGGGAAAAGGGGGATAGAAATCAGTTCCTTGGTATAACCACAAATTCAAAAAGAAGCACATCCACACATTTTCTCCATTACAAATCTCGCAAGCATTTATTCGAGAGCTAAGCTTAACTCTTGAATAAACACTTGTGAAATTTAGAAATTTGCAGTGGTGGAAATGTGCAGATTTTATCGTTTTGCCTCCATCACTTTTTCTGAACTTTTCTGAGTGTGCGGTAGATCCCTTCATCCTTGGTATAACCACACAAGCATTTAGGCAAACATGGGTGCAGTGATGCATTGTGGGATGTAAAACGGCATTATCCCCAGAATTGCCAGCCCGCTGTGCTGAGATGTTGACTTGAATGCTGTCTGAAGCTCTCAGTAATTTCAGTACATCAGGCTCGGAGGGATTGAGCAGGGTGTTTTAGTTCCTGCCTGAGCTGCCTCGCTGGTTTAGAATCTATCACGGTGTCTGCGCTTCCAGAAAGGCTTTTGTTTCCTACATCCCTGCCTCCTCCTGTCTGTGCAAATTAATTATCTAGGAAGTGAATGAGTGAATGAATGGGGTGAGGGAGGGAGGGAGAGAGAGAGAGAAAATGACAGAGATGAGAGAATTTAACTTTTTATTTCAAGAAGACAGTGGATGCATGAGAAGGACAGTATGAGGTGAAGACAACATCTGTGACGCACTACCAAAGCTGGTTAGCAGACATGAACCATATCGGTGACATGAAAGCTGTTTAGCAGAATTTGTGAAGTACGACCCCAGTGAAAAGCTCTTTAACCCAGCCCTAGGTGTAAGGTTGTTTTTTTTTTTTTTTTTTTCCCAGAGCCTCTGGCTCTTTGCTGTTGTTCATTATGTAGTTCAGTTTTAATTAGGCTAATTTTCTATTTTTATATAGCTCATATTATTGCACAGTTGGATAGTTGAAAAATTATCTCTCTAGGATGCACTTCTTGCACTTTGTGTCTCTCTTGGGACAGTACTGTCCCTCCTTACTGGACTGTTGCCCTTTAATCCCTGATCTTTGCACTTGTGTTCGCATTTTAAGTCACTCTGAGTGCGCACATCTGCTAAATTCCGGTAAACTTTTAAGTTAAAAATGAAAACTATTTAGTAACAAACGCTCTGGTCAGGTCGATGTGAAAAACGGTATTTGAGAGAGTTGGTAAGTGTAGCAGGAGACGATCCACAAGCGATCCAGAGGGGGAGATAATCTCTCAAATCCTCTCTCTCCTCCCCTGCCCAGTGTCCCACGGTAGGCACGTTTGGCCCGCTAAATGTTCCAGACCACCGAGGAGAGAGTAGCGCTTGCAGGAGAGAGCAGCAGCTCTGGTCTCCCGCGTTCCGACGGGGGGACTCCAGGCAGAGGGGGTCGCGCCTCGGGTCCCCGGTTATTAATCGGGCCTGTCGCCCGAGCCGCTAACGATGATTTATGCGCCGCGGCGCTAACGAGCGCGGCGGAGATGGCGCTCAGAGTTCCGCAGCGGCGCCCTCGGCCGGCTCGGCGAACGCGGAGACGCCTGGAAACGCGGTCAAACGGTCGTCATGGCTTCCCAAGAGCACAGCGCCTCAGGAAAACCCATAATTTAGTCATCTGCTACAGACCGTGGTCATGAGCAGGACGCCGATTTAAATCTGTATTTATTTTCTACCTGTGCTTTTTTTAAAAACATCACCAAATTACATTTTTTTGTTTTGTTTGGAGAGCCCGGTTATATTACAAGATTGATCTTGTGGCGGCAACCAGTTATAAGAGTTCCGTTCAGTATTTCCATGTTTCCAAATTCATGTTCTTTTTTCCTGCGGCGCGCAGGAACTGGCGCCGCGGGCTATGTGTGGCAAATTGTGGTCACTCACTCACTCACTCACGGACGACCTTTCAGGGACGTGTGGCGCATGTGCAGGTGGTGCTTCGTTTAGTAGGTCGCATGCGCAGGTAGTGCCAACTAAAATGTGTCTGCGAAAGTGAGTTGCGCCGTGGGTCTGGACGGTTCCGTGCTTATTTGAACTCATAGTGGCTTGGCGGATTGTCATTCGTGCAAATAGGCTTTTCCTGGGTTGCGTGCACTTATTGTTGATGTCATAATTAGTGCCTTTGAGCTCTGAAGCACAGGAATGATGTGAGTACTGGCAGGACTCTTACACCTGTAAGGTGTCCGCGTTAATTTGGGAGATCACTGGCGTGTCCCCATCCACAAAAGTGTTGGGCCGGCCACCGCGTCCCTGCACACAGCTGTCCACTCGCTGACCTGCGTACCCATGACGACTTCCTCTTACACAGCTCGCATAGGCACATTTCAGTTCCCCCAATCTGCCAAAGGGGGCGCTATTGCCTACTGAGATGAAGAATTATGAGGCAAAGAAAAAATGTGTGTTTTAACATGTCCAAGTACTCCCAGGCACAGTTATAAATTGGCACAGTAAAGATCCAGTACCAGATGGTAGGGTGATTTGCTGCTCCAAGCACCAGTGCTATAGCTAGGCACACACTTAGGATGCCAATTTTAATTTGGCTTGAATTTTATTCTTGAAAACCCTGTAATGGGGATGTCATTTCTTGGTCTTGCTTTAGGGCTCCTTCGCATTCAGTGATGATGAAAGTGGGGTACAGAAATGGGGAGGGGGAGGGGTCTGTCGGGACCATGCTGTGCTTGCAGCAATGAGATTGTTTACTGTCTTACAGCATCATCCTTTTTTCTTTTTTTTAACTTGATGCGAGGCTTAGCACAAGTACACTATATGACCTAAAGTGTTTGGACACCCCTTGGTCTGGGGCTCTTTTTCATGCATTGGGCTAGGCCCCTTAGTTCCAGTGAAGGAAAATATTAATGCTACAGCATACAATCACATTCTAGACGATTCTGTGCTCCCCAGCGGTTTGGGGAAGGCCTTTCCTGTTTCAACCTGACAATGCCCCTGGGCACACAGTGAGGTCCATAAAGAAATGGTTTTGTCAAGAACAGTGCGGAAGAATTTGACTGGCCTGCACGGAGCCATGACCTCAACCCCATCTCACACCTTTGGGATCAGTTGGAAAGCCAACTGTGAGGCCTAATTGCCTAATCAGTGCCCGACCTCACTAATGCTCTTCTGGCTGAATGGACGTAAATCCCTGCAGCCATGCTTCAACATCTAGTATAAAGCCTGGTTATAACAGCAAAGGGTGATCCAACTCCATATTAATGCCCATAATTTTGGATGAGATGTTGGATGTCAGGTGTCCACATACTTCTGGCCATGTAGTGTATGTTCTAAAATTTGAAGTTTGTATTTCCCCAACCACCCCCCCCCCCCCCCCAACAAAAACCCATAATGCATCTTTTCTTTTCCTATCTGGCTTGGGGCAGATCTAGAAATTGGTGCTCCTATTTACTGAAATGTATTTTCACTTTCACTCAGTCAGATGTTCTCCCTTCCCTGCTTTTTCATAATCAGGAGCTGTACGTTCCGCTGCAGCTTTAGCATTAGCACGGGCTATAACAGGCTGCTCCTTTCCCTCCTCCGAATAAGCTGCTGTTGCTGCTCAGTGTGCCCTGGAGCCCTCCGACAGCTCTGCAGCCACATATCAAACATTCTGGAGTTGGTGCTGGGCTGGGAGACCAAGCATGGGCAACACTGCCTTAAGCACACAGTCCTAACCAGACCTGGGTCAAATACGTATTTGTCTTGGATTCAATACTTTTCTACGCTTTACTGATCTTGTCTGGTGTATTGGAACCAATGAAATGCGCTCAAAAAGTGCAAACCCCCCCCTTCTGGTCATACTGACAGACTCAATTACACCAGGCAAGGTCAGTAGAGTACAGAGAAGTATTTGAATCCAAAACAAATATGTATTTGACCCAGGTCTGCTCCTAATCCTCCGTCAACGCGTCCAGCCCTTAAGGACCAGGGCTCATTACTCTTCTGCTGTGAGATGTTCATCCTTTTCACTCTTTCATTCACTCAGTCATGAAAAAGCAGGTTTACTGAGGTAGCCGGATAACTGCGCTGAGTAAAACCCGGAGCAGCTCTTCGTTTTTTTTTGCTTCAGCTTATGTTCCAGATTTGGGAGGATTTTGGGTGTTACCCAGTGCAGTATTATCCGGCTAACTCAGTAATCCGGCTTCATGAAACAGGGCCCTGGTCATTATGTCCTGTTGGTAACTTGTAGGGAAAATGGTGCCAATGATGCTTTTTCCAAAGTGTGACTGTGACATTGGAGTGGGGAGGGGCTCACAGTCCAGCCAGCCCAGTGCATGCAGTAATGTCTTTTTGAGCCAGGCACTTCAGAGACCTCCTTTTATGTGGTCACATTGTGCTCATTTCTGAGGCTCATCATGATGATCCTTCTGCAGGTTTTAATCCATGTCCTTGCTCACCATCTTTACTTCCATTAATACTTTTTTTTTTTAAAAGAAGCTGATTATTCCCCTTTTCTCACACATGGAATGTCCTGTCCAGTCTCATCACTGCAGTTAACTAAAACCTCTCAGCTCCTGGCAGAAACGACCCCTCTCTTCAATCTGTAGTCCACCCGTTATACCTTCACAGCTGCACCGGAGGAGTGCAGTGTCTATGTTTGTTTAAGCGAGACAGATATACTATTACTTTTTTTTCCCCATGTGAGATGTAGAAGTGGGTTGTTAGCGCACCCCCTGCATGTAGTCCAATTATCGCTGCTCCTGTCTGCCGAAGCCAGAACCAGCGAGCTTCCGAAGGTGAAAGGTCTCACGTGGGCGCTCCTGAAACGTATTCGATTAAAATGCATTTTCTCTGACTTCTCACCAATACGGTGCGTCACAGCGATTTCTAAAACTGCATCGTCCACAGAATTCACGAATGCGACAACAGAAAAAATAAATAAAATCCCCTGGTGTGTATATTGATTACTTCCTGCTGACAGATTTACCGGCAGTAATTCTCTCCTTCCGGAGTGTTGTCGAGCCTCTACAGCCCGGTGACTGTGGTGCTACGCTCGCAGGCTTTTTGTTGAGAAGACAGCCTGACAACGACACCCAACGCCCAGCCGAGAAAGTGCAAAGCTTTATCTGCCGTTAGACCGTCCCTCGTGTCCTCATGTCGGACCCAAATGACTGTTTGAAAGAGGAGTCTTTTGAAATGGAGTGACCCTCCAGAGGCTGACGCCCACATCGTTATTCTCAAACAGCTGCTGCTGCTCACATAATGCTACACTCGCTGCTCACATAACTCTGCACTCGCTGCTCACATAACTCTACACTCGCTGCTCTCACAACTCTACACTCGCTGCTCACGGTATTTCAGTGCCCTTTACTTTCTGCATGTCTGTGACTGACATTCTTGTCGATTTTGGAATTGAACTGAAAGTCAATTAATTGATAACCACCACAGAAAGTTAGGATTTGACCCCTTTTTCATTTCATGAGTTTGAATTTTTTTTTTTTTTTTTTTTTAAATTTACCCCAAGTCTGAATCGGTCCACCATTAGTCTAATTGGCTTGGTCAATACAGGCCGATCAGAGCAACTGCCTCTGCAATGTACTTTGTCCCCACAATCTCTTTTCTTGCTCCCCGATCGGTTTCTTTCTCTGGGTTTTCCTCCCCAGAATCTCCACCCCAATTTCCCACTCCGCTTTGAGACTACGAGTGACGAGCGATACGAGCGAGCGGCTTTCACCTGAGCGTTCCACACGGCGCCTGCCTGCCGCCCCCCGCGCGCTCATTCGCTCGCTCGCTGTCCATCACCTCGGGCCCAGGAGCCCCGCCCTCTCATGCGTGAAGCTCGTCTGCCGCGGAGGCGCATCCATTCCCCCCCCCCCCGGGGGGGAAGCCCCACGAGAGGCCCGAAATGTCAATAGAGGAAGTGATTTAGAGGGAGGAAAAGACACTCTGGGAGGCGCAGCGGGGAGAGAAACGGCCATTTTCCCTCAAAGTGACAGCATAATAGGCTTCGCAAAAACCGGGAATTAATACCAGAGCTAATTATAGCCGCTCTCTTTATCTTTGTTTGATGTTACAGGTACAAAAGCCACTTCAGGAGAGGTAATTGCCATGAAATGGCCGTGCCTGTATTTTTTATTATTATTAATCCCCCCCTGCAATTTTGGTCATTACTTTAATAGGACCAGGTAAAAATGCATTGTGGCCTAGCTTCTCTCTTCCCTTATGGAATTAAAGTGCTGTTTTATGGGTCTTAACTGGAGGGTAATGGAGTCGGGAGAGTCCCCGCTCATGCTTTCTGAGGAGAAAGTGTGCGTGATGTCGCGAGGCGGAGTATTTCATTTCGGTGATGGTTTCTCTCGTGATGCGTGAATCCCCCGTTGTCTTTAAACCGAAGGTACTTTCGGTTTAAAAACAAGAAAGTCTTTGCCGTTACGAATTCCGAAAATTTCCAAGATGTGCGATTGGTGAGGCAGGTGGAATCGATGGGAAAATAATTACAGCGCTGATAACCTAGAGGTAAGCCTGAATAAAAGGCTTGTGATTTGAATTCATATCTGGAAAATGTATCCCTTAATTCTTAGAAACGGCTAAAAATGAATTAAGTGTTAGAGGAAAAACTCCTTACCCAGACACTTCACAGGGACTGGCCTAAAATAAGGAACCCTGGGGCATACTGAACTCAGGGCAACAAAAGACACTGTTTAATGAGCGGGGTGGACTGACATTTCAATATCAATGACGTCTTCCTCAGAGTCAAACAACATTAGAAACTGCTAAAAATGGGTCGACTTTTGTCTCAATACATTTGTGGGTACATTGCAGCTCTATGGTCTTCCTGTAATTCTGGGAAACCTGTACTTTTTCCTTTACGCCTCTTGGTGCTCCTTGCAGTAAGTATGATATTGGGTTTAACCGAGTTAAGGGAGTCTGTAATTTATTTTTTCGCAACTTCTTGAACTCTGTTGCCATGGAGCTGTACAGTATGATCTCATTGCCACCCCAGAGTTGCCATTTCTCTCACCTTCCAACAAACCATTGGTCTAAAATATATCCAAATAAACAGTTGGGGGGACAGTGTCTTTGAACAATTAAAATTTAAAACATGACTTGTGTTTTAAACAAAATATGCACATCTAAAACGTTTACAAATGTATTGTTTGATAATGAAACAAATACCAAGGCTATGACAACAAAACTGTGCTTTGGCTAAGGAGGATAGGTTCCATGCATGCTAAAATCCTGCCCTTAAGCTGTATCTAGCGCTGGTAGTTCAAAATTCTCCCAGCTCCCTCCCCACAGAAGGGTCACTGGTTATCTCAGCCCCCCACCCCCCCCCCAATTTGTCTTATCAGTTATCAGGTAACCATGGCTTTGGCTGGCCAACTGTAACATCTGCCCAAAATTCGAAAGACAGGATGGAACTCAGCCCAGATGCCAAAATCCCTTGACAAGGGAAAAATAGTGCTTTTGTCATTAAGCCTGTACAGTAGGCCATTTCTCTCAGTCTGTCAGTACTTTGAGTCGTCCTTCCAGTCAAGGGCGACATTCTCATTTCAGCTCCACTGCCGTTGTTTTCTGCTGAAAAATGGGATGGGTGGGGAAATGGGGGAAGCACAGATTTCAGATCGGTCCTCATTCTGTGACGGTGGCTTTGGTGGGAACAAACCTATCCTTTGTGCTTCCTCTTTTGCAAGGTTTAATTGGTATCGCAAGGGTCCTTTTCACATTTTGTAGCATTGGTTGGGAAGGCTGGCTTGAGGCAGACCAGTCAGTACTTGAGATGAACACTTGTGGGAATATGCTTGGAATAGATGGACATCAGCAGCCAAAAGAAGCAGTCAGGTTTAAGGCTAACTGATCAGCGGGTTAATGGGCATATAGAGATGTTCTTGGTCCTCATGTCCAATCAGTAAAGAAATGGCCGTGGGCATGCTCCTGGATTGTGAGATGTGTTGTGTAATCAGCTGTACTGAAGCTCAGTGTTTATCATTGAGGGTCGTTTAAAGATGCCATCCAACAGTTCGCTAGTTAAAAGCCAAGATTACTGATATGATTGAAAAGAGCCTTTTCTAAGATCGTGATCCCCCGACGTGATTGGAGGTCTCCAGGAGCAACCTTGCTTTTACATCATGGCCTGCGATTGATTACCGCTCTTATCTTGGGCCCCCAGAGGTGATTAAACCTGCTGCTGGGACTCTGTTCCCTTGCTGATTGGCTAGCCAGTGTGCTTCCAATAATCCTGCCGTCATTAACGGGGAGGCAGGATGGTATCCCAGGGGAACCCTGACCGAAACACAGAGAATCTGTGACAGTACCATAAGATCTGATTTTAAACTGTCCTATGTGTTGTCATAGAGGACAGTTCTTTCTGTTGCCAATAAATAATGAATAATGAAGCGTCGTTGGACCAGGGTCTCGTTTACTCTGGATGCTGGGTTCTGTCAAAGGCTTGTCACCGGAGCTGGTCCGAGCTTGGCTCGTCTCCTTCAGCTTCTCTTGGCTTTATGTGCCTGACCCCGCCTGGAACGGTGCTTCCATCAGCAAGGGTCGAAAATCAGGAACTGTTGTGTTGTTCTCAGGAGGAGGGAGTGATGTGCGTTCAGTGCATGCGGACATTCATGTGTGTGAGTGTGTCTGCTGGCACGTGTATGGTTTGTGTGTAGGTGGGGGGGATTGTGCTGTGGGCTGTATTGTCACAGCAGGAGTCGGATTGTGAGGAAACATAAATTAAATTTCAAGGCTTCTTCTGCAGATGCTGCTGTGCTGTACTGCAAGTTCTAATCTTGTTAGCGAGACAAAGCCTGCCTGGGGAGATAGAGGGGGAGGAACAGTGAAATCAATAAAATCACCCCCCTCCCCCCAGCACTATCTCTCTCACCCCAGGTGGAATACGGGAAAGGCAGGGACTGAAGACTTTCCACCCAAGGCTGTGGCAGTTCTACCCTTGGAGATCAGTCCCCGGGGGAGGTGAGAATCGCTGATCAGTCACTTTTCGCACACGCAGCCCCACCCGCCCGTGTTCCAGAACTCTGGGGACGTGTGTCGACCCAAGTAACTTTTTTTTTTTTTCAATTTCGACACTTGTGCAAACAAAACCGCAAATTTGCTGAAGCAGGCATGCCAAACTCACCGTGTATTGATAAGACTTCCATCAAGTCATCTTATTTATTACTACTGCTAAAATAAGAGAGTAGACTGAGCATGTGCACCAGATAAACGATAGCCGACTTTGCTAACTAGCTATGCAGTAGACACTGTCACCATCCCATATCAGTGCTGTCTGTAGTTATACAAAAGCTTAGTTCCTGTAGGTCTATGTGCACGTTAAAATAGGCAGGATGTCAGAATTTCTGGCTGGTGAGCCAGAGTTAGCACAATCATTCCCCTCCTGGGGAATGTTCAGGCAACAATTAGTGACATCCTCATGTGTGAATGCTTTCAAAATTGGCAAATAACCAGCTCATCCTTGGTACGTGAGAACAAGAGATGCCAGTAAATTGCTGGAACAGTTAATGAAGCAATATTCTCAATTTTGTATGTGAAAGCAGCTTCTGAAACACAGCTCCCCATTGCAGAGCGTACTGTCATTTGAGTTGTTTCCTCCTGCTGTCACTAACTCCTGGATAGAGAATTTACATGTTTCTAGTCAATGTCAACTGTCAATACAGACCTGATCATCACAAAAAAAACTGAATTCACCTTAAAATGCCTCTGATTGGTGCAGTAAGTCAGGCATACCCAGACATTTTTATCTCTAGGCCCCCTCAAATAAGCTGAACCATTGAACATTTTGTTATTTGTAATATTCGCATTACCCACGGTCACCTAGAAGCCGTCCATCAGTATTGTCACCTGTGACAAAGCGGTCACACAGATCACGGTTATAGCTGTTGTGCGTGCTCCCAGTGTGCGCTCGAGTGTGCATTTAACCGCATCATCCGGTGCTCGAGGCGTCACGTGTAACTTGTGTGTTTATCGGTTTAGCGCTGCCGTTTTCTCTACACACGTGTGTTTCCGTTTCGGTCGGCGCACTGGCCCGACTTTGCAAACTGTCGGTTGCACGGTGGACTTTTGGGAGACCAAACGGTGTGTAAAAGCCTCACTTGACACCTGTGTTGGGGCTCTGAATGAAGTCGGTTTTTACGACACGTCCAGCTGTCATCAATTTACGGACTCACGTGCACACAGGAGCTTTGCTTATTCCACAGCAGTGTCCGACAACCTTGAGAACGCTGCCGGGTGTCAACCCTCGCAAAAAAAGTTTAGAAAAGTCTTCCGTAAGTACCATTTTTCTGAACTAAATCCCCAGAAGTGTATTTGAAGTGCACTTTCACTTTTATATCCAGAAGTAACCTTTAATTTACGGTTTTAAAATACTTGAAGTATGCCACTTTCGGATGCGAGAGTTTAGAACAAACGGTGCACATATTCCAGGAAATACTTCAGGCATACTTAAAATGGGCGAAATTTAGCTTCATCATATACTTAGAATATACTCGATGCACTTGAGTAGCCGTATAAAATATGAGTGTTTATGTACTACTTTTTGTAAGGGAGCACTTGAAGGATGACTGGTAGGGCCATGCTCCTGTTAGTGAATGTTAGTGAGTGGTCTCTGTCCAGAAGGTTGTATGAAAGCAATATTTCATGGCGTGAAAATCTATATCATTCGATCTACTCATTTTCTAACGGGTGGGCGCAGTCACAGAAGATTCTTTCTGGAGCCTGGCCCTGTCTCCCCACAATCAGAGGAAACGGCATACTTGCGAGGGGGTAAAAAAAAAAAAAGGTTGTGTGAGAGTCCTGTAGCCGTTGCAGTTTTATTTTCAATCTGCAAGCGTCTCATTTTTGTGAAACGCATTTTGACAGGATATTTGCGACCCACGAGTGAACAGCCCTGCAAATCGCTTTCGTGAAACAAGCACCGGCACGACTAAAATGCTTATTGTTCCAGGGAGCACAATATTACCAAGAGTGTACAACTGTGCAACTGTAGTGATTGTTTGGGTTTCAAAAATGATTTTACAGAATATTCTTTAAAAGGAGACCATACGGAAATTTACTGGAGGCAGTGCCATTAAGTGCACACACACTAACATGCACTAGCACACACACGCAGACACACACACACCCACGCATACGAATACACGCACTTATGCTCTCATACACATGCGCGCGCACACACAGACATACGCATACACACACACGCGCACACACACACGCACACACGCACGCACACACGCACACGCGCACACACACATGCTCTCTCACACACACACACACACACACACACACACACAGACATACACGCACACACACGCACACACATGCTCTCTCACACACACACACACACAGACATACACACTCACACACGCACACACACACACACAGACACACACACACACACACAGACATACACACGCGCACGCGCACACACACATGCGTGCACACACACAGACATACACACTCACACATGCGCACACACACTCACAACAAAAAAGAAACAGATAGACCGAGCGCCCATCCCATTAGCGCTGCTGGTCTGGAGAGAACGGGGCGTGGAAACTACGACGGCGTGCCTATCAGTCGATGAGTCATCTCTCTGCGTGAAGCGGCCACGCAGTGCCAAATGACTGTAGATTGTTGTAGCGATAGGCCACACCCCTTTGGACTTATAAGCCGTTATGTCATACACCATGCCCACTAGGACCGATTTCCACCAATCCTGATATTTCGACTAGTCTGTCCAACATCATATTTACCGGCCTTTTGTTTCATTCAGCCAATCGGTTTCCGGGATATATATATATATATTTGTATTTGCAGTCCCCCATTCGCTGATGTAAAAATCTCTTTTGTTGTAATGCGACGAATCGACCCTTAACATATACATCAGGTTTAATGATGATGGCACAAACTGTTATTTTATACGTTATGATGACCAATATTGTCAAAGGCCGCACACTTTTTTTTGAAGTTGCATTGATAAATGCAATCAGTGTCGATTGTCCGAGTGGGCCATCTTATATACCATACAGTATGTGTATCTTAAATAAAATTTGCTTGGAGATTGTTGCAAATGAGTGTGACATAATGTCTCATAAGTCCAAAGGGGTGTGGCAGATCGCTATGGTCACCTGACACTCCAATGGGAACGTAAATGCTAATTTAAAATCCGGGTCCGTTGATATGGAGCAATCACACTGCATATCATTCAGGAAATGCACTCCTTCATATATATATATATATTTCGTTGCTGTTGCTGTTGTTGCTGCTGTTGTAGCAGTAGCAGTAGTATATGGTTTAATATAAAAGCACTATGTGTGCTGAATGTTTGAGAGAGAGGAGATGCAAAAAAAAAAAAAAAAAATAAAATAAAACCTGGCACATCCTCCCACCAAAAGCTCCTGGCAGCCTGCTTTTGTCCTGCCCTGTGATATTGCCAGGGTTGGTTCCGCTCACGGATTGCTGTGATAAAGTGCCAGGAATCAACACATCAGCACCTTTTTTTTTTTTGTGGTAATTTTTGATGTCTTCAAAATGACAAGCCAAGCAGGGATGAAGGGATGTGCTTTCATCTCTTGCCCTGCTGCTTCATGATGGATTCCGTTATATTCGGAGCAATGGGATTTGCACGCTTGTCCATTCATTGCGCCTGAACGCGATGCAATAAAAGCAGTGCCTTAACGCAGCTCACAGCAGCTTGCATTGGTAGGTATGGACTAACCTTTTTGAGTTGGTGTTCATAGCATGTTATATATAATTTATATTGGTATCGCTGGCTTTTTCTGGGATTTGTGTTGCGCTGTCGATCAGAGCAGAAGGAATTGAAATGGAAATGTGCAGTGAAAGGGTTATCTGAGCTCATCTTGTCCGTGGTGATTTCATGTGATTTCTGGCAGTGCTTTCAAATAATCTCCATGATTTCTCTCTCCGTCCTGCTCCTAAGTGCTGCAGTAAATCGAGAAAGTGAAATCCTTATAGTGGATGCAGACATGGGTCTGCAATATATTTGAAATAATTATATACCCTTTAGATGCTTGTAAAATTTTAAAACACTCTTTCAGATTCCAGAGATGTTTGGACAGTGTGCCACTTACCGAAACATGCAAGCATGTGAGAGAGTTCTCAATATTAGTGAAACTGGACGCTTCTTTAAAGCAACAGCTCCTTAATTGTCTTCAGGAATTTCTCTGACGTGTAAAGGGTTAAAGTAGTGTATTTTAAAATAATGTATTTTACTCTGGCCCGGCGAGCAGGGAAAGGTCAGATTCTTTGTTGCGGGTGACAGCATCATCGGGCCGTTCCCTGCCGTCTTGGTGGACGCACCCGTAGCTACGCGGTGCTGATTTATCTGGGCCCGCTTGGCCCATTAGCGGATGAATGAAATCTCTGAGAAGAGCTAAAAGGCAGGGCTTGGAGTGGCTATAAAAATTTATCGCGGTAATAACAACAGCGCTGGCGCGCGCTCAGAAAAGCGCGCACGTTTTCCCGCCTCTTCCAGAGATCGGCGGCGCGGCCCACTCGGGAGCGGGAGTTCCCAGAATGCCTTGCGGCACCTCTCCCGCGGCTTCGTTGTAAATCCTCCCCGAAAATGAGATTCAGGGACACTTTAAACCAGCTGTACACACTGCAGGCTCTGCTCAGCCCAGCCCCAGCTTGCAACAACCAACCAGGCCGCACCAAACTGGCCAGGCCCAATCAGGCCAACTCTACTCTACGCTACAAGCTCTACTAAGGACCTTGTTTTAAGTGTCGCCACAGGGCCATTTTTGCTGGGAACACGGAAACGTGTCTTGCGTTGGTGGCAGCCAAACTCTGTTGGCCGTACACGCTGTGCAATGCGGACTGCTCTTAAAGGGAATGAAAAGAGGCCATTTGATTGGCTCTTAATGAATCTCAATGAATACACCACACCCATTGATAATATATTCGGTATAATCCAGCCCATTTTCCAGGTGCGCCTCACACTTTCAGCTCCTCACATCTGGTCAGGAAAATGGCTACGTTCGCTAGCCGCGGCCAGCGCCACTAACCGCTCCCACGCGCCGCGTGTCATCGATTCCCGGGAAAATGGAGCCCTGGGTCTCTGATCTCACGAGGCAATCAGAGCTGAAGAATGGACAGCCCGGGCTGCAGCTCGCCGGCGGAGTCGTCTGCCCGGAGCGAAACTCGCTTTTGATGACGCTCGCCTCCTCCGGCCCCGCTCCCGGCCCACAGGGGAGCGATTAAGGCCGATCTCGGGATCGATGGCGACATTCGGGCGGGAAAACGGTCTCTGTGCGTAATAGACTTGGGGGGGGGGGGGGTCGTCTCCCGTCTCGGTGAACACTGTCCGCGCGACGCCGCCAATCCATCCCGCCCCCCCCCCCCCCCCGGGCTAGAGACGGCCCCCCTGGGCACATCAGCGGCCTGACATTACTGCGTACAGGGCGGTGATCGCCGTGTCTGAGGCAGAGCTGACATCACGGGGGGTCGCTGTCATCGCGGTCTTTGATCTAATCACCGCCTTTCTCTTTATAGTAGGAGCATGCAAGTCATGTTTGATTAGAGCTTCTGTATAGTTTTCTTTTTTTTTTTTGGTCACTGAATTTGCCTTTTGTGTCCCACAATGCACTGTGCTCTTGTGCAGTCATGCAGCTGATTTAACGCACGGCACAGGACCGTAAGTCCCCCCCGTTGCGATCGACGTAAGTGACGGGCGTTCGCTCGCTCGCGTTTTATGACATGCAGTGAAATTTCCACGCCAGGGGCTAGTGATGTGGTGTGGCAGTGTTAATCAAGTTCGGGATGGGCTCGCCTCTTTGCGAACAGGGCTTTGAATAATTTATCATGTTTGTGCTTAACGTGCGCTATAAGCAAGGCTACAGCCCCCTCCCCCCTCCCCCTTTTTTATTTCAGTGATTACACTGTCAAGGACTTGGTGAAATATTGCATCACTGTTAGCACTTTAGCACTGGAGACAAAAAACACTCCTCTCTGACCGGGTGCAAAACTGCCGTAATCAGCAAACTTCTAATTTATTATTGTTGTTTTTTAAAGTCAACTGCCACCGATGAGATTTGTTGCCCGTGGGTGTAAAGTATGGTTTACTACTTTTTATTTGCTGATTTTAAGTCTGGCTTTTAGATGCATTGGGATTCAGTGTGTGTTTGTGTCTGTGTGTGTGTGTGTGTGTGTGTGTAGCACGTGTGCGTACAGTGTGTGTTTGTGTCTGTGTGTGTGTGTGTGTGTAGCATGTGTGCGTACAGTGTGTGTTTCTGTGAGAATAGACTGCGGCTTCTCTGTGGTTTTTGCGTGCTCCGGCAGCAACCCATGGAAGGCTAACTGAGCTGTTCACCCCACCAGGTAGGGATGACTTAGAAGCTTGCTCCTGTGGGGGTTCAAGCCAGGGTTGTATGTGAAGCGTATTGTGACAATTGCTGTGAAATGCGCTATATAAATAAAATTTGATTGATCGATGCGTCCGGTTTGAAGAATACCCGGGAGGAAAGGCCCAGGGAAAGGGCAGTTGTGTGCTGGTGTGTGAAACTGTCTGCTCAAACACAGGCTGATCACACCCCCCTCCTTCACCTCAAAACAATTTAAATTAGGTTTTTACACAGTTCTAAAAGCAAATAATAAAGTGCATTGCATTCGTTTCAGGTTGAGTCCTGTCAATAGTACGGGAGGTCATGGACTGAAATTCAGAAGGACTAGGTGAATTCCACGCTAATGTTAGGAAATGTGTGATGTTAGCATACATGACAGCTCGCCAAGTCATCTGTAGAGGCAGGGTTCCTGGGGACTCCAAAATGAGCCTCAGCATCGTGCTTGACCCACAAAGCAAGAAATCAAAGTCAATTTTATTTAAAATGCATTATCACCAACATGTAGGTCTCAAAACATTGTGCAGTGAAACAAGGAATACATAAAATAACATGTACGCACACACACATAGCAAACAGATATACACATATGCTCACACAAGTGCAAAGTAAGAAAATAAAAAGAGTAGAACTGGGATGACTGGATTATGTCACAGAATAATGAATAAGAGAGAGAACCACACAACCATGATCAGGCACTTAAACAAATCAATGCTATTCATTGATAGTGTTCAAACTAGCCAGCAACAATATGGTACATTATAAAAACATGAGAAAAAATGCGTTTTTAGTTTTCATTAAAAAAAAAAGTAAACCTTCCTTCCCTAACCGATGCCGAATGGGTGTTCCACAGTCAAGGACCACGGTAGGCAAATGTTCTGTTCCCAGACGACTTCTTGTCAACTCTGGGGGTAGCCTTTGTTCATAGACCAGAGAGGGCACAGACGTGCATATGGACTGGAATGACTGGACGAATAGGATGGCCCTTATCTATTTAAAGCTTTATAGGTGAGCCTTGAAATCAGCTCTGGCCTGAAATGGTAACCAGTGTTGATAGCCCAGAATGGGTGTTACGTGATGGAATGTTCCAGTATTTGTTAGGACTCTTGCCATGGTGTTCTGGACAAGTTGGAGACCTTGTAGAAAACAAGGCACCAGTCTAGCCTGGGAACATTTTCTGGTTTTTAGTGGGGTGGCGAGTCAAGAGCACTGAGCGAGCACAGTTTAATCTGTTAGTTAGGACATCAAGGGTCTCTGTGTCTTTAGTGTCAGAAGCTAGAATCGTAGGGAGACACTGGAAAGAGCTTTTTACATTGTGCTAGAAAACCTACGCCGTAATGTTGATGACAATCTGAACACCCATCAGCAAACACCTGAAATGGAGAACGAGGCACTGAAAAAGACCGGAAACTGGGCCGTTTAAAATGGACAGCGCATCAGTACCAAGGGTATGCGAAATGAGCCTCGATGGGCTACGACCTGTTCTGGTCATCAAACGTTTTTATGGTCTTTCCTCCACCCTGCCTGATGATATTCAGCATCCCGCTTTTTAAAAGAATGTATTCCGGATCGCGTTTAGCACGGCGACCGCTGTTTATCCTGGCACGTTATTAGAAGCGTGCTTTATTGGCCGTCGTGGGTCCGACGACACTCAGAAAGATGAAAGGGAGGCTTCCAGTGGGACAACAGACAGGTTTATTGGATCTGGCTGCAGGAGCTATGGGGCCTTCTGCCAGTGATGATTTATATCCGCGGAGGATGCGATGACGTCGCGGTTAAGGAAAGGCGGAGAGAGCGATCTCTCTTGAACGGGGACGAGGGAGAGGCGGCGGACGGGGCTCGCGAAACCAGCCCGCGTCAAATCATCGCTTTGAGAGTGTTAACCCCTAGATGCCAGTGCATCTCCTGCAGATTGCCAACGGCATTGCAAACGTCTGTTCTCTCCGTTTGGTTTGAATCATGTTCTGTTGGAAAAATTTGAGGGATTTGCTGGTGGCGTTTAAAATTTTACCGGCATCTACATTCCACCACAGACCAGTTCAAAGTCTTCCGCCAACGACCAGACAGACTGACTATCATAACTTCAAATCTTGAGAGTCCTGAGAGTATGAAAAACCTATTTGAAGTTTTTGAGTGAAATGCATATTTTTTCTATGAATTCTTTTTTTATGTATGTCTTTTGTTAATTATTTTTAAAGAAATATTTTGCGTTAGAAATTATATTGTCTGTAATAATTGAGCACTACTGTTTAAACAATCTCAAATTTAAGGTATTTCTGGATTCCTGCTAAAATATCATTTACTGTTAATATGAAATTCATTAGCTGGTTCTCCTTGAAAGGGGGAAAGCCTTAATTATATAAAGAGCCTCCTGCCTGGATAGTCAAACTCAAAATGGCCTGGTTTTTATAAAACCAGGTTCTACTGATTAAAAGAGACATAAAGGTCTATCAAATATCCATTTTATTTATTCTGTCCTCACTGTATGGTACTACATCACTGCAGTTTAAAAGTAAAGATTGACCCTGGTTTTTTTTTTTTTGCTATGAGGTTCAGGCCTTGAATATTTTTTTTTTCTCCTCTCACACTGCAATCGCATGATCATATTGGAATGAAGGGAATTAATTCAGTCTTTCAGTCACCCATTCTGACCCCCCCCCCCCCTTCCCCCCAGAGATGTACCTCACTGCTGATGTCATGTACAGGATGTTGCCCTGGCAGCTCTCCGGGGAGAGGGTAGGGGGGGTGGCTCAGGAAAAGGCTGACATTTCGGTGCGGTGTGGGGGTAGTGAGTGGAGGGCTGACATTTCTGCTATCGTGTGTGAGCTATGGAAATACCTGAGTACCTGCCTTCACCCCCCATTAGGGATTCAGCCATTCAGGGGATTTTTGTGTCTCCCCAGCTTGGGAATACTTTCATACATAACTAGGCTCCCTGCAAGGGCACTAGGGTTGTATTTAAACCATTGTTTCCTATTTGGCAGTGCACAGAATGTTTTATTCAGATTTTTATCTCTTCCCTAAGTTGATCAGTGCTATTTGGAAGATATTCAGAAGATTGAATTAAGCAGAGAAAAGTAAGCTTTGAATAGAATGTCAATTTTCAGCCAAAGACAATTTCCCTGTTTTATTTTTTTACCAAAATAAAGTCTTTGAATTGCCAGTTGATGGAAAATGTTGCAGCAATGGGGAGTAGGGCGGTCCAGATTTAGAGAGATGGTAAAATTCGGGACCAAAAAAAAAACGTGTTATGAAAAGTGGTAGGCAGATAAATTAATTAATTTGCTGTTGGCTTTCCAAATGTTGACATTGCACACAAGATCACAGGTTTTGTGGGGTGCAATGTGGCTCGTGTTCCATCCATGGGTCCGATGGCGGGGCGCGTGCCAGTGCATGTGACAGGTGAGAATAACAGCAGGTGGGGTGGTAGAGAGGGACGGAGGGCAGGCAGATGGAGAGGAAAAGAGAAGTGTTAAAGTGCGTTACTTTATCTGGAGAGGGCTCGAGCTACGGTTGGCTGTTTTTCCCACAAAATGCACACATGTTTCTGCACTGCAGGAGTCATACTGCATATACATATGCAACTTATTTTACAAACGGGTTGATTAAATGCCTGGCGACCGTGGTGAAGCGTCACATTGTTAGTGTAATTACAACCGTGAAAATACGCTCTCCGGTGTTCGAGGTGTCGTTTTACACTGCAGTCACAACAAAAAGTCCCCTCCATGACATTTGAATGAAAAAGGAAATGGTAGCTTGCTGGTTATTTCTGCAATAATGATGTGAACTTCAGGTGTTCAAAGCTAAGCTCATTTTATGCACTATGTGCAGGTACAGGTACATAGTTACAGACGTCGTACAATCACATGGGTATTACAGTAGGGCCACTCAGTGTGAAGTGTGACCTGCGATACTTTAAAACTTGTTGATTTGGTATTTTCTGCAGTGTGAAAATAGATACAGGGCAAATTAAACATAGGTAGGTCAGTTTGCACGCAAAATATAAGCAGTAAAACATGTATGTATAAATTTGCTATTATAAATGCAGGTTTTGTGTAAATACTTTTTGCCCATTTAATTTATCATTGACTATCAGGACAGATAAATATATGGAAACAAACGCATGCAAATTCAGAACAACACAAACAAATGTGTCCAAGAGCTGAAAGTGATGTATATATGGTATATACGGTTATGGTTATACACTTTGTTTCACCATATAAGAGCGTCTGCCAAATACCGGTACTTCATGTAATGGTATGTTAGGTACACTCACCAGCCACTTCATTAGGTGACAGGAGTGGCACCCGGTGTGGTCTTCTGCTGCTGTAGCCCATCTGCTTCAAGGTTTGACGTGATGTGCGTTCAGAGATGCTCTTCTGCGTACCTTGGTTGTAACGAGTGGTTATTTCAGTTACTGTTGCCTTTCTATCAGCTCAAACCAGTCTGGCCATTCTCCTTTGACCACTGCCATCAACAAGGCATTTTCGCCCACAGAATTGCCGCTCATTGGATATTTTCTCTTTTTCGGACCATTCTCTGTAAACCCTAGAGATGGTTGTGCATGAAAATCCCGGTAGATCAGCAGTTTCTGAAATACTCAAACCAGCTTGTCTGGCACCAACAACCATGCCACGTTCAAAGTCACTTAAATCAACTTTCCATTCTGATGCTTGGTTTGAACTGCAGCAGATCGTCTTGACCGTGTCTACATGCCTAAATGCATTGAGTTGCTGCCAAGTGATTGGCTGATTAGATATTTGCGTTAACGGGTGCAGTTTGTGGTTGAACAGGTGTACCTAATGAAGTGGCCGGTGAGTGTATATGGTATGTTAGTAAATATATAAATATGGTAAATTTTAAACAAAACCAAAATAAAATTTAATTTGATGCATAATGGTTCGTGTTTTGTTTTCAATGCAGTGTGTTCAGTCCTATTTCGTGTCAAAGCTGCATATCTGGATGCAGAGCATGTCCTGAAGGTTGCTGTCACCCATTGATTTAAATTTGAGGTTTTCTCCAGGGAGGACAGCCTTCTGCAATTAAACGGCAACCTCCACAAAACAAGACCTGACTCAAACCCTGATAAATCAGCTATCCTGACTTGTGGGGCTTTTTTAGACAGCAAAATGCAGTTCCTCTCTTGAGTGAAGTGTATTAACACCTGCTGGTTTGAAAGAAATGAGCTTGACATCGCTGGACTGTGGGGTTGAGTGCCAGGTGGTCCCCTGGGATGCCTGTTTGAAATGGATCCAGTAGAATATCAGGCCCCTTCCCCTCCCCCTTCCATGCCTGCCCCCGTGGTGTGTAGTTCATACTGGTGTACGTTCTGGAACATCTTCAGCTGCCTCCTATTGGCCGGCGTGACAGGTACTGCCAGTATTGGAGATGTGTATGATCACTGCATGAAGAATGAATTTTTATGTAGGCATAACGCTGTGTCCAAATTAGTAGATTTATTTTCACAGTAGTCAAGAGGAGCTGTGTGTCTTTCTGGACGAATGGGACGTCCCCTGGACCTTTCCTCAGCCACCAACCAGTTGCTTGTCCTTGTGCACAGCGCATGTGTATTCACTATATTCACTATACACAGTATATTCTCATTACATTACATTACAGGCATTTAGCAGACGCTCTTATCCTGAGCGACGTACAACAAGTGCATCAGTTCAAGGTACAGAGGTGCAGAAAAAAACACACTAGAGTGAAGTACTGGAAGCTGGGAAAGTTTTGAGCTGTGAAATGATTGACACCTGTATACTTGCCCTTATAATAATTTCTCATTTATGGTTGTTTAAATATAGTGTTTCAGAAGGTTGTGCTTTTACATTTTTGTGGGAATTGAAAATGCATGTCGGAAATGCACATAATAAGGTAAATTGCCATGCTATATTATCAACTTCAGGCAATTTTCTATTTTGAAAAGACCCTCTGATGTTTTTATGGTAAATGTTCGTTTCCTCTGAAATTGCTTGCTTTCTTGGGAATGCATTTGTAATTCTTTGAATTATTGCATGCCTATTGCATTATTTCTGTTCCTACTGAGTCCTGGCAGGAGAAAGCAGTCTTAAATTGCTGGCCATTCGAAAATACACAGTAAATTTTAACTTTTACGAAAGCCTTACCAGCAATTTTCTGTGATATTTATTACACAACAAGCAGTGTGAATTTGAATGGAGCCAGAATGGTGACCTTCGAGGAGAGCCACAATGGCGTATGCACAGCCTTGGCAGCATTGGGCAGTAAGAATGTGGAAGCTGGCTCTGTGTGGTTGCACACTTAAACTGCTGGAGCACTGGGAGAGTTTAGAGACTCTGGGATGAAGGGCGTAGTTAGAGGTGCTGCCATTTAATTTCGGGCGTGGAGCAGGAAGAGGAGTCTCTCCCCAGCTGACTCGAAGGAGAAACTAGCACTTAATTCCACGAGAAATGTCAAAGGTGTGTGTGTAAATGTGTCCCCCTACTCCCCCTCAAAAACCAGAAACACACACACATACACGTGCACACACGCACACACACACTCACACACACACACAGACACACACACACGCACACACACACTCAAACACACACACACACACACACACACACACACACACACGCACACACGCACACACACGCGCACACACACACACACACACACACGCACAGTTTATCAGGATTCCAGCCACAGGGCTTCTCGCTGGTTTTTCTGGGAAGTTGTGTGCGGAGGTGTCGCGGGAGTTAAGCCAATAACCTTTCTCTGACAGAGTGGATCTGCTGGGAAGGAAAAACACATCCACTGTTTAATTCCAGCCTCTCTCGGCCTACCGAGAGCGACAGCTAATCAATTAGGGGCCAGAGAACACTCGCCTGGGGATCTGCGCATTTGTTTGTCATTGGAAAAAGCTGCCAGCGCTGCTGTAAACAGTGCCTTAAATGCGCTGTGTTCATTTCGGTTCCTTCTCTTTTTTTTTAAGCTTCAATTTATTGGGCTTGTTTTTCACCATATTTCTTGTTTTGATGCGTGTGTTTTCTTTTAATTTATTTAATTTTTTACAAATCTGTATGCTCCGTGCATCGACGGATTAGGAAAAAATAAAAATGAGTTTGCACTCGCTGGAGAATAGAGAATCTATTTTCTCTGCTAAGGGAAGGACAGAATCACCTCAGTATACTGCACACCCTGTGAATTTACTCATGCTTAGCCATAGTAATACAGTAGTGGTAGTAGTACAGTAGTAGTAGTAGTAACCATAGTAGTCAATGTTGTAGTAGTAGTAGTAGTAGTTGTAGTCATAGCTAAAGTAGTACAGTAGTGGTAGTTATACAGTAGCAGTAGTAGTCATTGTAGTGTAGTAGTACAGTAGTAGTAGTCATGGTAGTACAATTGTAGTAGTAGTTGTCATAGTACAGTAGTAGTAGTAAAGGAATAATTATAATCTCTGTGCTATAGATGTTTTTAGACGTTATGGCTGTTTTTCACACTGCATATGAAGCTGGGTATTTTACTAGGCCGTTGTGTACCTTTCTCTGGGAGACCAAGAAGCAGAACTGCACCCTCCTGGTTAAAAGCACATTTTTTCCTGAACTGCACCACCGCTCGTTTGTCTCTATCGAGAAGAAACGCGCTTCGGTACTTATTCAATTTTGGTTAGACTGTTCTGCCAATACTTAGAAGGTAGCCTCTCCTCCTTTAGAGTCTTAAAACGAGCTCGCCCGAATCACGGTGAAATCATTAAGGAAATGTCAGGGGAGGAGGATCTTCTCGTAAAAACCAGGCCCGTGTATCTCCTGAAGCCAAAGCCTTTTAAAATATCCCCCCCCCCCCCCCCCCCCCCCCCCCCCCCGACTCCCAGGCAGACGTGAGCAGATGGAGCGTGCCTTTCCTCATATTTTTATGAAATTAAACTGTCAAAAGACGAGGAGGGGCTCGGTTTTATAAGCATAACAACAGCTCTAATTTTTGATATTCTCTGGGTTTTTATCTGAAAAATGGTGGGTTGGCGGCAGTCCATTATAACTCAATGAAGGGATTAAAAAAAGATTTTTTTGTTGAATGAGGTGAGAAATGGTCGCTGGTGATGGGAGGATGTTACTGCTGGTGTTTAAGGGCTGGGAGAAAACCTCCTGTCACTGCAGGGGTTTGAGGGACATTTTGTTAGGCTATGTCGCGAGTTGGTCTTGATTGCATTTGCACCTGGACGTTTAGCAGTTGCTGTTATCTGAAGCAGCTTGCATATGTGTATGCATCGAACCACAAACGGCACTAATGCGAAGACACCAGGGTCACCGGTAGTAGGCAGTACTTAACCTCAGAACGTAACGTTAGATATATTAGGTTCTAGAGGGAAATGGGAATTTACTGTCCATAGGAATTTAGCTTTGGTGCAGAAAATGGAGAATGTACTGGCAATAGGAATATACTTTTAGCTTTGGCACAGATAATGGAAAATGTACTGTCAGTAGGAATATACTTTTAGCTTTGGCACAGATAATGGAGAATGCACTGTCAGTAGGAATATACTTTTAGCTTTGGCACAGATAATGGAGAATGCACTGTCAGTAGGAATATACTTTTAGCTTTAGCATAGGTACAGCTAGTAAACCAAGTTGGAATGTTTAGAATTAGGTGAGCCAAGGAACAAATAGGGCAGTTTTCAGTATGTGGGAAAAGACTTAAATTTTATTTGGGCCATCACAGGTAGCCAGTGGAATGTGATGGGGTGAGTTGGGACGTGTGCATTTTGGCTGATTGCAGATTAGATGAGTAGCAGTGTTATAAATGGGCTGTTATTTGATTTAGGGTTTTAGAGAGGGAAGGACATGACTGACACTGGTCCGTAGTTTTCGACCGCAGTGCCAGAGAAGCAACCGGTGTTCAGGAAGGAGTTGACTGCGGAAGAGGTTTGTGATAGTGAGTGTCAGAGTGGAGAACTGCATGATGGGAGACAGGACAGCTTCATCGCCTTAATGGACCTGCCGGAGATCAATGTTGAAGTCTGCCAAAAAAGCTAGGAGGTTAGGGAGATTGGCAGGTTGCAGTAGCTCAGTGGATGTGGGAATGTGTTGGCTTTGTATTATGGATATCAGTTATTCTGGCTTCCACCCAAAATTGTTGAAATTGTCAGTTGAGAGATTGGAGGGAAATGGAAGGGGGAGGTGGGTTAGGAAGACAGGAGAAAGTGGCAAATGGATTCTGTTTTTCTATTTCGTATTGATGGTATGAAAGATTAGGGAATAAGACAGATAAAGAGAAAGGAGAGAAGAGATGCAGCCAGGTATTTTGGTGGTTGTGTTCTTCCACCCCTCCCCCCCACACCCTTCCTATTTTTCAAATCTGTTGGTGTGATGTCACTGTGCTCAAGAATGCAGAAGGGACATGTGTGAGATTTATAAAAACCTGGTTTTGAATGCTTTATTGACAAACAGTCACCATGTATCCTCTCTGGGTGGAGGCTCTGGAAAGCTGCCTGGGCAATGGACTGGAAATGCTTGAGGAACAAGGTCAGGTGGGCCTTTTCCTGGGCTCCATGCTCACTGGATCAAGCAGGGAAGCGTTGGGATTTTTATTCTATTCTTCCTGGCTTTACTGCCAAAATGTTGCTTAAGAGAAAAGCCCTAGTTTTCAGTGCCGTCTAGACTCTATTTCTGCATTGCGAATGCTTCGTCTAGCTCAGAACTGCTGTTTGAACAGTCTGGGCTGGGCTTTGCCCTTGCTAAGAGACACTGCTAGCGCATTGTTATAAAACGCAAGCTGTTACCTTCCCTTCATTACGTTTTGAAACTTGCAAAGTTGCACACTTGCAGTTAGAAGTATAGTTTCCTACATTAATTGATTGCCATAAGCAACTGCGTGGTTGATGCCAATTCATGCTTTTCATTTTGTAACATGAATACAAGTCATTGCGTAATATTCACACACCATTTCCTACATTGTCATTATTACTAAATTGTCTCCACAAAATAGAAATCCATGCAAACTGTGTATATGGAATACATTTATCTAGAACTATATTTGGCGGAAAAAAACTATACCTATATTCCCAGATTTTCTAATATCTTAATGTTTTGGTTATTTGATTTAAATTATTTATATTTATGATATATTTACATATGAAGAATAATTCTTGGAAAATCTGTACCGTTTGCCTGCTAGCTCTTTGTCTCTAAGTGTAGACACCTTTAGCAGAGTCCACATCCTCTGTGTGTTCGCAGCCAAGTGGTTGTACAGCTGAACAAATGACCGAGGAGAACAAGGGAACAGAAACGGGCAGGAGGGGGGGGCGTGTGGGGGACATGGGCCGTGGGCGGAGCGGGGTTCAAAAGTGCCCCTGCCAGACCCGCCCACCCGAAGGCCGTCCTCCAGAGGGGTCATTAGTCAAACTCGCCGTTTTGCCTCCTGAACACGGTGAGTAATGACCCCCCCCCCCCCCCCCCCGTTCAGAGACCCGGGTGCCGCTGGTCCACTCCGGAGAGCCGACCTTGCCAGATGCTGCTCCTGACTCAATCCATTACGGCAGCTGGTCTGCTAAATGCCGTCCTCCCTGACTGGCGGATCAGTGCCCGCAAACACTGTGTTTATTCTGTGATTTGGTTATTTATTTATTCTTTCCCAGAGGTATAAGTGCATTGGCTCTCTCTCGAAAGTCACTGTAGTCAATGGTCCTTGTCCTAGAGCTTCGCTGTAGCACTCAGTTTAGATCAGCTTTCGCCCCCTGAAACCGTGACGTGAACCCCCATCTCTGATTCGAGTGGGCTTCCCTTTTAGAGCGATTGCTTGTGGTGGTTGGCAGAACGTCAATTTATTCTTGTTTATTTATTTTTCGCTCTTTACCGTGGCAGCCATTTCCTCGTTAATCGGCTCTCGGCGGTGATACGAGTTCTTGGAAATTCATGGTTCCGCTAATTGAATATTCATGAATTATTATTTTTCACGTGGTCCCATGCAAAACATATTTCTGTGAAGGTGTCATAATTCCTGAGAAACGGAGGGCGTAAACAAGAAATAGCGTTTACGGTTTCCCTTTAATACTGGACTGCGTTCTTCAGACATTCGTGAATTGAGTGGCTTAAATCATTTTAATGGCCATGAAGACAAAGATGGAAAAAAAAATGACTTGTGTAACAGTGCAGCCAAGCCTATCTGAATGTAGAAATTGGCTATGTTTACATGCGCACTAATCGGATTTTAACCCCATTAAGGCGAGTAATGGAAGCTGTCGTGTAAAGCAAGCTGCATACTGTAAGCCAGGGTAGGTAAGTCTGGCTTGATTGAATTCTACATGCCTTAAAACTGACTAAGTGCATTTGATTGAATCTACGCCTTTTAAAGCCCTTCATCTCCCCCATTTTAGCTGAGGGAGATTTGACTGAGCTTTTCAGCTTTGAAAAGGGGATTTTGAAAAGCTTTATTAAACTAACCCAAAAGGGTGTGGGTGGATAATTTGCACATGGGCTACGCTTACGCTGTTGAAATCAGATTTTTTTTTTTAATAACACTTTTTTAAGCTGCTGAGATTCACACTCTCACCTGGACCCAGTTCTGGAGAAATGCAGGGTCTGTTCGCTCTTTCCTGTACAAAATGGGAAGCCTCGATGACAATGACCTCTTTTTGTCATGAACTACTTATAAAAAAATTTTTTTAAAAGGGCAGGGTGTGGGGGTTATCGGAGGAAGAGGGTGAAAGTTTTGTGAGGTGGGAGGCGGATAATTAAAATGGCAGCTCCACTGAGCGTTGTGATGGAAACTTGATTTGTTTTCACGCTAGCAGGTTTGGCTTTCTTCAAGCACTAAATTGAGGGGAGGAAAAGGCCAAATCTTGGCTGGGAGTGTAGTGTAGGTCACCATTTTAAAATTCCTGTCGAGGAAACTCCATTACCCCCATGAGTGACCGATCTGGAGCGCGCGCGCACGGGGAGTCATCGAGCGTCGCCATGCCCAGAATTCAGAGGGCAGAGAGATCCTCGTTTAGGAAGAGCTACGGCAGTTCACAAAGCCCCTGCACTGCATACCGTATCCTCCATGCCGCATAGCACCACACAGTGATGGACTCTTTCTCCCGGCGAAACTACACCCTGAGGCGTCTGGTGTCTGTTTACACCCCCTGCTTTTAGACATGCTCATTTGGAGAGGCCGTTGCACTAGTCAGCTATTGTTTGTAAAACGAAAAATCAGCATCTTTTCGATGTCACAGAACCCACTGCGTAAGAATAATATAAAAACAATCTCTATTTATGTAGCACCTTTCAAAACGGAGTTGCAAAGTGCTTCTCCGACAAATAGAAAAAACATAAAAAAATAACAAAGTAACAAAGAGAATAGAACGTTCCTCTTTGTTTTTCTCTGTTAATAACTATTAAAAGAGAGAGTTAAAGAAGCGAGCTCAGACTGCATAAAGCAAGACTAAAGAATAGCTCAAGGCTAACGGAATGCCTTCCAATAAAAGTATGTCTTATGAAGTGATTTAAAAGAGGACACGTGGGTTTGCTAGCCTGACATCCTCAGGTAGGCAGTTCCAAAACACCTGGGCTCTAATGTCACCCTTAGACTCTGGTTTGGATTTTGGAACCGTGAAGAGGGCCCAGCCTGAGGATCTCTGCTGTGCAATGGCTCATATGGGGTTAAAAGGTCAGAGATGTAGCTACAAGACCATGAAGTAATAAGTAAAATCTTAAAATCAATTCTAAAACCTATCGGTAACCAATTAAGAAAAATTAAAATAGGGTTGATGTCGGCCAGCCTGTTGGTTTTAATTACACGCCTCTACAAGCCTAGCAGCAGGGTTTTGTTAAAGCTGTTGTAAAGTTGTTTTTTATTATTATTTTTTTTTTGGTTTAGACATGTGAAAAGAAAATTGCAGTTGTCTTGGCAAGAAGAAATAACAAAGATAAATGTTTTAGGGTTGCCAAAATTCTGGACTGATCTTTCCTTTGCTGCACTTCTTAGTTGTTAAAACATGATCGAACTAGCTTTTTAGAATGTGACGTAAAATTCAAATTAGGATCAGTCATCATGCCTGGATTTTTATATCTTCCATTTTGGAATGGAAGTTCTGGATTTGGTTAGAAATTTTCTGAGGGCTAATATCAAGTTTTGTCAGAGTTTAGCTGAAGGAAGTTTTTTGACATCCGCTGCGTTGCGGCCAAACTACTCAGGTCATCTGGCTTCATTGAGATAAGTGACTGAGTACCATCAGCACAGCAATGGTGATAGACGCCATGCGAACAGTTCTTAGTTCCTCGCTGTCTGCAGGCAGTAGCTGAATGAATGCATCTCTGCTTCCGCCTACGCTCTTGCGTTTATTGCGCGTTGGCATGGATGGCGCTCAGGTGAGCTTTTCCATACCGAGTCCAGCGCGTTAGCGTTAGCTCCCTGTTTGAGTTGCCTTACGCTGCCAAGGCTCATCGCCGCAGGGCTCTCATTCGCACAGCTGCCCGTGGCACGTGGTACCCCAGCGTTGATCGGCTAATGAAATGGCTGACACTGGAACCCGCGTTTTAGAGCTGTGGGGCCCAGCTTGCGCTCGAGCCAAGTGTGTTTACTGACCGAGCCAATTTTGGTAATGTATTCCTCAACTCCTCAACATATGGAATTTGGCCTTCGGGTTAACTGTGGAAGTTGTTTTTATTCATTTTTATTTTTTTTCGAATCTAAATTATAATGCACATAAAAACAGTACTGTGATAGATTGGCGGACTGTCCAGGGTGTATTCCTGCCTCTCGCCCAATGCATGCTGGCATAGGCTCCAGCACCTTTGCGACCCTGCCCAGGATAAACAGGTATAGATAATGGATGGATGGATAAGAACAGTAGTTGCACCACCAGAGTGTGTTTACTGACCGAGCTAATTGTAGTAATTTATTTCTTGACTCCAGCATATGGAATCTGGCCTTAGGGTTAACTGTGGATGTTGTTTTTATTTATTAATAATAAAAATTATAATGTGCATAAGAACAGTAGTTGCATAGTACTTGTGAGTTAGAGGGGCGATTTTGCTGTTTGATTCACAACGCCACCGTATCGGTTACTCATTTTGATTGGTAAATTGTACTGGCACTTCGAGCTTGCGGTACTGTAGACCCGTCATCGTCCTGTCCCAATCCACCTCCGGACCAGCCTTCTGTCTGTAATACAGTCAGTCACTCTGACAGCTGCCAGTAATGGATAAGACAGGCCGCTGACCTCTCTATCAGTGCCGTGAATTATCTGCGGCTGTCCTCTTGAGTATCCGCACAGCCTGTAATTTATGGCTGTCCTCCTCCTCGCTCGTTTGGGATGACTGTACCGAGTATGACGTTGGCCTGCAGGAGGTGGGGAAGCAGGGAGCATGGTGGTGGTGGTGGTGGTGCTGGTGGGGGGGGGGGGTTCTGGCAGTTGGGACTGTGCATTCTTGCCCACCCTCTCAGGTCTCTCCAGTAGACCTCATATAGCCTCCATTTTATAGTAACGTTAGCCGTTATGCTATTTGTGATATTCAAAAGGAAACCTACCCACTGCCACCTAGAAGCCATCCCTCAGTAATGTCACCTGTGAAGATTTTTGTTCCCCAAAATGCTAAAGGAGCCAGACTTTAAGCAAAATCAGACATTTGACTTGAACATTGGGCAGATGTATGACTGTTGCACTTAGAGCACAGCTTTTAGCATAACTTCCCGTGTTGGTGTAGTCGTGTCTGTGTTGTATCTGTGTTGTCTCTGAATGATTGTGCGAGTCATGCAGAGAGGAGAAGTGAGTCCGGACGGGGCTGCACTGGTGGGCACTGCCCGCCCTGTGACCTGGCCTTTATGGGCTGCAGGGTGAACGTGGGCCTCCCACAGGCTGGTGACTGGCATGCTTGGGAAATGGTCTAAAATGTCTCCATACATCGTCTGTTTTCACTGGCCTGGAAGAATTGTTTTTGGCTATACGGCCATGCTGAAGAGCTGCGATCGGAAGGCCTTAGGGCGGGTTGTCTTGTCCCCTGAAGCTCTCTGCAGCATCTAGAAAGGGCGGTTGCAGTTTGAGGCATTCGTTCACTGCAGTCTTTGCCAGCTTTAGCCGGCATTATCATATAGGTCAGTGTCTATTGTTGGTTACATTACCGCCATTTTGCAGATGCTTTTATCGAGCGTAACTTACGTGAGCACATGCATAGATCAGGCTTCAGAGCGCCATTGTGCCCTAGAAGGGGGAAAAATAGTCTCGAGAGACAATAGTGTTCAAAAAGTTTAGACGGCAGTAACTACTCTGACTACTGTTAGTTAATAAAGTGCCATTATAAAAAGAAAACAAATGCGACAGGCTCAGCCAACGACAAAGGAGTTCAGCGGTGGTGTTCTGTTTTCCTCGGACTCTTTTTCCCCTCAGGGCCAAAAGCACTCTCTCTCTCGAGCGTGTTTTCCGTCGAGCCTGTGAGCGGGCTAAGTCTGGCGGCCGTGCCGGAAGATTCCGCTAAGGCTCCCTGAAGGCTCCGCGATGGCGTTCTCATTCTACGCGAGGCGGTGAGGTTAAGTACCTGTGCTCAGGAGACCCGCAGCGGAGCTGCTTCCAGCTCAGTGGCCGGGTAGAGGGGGGCGGGGGCAGGAGGGCCGGACCTGAGGACAGCCGTGGATGTGACAGCTGTGTTGGGGGCTTTGGGGATCCTTGGGGGGGGGGGACCCGGACAGCCGAGCAGCTCGACCGCTGCCGCAGAGCTGGTCAGAGTAATTACTGCACACCTGCTGCAGGTGCGAATTCTGGCTTCTGATGCCATGAGAAGGAGGCCAAGGGGTGAATTTAGAAACTCACAGGGAAAGAAGGGGGGGGGGGAGTGAGAGCGAGAGAGGTGGTAGAGGGAGGGACTGTAATTACTATTGATTTTGCCCTTGCAACTTTTTGGTTTGCATTCGTCAACTGTAATTTTAGCCGCTCTCAGAGAGAAGTGGTGAAAATAAACACAAAATAAAAAGACTTCATTCCTAAGAACTCGCGAAGTCTAGGCATTCAGCTGTGAGCCCTCTTCAGCCTGGCAGTGATGATTATAGCCTGATGAAATGATGAACACTTACAGCTACAAAAATGTTTTCTTTTTTCTCCTGAATGGCATGACATTTTTGCATTTGTTGAATATCCCATAACTGGTTGAATATCCCCATAACGACATCTAGTGAATATCCTCATAACTACATTTAGTGAATGTCCCCATAACTACATCTAGTGAGTATCCCCATAACTACATCTAGTGAATATCCCCATAACTGCATTTAGTTTATATTCACATAACTACATCTATTAAATATCCCATAACTGGTTGAATATCCCCATATCTACATCTAGTGAGTACCCCCATAACTACATCTAGTGAGTATCCCCATAACTACATCTAGTGAATATCCCCAGAACTACATCTAGTGAGTATCCCCATAACTACATCTAGTGAATATCCCCATAACTACATTTAGTTTATATTCACATAACTACATCTATTAAATATCCCATAACTGGTTGAATATCCCCATAACTACATCTAGTGAGTACCCCCATAACTACATCTAGTGAGTATCCCCATAACTACATCTAGTGAATATCCCCAGAACTACATCTAGTGAGTATCCCCATAACTACATCTAGTGAATATCCCCATAACTACATTTAGTTTATATTCACATAACTACATCTATTAAATATCCCATAACTGGTTGAATATCCCCATAACTACATCTAGTGAGTATCCCCATAACTACATCTAGTGAATATTCCCATAACTACATCTAGTGAATATCCCCATAACTACATTTAGTTTATACCCCCATAATTACATCTATTGAATATCCCATAACTACATTGAGTGAATATCCCATAACTACATCTAGTGAATCTCCATAACTACACCTAGTGAATCCCCATAACTACATCTAGTGAATATCCCTTTAACAGGTTGAATATCCCCATAACAGGTTGTTTTGTGAGAACTGATGGCTCTGATATGAGAGTTGCATCTTCGTCATTACTGCAACTAATTCATAAGCTCTGCATGAACATTCATGAGCACTTATTCATAAGCCACCAGCATAGACTGTCTTAGGACGAGCGCTATCACTCTACTAACCATAACATAACTGCACCAAAACATATTGTTTTATGGGAGCAGAAATCTCTGTCAGAAATATGATTTTTTAAAATATACCTGTGCAGCCACTTTATAGACTTCCTAAATATTCATAAGAACTTGTGACAACAGGTACAGACTGTCGTAGGGAGCGCAGTGTCACCATCAGTTCCACAAAAGCACTGTGACAGACCTTGGAATGATGTTTTGTTGGGGAAGGGAAGAACAGTCTTTCGGCTCTTAGAGTGGATCCATTTGTTCTTTCCCCCGACTGTGTTGGCTCTTTTCCAGAATAGCGCAGTGTTGAGCAAACGAGTGTTAAAAGAACTGCAGGCCACTCTTGAGTTCAGTTCCTATCATCAGAACTTTGACCGATTATACACTTAAAATACCTGAAAGTACACCTTAGAATGTATGTATGTACCAATGTATGTCCAGTGGGTTTTCTTAAATTTTTTAATGAAACTCATGGATTTTTTCATCAGAAAATTGTTCTTTCTCATGATTTTCATTTTGGTTAGTAGAATTTATATATTTTTTTTGGTTGGGTACACTTTTCTTGGGGATCTGTGGTTATAATGTCATGTTTTTACCAGCGTACGAAGGTTAAAACATATTTCAAATGTATGTTTGACCTTGGTCTTTGCAGCTTTGTGGAATTCTGATGAATTGCTGGCCTCCAAAGGTGCGCATGTGCTAGTTCCAGGGAAGATAAAAAGAAACTAATGACGAATTCCTCAAGACATTTTTTTCCCCTGTTGCCAACTCATGTGCATTTAAAAGGAGAAAAGAGGTGTCTCAATTAATAATTCAAAAATATATGTAGGAAATGTAAGTGGCACTTGAAACTGCGTTCGAGTTTTCTGGAAAAGGTTATTAGGCGTTCAAGAAGCTGTGGAGACATGCTCAGCGTTGATAAAACAGCCGTGAAAGGGGGATTTTGACTCATACAATTGAAGCATCATCCCTGAAATGTTGTTTTTTTTTTTAATGATGTCTGACACTTTCCCCCCCAACCTCCTAATGTCATGCATATAAGGAGAAGCTGTTAGCACGCCTGATAGTGCAGGCATTGCCGATGCCAGATTCCTATAAATGCGAATGAGAAGATGAAACTCGGCGGCCCTGTGCAGCCAGCCGACTTCATGGTTTACGGCTGACTCAGAAATGACTCGCTCAAATTGGGAAAGCTGCATTTGCCGGTAGATAGGATTGGTGAAACAAATAGTGACATAAATATTTAGATGTCATTGGAAAATGCCCATTTTCTCTCATGCACTGCCCATGGAACAGTTGGGTACTTAAGAAATGAGGGGGGAATGTTTATCGCTGTGGTTAGGCAGGTTTCACAAACCCTGAGTTTGGTTGTTTTGGGGGGTTGGGTGGGGGGGGGATTAGGCAGAGCCAGGGAGGCACATGAAGCTGTTCAGCAGGAATCTCAAACTCCAGTTATGGAGGACAACAGCACCTGCTTGTTTTTGTGATTTAATCAGCAGCCAATTCAGGCTTTGGAAACCTGCTGTGTTAAGCCAGCCAAAAAATTAAGCAATGAAGACAGTGAAAACCAGCAGACACTGCGGCCCTCCAGGACTGGAGTTAAACCTGCAGACACTGTGGCCTTCCAGGACTGGAGTTAAACCTGCATGCACTGCGGCCCTCCAGGACTGGGGTTAAACCTGCAGGCACTGCAGCCCTCCAGGACTGGAGTTAAACCTGCAGGCACTGCGGCCCTCCAGGACTGGAGTTAAACCTTCAGACACTGCGGCCTTCCAGGACTGGAGTTAAACCCGCAGACACTGTGGCCCTCCAGGACTGGAGTTAAACCTGCAGGCACTGCGGCCCTCCAGGACTGGAGTTAAACCTTCAGACACTGCGGCCCTCCAGGACTGGAGTTAAACCTTCAGACACTGCGGCCCTCCAGGACTGGAGTTAAACCCGCAGACACTGTGGCCCTCCAGGACTGGAGTTAAACCCGCAGACACTGCGGCCCTCCAGGACTGGAGTTAAACCTGCAGACGCTGCGGCCCTCCAGGACTGGAGTTAAACCTGCAACCTGTGCAGACTAAACCCGCAGACTCGGCCCTCCAGGACTGGAGTTAAACCTTCAGACACTGCGGCCCTCCAGGACTGGAGTTAAACCCGCAAACACTGCGGCCCTCCAGGACTGGAGTTAAACTTGCAGACCCTGCACCCAATCAACTGACTCCAGGGAATGATGACACTCCTCCTCTTATGACTTCACTGGCAATCAGCAGACACATTTATCCAGAGTGACCAGTGAAAAAAATCAATGCAGCAATTCCCTAGAGGGGGAAAATATAGTCCCACTAGGAACAGCAAGTGCAAGAATTGCAGAATTGGTTGTGGAATTGGATCTACAAGGGGGGGGTCTGACTTGAACCCAAGTGTAAAACGATTTCATATTTGAAAATAATGATTCATTGGACTTGCTACATGACTCAAGAGACTTGTTAGAAACATTTCCACAACCATAGACAAGCATTGATTTCAGGAGCAGGGGAGAGAATGTTAAAATGCCATGTTTGTCAGTTTTTCTGAAAAAGTTCTCCTTTTATTGTCACCAAAGGGTTAATTAAGATGCCTTCTCCAAAAATCTAGTCATCTGCTTGAATTGAAGAGCTCAGAAAAAAAAATTGAATATGCAAAACGCCTGTTGCAACTACCATGAAAAAGAACACTTCAGACATGCCAGCAGATGGCAAGCATCTGTACCGTGCATCATGAGCAAGACATGTAACTCAATTAGCCATAAAAGCCTTGTAAAATTTTATGTGGTTGATACCTCTATACCACCTGCAAAATGACCTGTGTTTCCACCATTTTAATTGTAGTTTATAGCTAAATTCAGAAGTGTATTTTTGCCCATGCCTGAATGTAAGCTTAACATTATTATTCATCGTGTTATTTTCAGTGCCCTGATGTTGCGCTATGACGCATCAGACTTTAAAAGTTGAAATTGAACTTTAGCCTGCTGAAAAGACAGTGGTTGGAGAGAGGTGAGCCGCTAATTGGTTGGAGAGAAATATACCGAGTAAAGAATGGCTCCTCAAGGCAACGCAGGCCTGCTCATCCTGTCACAGTGTAGTTCATGACAACGGCAGTTTAAATGCAACCATGGGTTCGTTCCAGTTGCTTATTTTCGTTCTCAGCACCTCTTCCTGACATCCTTTCCTCGCTCCTTCGCTCCACCCAGTGGAGGACGCGAGGGAGAGTCAATGCGAGGATGAGACACGAGGACAGGGGAATCGAGGCAACACGTATTAGGCGAATAGAACATCCTCGCTCAGTCGAGTCAGTTTACAGACGTGGTAGATGGAGAGAGGTGGATCCACAGGTGGATCACTTTGCACGTAACGCGTTCCGCAAAAATATACTTTCTCGATCGTTCTTCGGGAGCCTCGTCACTCCTCGCTCCTCCAAGGAGCATTTGACAGATGGGGATGACCTTAAGGACGGCAGACCTCGATCGATTTCCGTGTCACCCGCGGACCGAGTAGAGGAGAACGGGTAAAGTAAGCGATCGGAATGAACCCCGAGTTCCTGTCCTGATGACTCACGCATGACTCTTCACTGTTTTAAGTGTCAAACGCTGATTCTCAGGATACTACATGTTGTTTTGGTTCATTTGTATTCATGAACTCTTAATTTAACACAGTGTGAGCACGCTGTGATCGGAATTGAAATGTAGGTGTGTTCCTGGCAGGTTTGGGGTTTCTTTTTTCCCCTCAGTGCACTGATTGATCTTTGCTGGATTCAGAAAGGCATGCATCCCTGCTCTGGTGATTCTCTGATTGCTGTGTGCACTTCATGTCTAATGATGCATGTGCATTGATCTCCTAATAACGGCTGGCAGCCTGGGGTGTGTGTCTAATTCACTTACAGACACACACACACACACACACAACAGAACACACAGAGATGCACATACTGTGTGCACACAATCGCAAACACACATGCCCCTCAGTACGTGAGGCAGACACACACCACACACACATGCCTACTGCGGCCAATTACAAATACAACACAAACATACACTGACACACACTCACACTGACACACACAGGCAAAAATGAACATTCCCCTCCCTCCCATCCTTGTTTTTCTCTTGATTTGAAAGTATTTTGGAGCGTAAATATAGTTCTGGCCTTTAAGCATAAACAACAGCACAGGCACTTTAAAAAGAAAACCAGCCTTAAAACCCAGTGCCAGTGTGTAAGGGAGCCCCTCCAGACCTGCAGCATTCCCTGTTCTCTCACTCTCTCTATCTTCATCTCTCTCTCTCTCTCTCTCTCTCTCTCTCTCTCTCTCTCTCTCTCTCTCTCTCTCTCTCTCTCCATTTCTCATGTGTGTTTGCTGTATTTCTGCTCCATTGAAAGCCCCTGGGCCTGTTGTTCACACTCAGTTTCAGACCTCCCAATCACAAGCTTCTGCAAGAGCTGCTCTTACCATTTCCTCTCATCCACATGCATCTTTCATTCCCTCTCTGTCTCATCCACACACATCTTTCATTCCCTCCCCGTCTCATCCACAAACATCTTTCATTCCCTCTCCGTCTCATCCACACACGTCTTTCATTCCCTCCCCGTCTCATCCACAAACATCTTTCATTCCCTCTCTGTCTCGTCGACACACATCTTTCATTCCCTCTCCATCTCATCCACACACATCTTTCATTCCCTCTCCGTCTCATCCACACACATCTTTCATTCCCTCTCCGTCTCATCCACACACATCTTTCATTTCCTCTCCATCTCATCCACACACGTCTTTCATTCCCTCTCCGTCTCATCCACACACATCTTTCATTCCCTCTCCATCTCATCCACACACATCTTTCATTCCCTCTCCATCTCATCCACACACATCTTTCATTCCCTCTCCGTCTCATCCACACACATCTTTCATTCCCTCTCTGTCTCATCCACACACACCTTTCATTCCCTCTCCGTCTCATCCACACACGTCTTTCATTCCCTCTCTGTCTCATCCACACACATCTTTCATTCCCTCTCCGTCTCATCCACACACATCTTTCATTTCCTCTCCATCTCATCCACACACGTCTTTCATTCCCTCTCCGTCTCATCCACACACATCTTTCATTCCCTCCCCGTCTCATCCACACACATCTTTCATTCCCTCCCCGTCTCATCCACAAACATCTTTCATTCCCTCTCTGTCTCATCGACACACATCTTTCATTCCCTCTCCATCTCATCCACACACATCTTTCATTCCCTCTCCGTCTCATCCACACACATCTTTCATTCCCTCTCCGTCTCATCCACACACATATTTCATTCCCTCTCCGTCTCATCCACACACATCTTTCATTCCCTCTCCATCTCATCCACACACTTTGAAAGCTGTGACCTGGGCATCCTGTTTTTGTGGCTAACTAGTGGTTTGCACCTTGCAGTGCAGCCTCTGTAGTTCTGTTCTGCACGTCTTCTGTGCACAGTAGTCACTGACACATCCATGCCTGCCTCCTGAAGAGTGTTTATAATCTGTCGGACAGGTTTTTGGGGTTTTCCTTCATTATGGTGAGAATTCTTTGGTCATCAGCTGTAGAGTTCTTCCTAACCTACCAGGCTCTTTGTGATTACTGAGCTCACCAGTGCTCTCTTTCTTCTTAATGACATTGCCAACACTTGATTTTGGTAAGGTTTATTTTTTCTTATTTCTCAGCCTCATAATGGCCTTGATTTTCATTGGCAGAACTCTGGTTCTCATGTTGACAAATGGCAATAACAGACTCCAAAGGCAATCAAAAGCCTAGAATCGAGATTAAATACTGACAGCTCTCTTATACCTGTACTAAGAAAGCAATTGATCACACCTGACTAATCATAAATAGCAGTGAAGCCATTTGTTCCAAAATGTTATGGTACCCTGAAATGGGGAAATTTGAGCCTATATTTACAAGAATCAGTCATTTGGGTTGGTAGAGATCCTGTTTTTTTAACTGGAGGAGAGTGTTCTTCAGTGAAACTATTGTTGTATACCTTTTCTATTTATGGAATCTTTGATTTGACAGGAATGAATGAAGAGATGGGAAGGTGGTTATATTCTTGTTGAATGTTATGAAAGCTTAACGGTTTATTATTTTCAAATAGATGGAATAGGTGAGAAATTCCCTTTTTCGAGGACGGGAAGTTAAATGGTATATTTTGAATGGCAGAGTGTGGTTTGTACCAGATCGGTGAGTTTATTGGACTACTATTCATGTTGACAAATTAAGTTGGTTTTCTGCCAGGCTTTTACTGTTGTGGATATGGTGGAGTAATTGAAGCATTTCATTTTCTAACTGCGTTGTTGAGCACCAGTAAATCACTTAGTGGATCATTGCAGTTTTGCTTGATATCCAGCCATGCAAAGCATACTCTGAATCGATCCATTTCTGTGCACATCATAATGGTGTTACTTAAAAGGAATAGTTCATGAAATTTGGCCCATTTACTCCACCCACATGTTTATCTTTTTCACAGTTAAAAACAACTTCATTTTGCTTTTCTTCTTCCAATGGAATTCACTTATGTTTCTGTCAAATACTGAAAAACAGTTGGAATTAGGTTACTTAAAATGGGATTCTGGGAAGTGTAGTCATATTCTTTGACATTTTTAATCCTTCCCTTTGAGGATAAAAGCAGGTTAGTCCATCGGTCCGACATCATCTTGAATACAGTTGCTTTCAGTTTTTACAAACATTTACTAATGTTTTTTTGGGATTACTGTAATTCAAAATGCTGTATGACTGATCACAAGTTTCAAATGAAAACATCTTGTGTATGTCAGGATAGAAGAGGTGTGCAGTATGGTTCTCCTGGCTGATGATCTCTCTCTTTCACTTGGGGAACTGGTCCTCTCTTGTTTTGGTGAGGACTGCAAGCAAGACTTCTCAACTGCGGTTGAGATTTTGCCTGTTTTCTTTCAAAAGTATTGTGGATATTCTTTACGGATTTACAGTTAATAGCCTCAGTTGATGTCTTTAAGGATGTAATATGAATGAACTACAATGAATTCCCTTCTTACTGTCAGTTATTTTAAATGCTAAGAAATGTGTTTTGCACATTCACTCTAAATTAATGATGAGACCATGGAGAAAGCTGAACTGATTTCTGTGGTTTTTTTCTCCAGTGTTTTGCTTCCACAGAAAGGGCCGTGTAAAGCAATTAGACTACTGAGGAAGGCTGGTTTATAATTTTGCTTTGGTTTGGGAACCTCGTTCAATTTGTTCCACCGGAAGCTTCTAAATATTCTTCTGAAGACAAAAAATACATCTTACCAAAAGACATTGTTGCATAATTTGCTTTGCAAGATGCCATCATGTAGAAAAACTTTTTACAGAGTGTTGTCCATTTGAACAGCTGGAAATGAACCAAGTTCTGGAAATGCATCTTGCCGAAAGGCACAGGAGTTGTGGCCCCTCTGGTATTAACTGCTCCTTAACTGCTACACCACCCAAATGCCCAAGGATTTTGGCCCTCCTGGAATATCTCGCATTGGGCCCCCCCACCACCCCAGGCCCACCCCATCCCTGCACAATTGCTGCACTATTTTTTGAGAGCCCCTGTCAATCAGGGCCCCCTGGAATCATCCAGAATACCGCCTCATATATTTCATGAATCAAGCAAGCAAACAAACAAACCAGTCAATCAGAGAACAATAAAAAAACGATGCCACAATTAAAGTCAATTGCCCATCCAAAACTAGTCCCAAAATATAGATCAGTTCATTTCAGATTCCAAACAAACACAGCCAACCCCCCCACCCCCACATCCCCCCAGCCTACTCCCCTATCCCACTCCAGCCATGTGCCTACCCTTTCAGAATTTCAATGGCCCTTTCAAGTGCAATTGCAATTCAGCGGCCTCCTGGAAATTTCAATGATCTTTTACCACACATATTATTTGGGCTTGATTGAGACTGAAGAAAAAAGTTCCCTTTGTCATTTTTTATTTTCTCGCCTGGGCACTTTTCTCAGTGGTGTGTCTCTCAGTCTCTCTCTTTCTCTGGCATGTGTGTGTGTGTGTTGTGTGTCTGTTGGGTAGGGGGTATATAGGATTGTGCGTCAGTTGGGTTGGGGGTGTATAGGATTGTGTGTCTGTTGGGTAGGGGGTGTATAGGCATTGTGTCTGTTGGGTAGGGGGTATATAGGATTGTGTGTCTGTTGGGTAGGGGGTGTATAGGATTGTGTGTCTGTTGGGTAGGGTGTATATAGGATTGTGTGTCTGTTGGGTAGGGGGTGAATAGGATTGTGTGTCTGGGTAGGGGGTGTATAGGATTGTGTGTCTGTTGGGTAGGGGGTATATAGGATTGTGTGTCTGTTGGGTAGGGGGTGTATAGAATTGTGTGTGTCTGTTGGGTAGGGGGTGTATAGGATTGTGTGTGTCAGTTGGGTAGGGGGTGTATAGGATTTTGTGTCTGTTGGGTAGGGGGTATATAGGATTGTGTGTCTGTTGGGTAGGGGGTGTATAGGATTGTGTGTGTCAGTTGGGTAGGGGGTGTATAGGATTGTGTGAGTTGGGCAGGGGGTATGTAGGATCCAAACGGATAATCACTACATTACCCATCATTCTTTCCATAAACAACGAGGATAAGCGTGTGTGTCTTAAAATCAGTGTTGCTTACGGTTGGGTACACTGTGTGGTTATAGATGACAAATTTACAGAGATCCATACCCGCTGTAGGGTGTAGCGGGTACCCATTTTTAACATATGGATGGTGGATTCTGTAATACCATTTTACCATTTCAATCGTGGATTGTTGAGGGGTGGCTTTGCTTTTAAAGTGAATTGAATCTCTCTCCCGCTGTCACATATCCCCCTCTCTCATTCATCTCTGTGCTTAGCACACGCTGTGCATGTTCTTGCTTTTTGTTTTTGTCACACTCTCCGCAAACTGAATTAGAGCTCGGAAAATTAAACCCGGCCACTAGAGTTATGACAGAAAGGAAGTTCTCCATCGGTTATAAAATGGTCCTTCAGAAAATACAACAAAGGCTAAGCAAAGTGAGAGAGAGAATAAAGCATTTCAATGCGGCGATACGTCTGCAGTTTCACTCCTGTGAAGTATGCGTATTGTTTCAACTCTGCAAGCGCAGTGCTTTGTAATGTTTACAGTGTTTGTCCCTTTCGATTTCCTTTATTTTTGTCTTGAAGCGATGTTTTTCCTTTGTCTCTCCACCTCCCCCCCTCCCAAGTATCGCTCTTTGCAATAGAAACACTATAAAATGCTGAAACACGGCAGTCTGTGTCCCGCAGAGAAAGTACTTTCTTAAATATTTCATCAGCTCGATACCTCTGTCAGGCAGTACAGACACGCCGGCATTCTCTTGAATGACTGAGGTGGAAAAGATTCGGAAAATAAATCTCTTGGTAGACCCAGGGTGTTAAAGGAGAAAAAACTTCCGGTTTTTAGAGCTGTGGGGGGGACAAAGCAACATTGCAAATGGCTTGTGCCCTTCCATAGGGGTTTGGTCCCTTGATGTTTTGCCACAAGTGGGCGTATTACTATTGGTGGGACGGGTAGAAATATTCAGCCCAAATACAGGCACCGAAATGCCCCAAATTCATGAAAGGATTTAATGGCCCTGTCACAAGTTCTTGTGATACACCCAAAAGTAGTCAGACTTCAGATTGAGATGCACAAGTCGTGGTGTCTCTCTCTCTGTCCAAGCTGCTGTGTGCATCTCCAGTTGCAGCCCCCAGTCCCACAGCGAATAGAACAGATAAAGGTTAGCTGTATTTGCACAATTCCTTACAGCTGCGGCTGCAGGTTGGCTTCACCACTGCCCCTCTCTCCACCCACGGTCAGCACCATAACCGCAGCACCCCTTCCCATACCCCCCCCCCCCCCCCCCCCCCCCCGCAGTCCAACAGGGCATCCTGGCCGTGAGCTTCGCAGGCCTCAGGGACTCGAGCACAGCCCCCGCCAGCTCCGTATGCTGCTCCCAGGTGTCACGGGGAATGATTGCATCATCCAGGTGGGCTGGTGGTCCTTGACCCGCTGGAAAGTGGCAAGAGCCCCCAACGGCCTGAAAGTAAGGGTCACAAATTGGTACAAACCGTCTGGAGTGGAGAAGGCCGTTTTTTTCCTTTGACTCTGGAGTCGAGGGAACCTACCAGTAGCCTTCGGTCAAATCCAGCGACATTATAAAGTGAGTGGTGCCTAGCCAACCCAGGAGTTTGTTGACCCTCGGCATGTGTTAAACATCAAAAATGAGATTACATTCACCTTTGCAGATAATCAACACCGAAGTGTACAGACCAATCCTGCACAAAGGGGCTGCTCCATGCACTGGTTGATTCTTCTATCACTCCCATCTCTAACATAGCCTGTGATTCAGCCTGAACTTTCCTTTTTCTGTTCAGGCAATCAATAAGGCTGAGAAATATACCGTCACCCCTGGAGACGTTTCACTAAGCTGGTGAATGGGATTTGTGCACCCTGCCGGGAGGGGGAGAACGCGTTCGCAAAGCGCCCCTGCGGCCGGGTCACACGCTCTGTTCTCTGACACAGCGAGAGGTGGTCCTCACAAAAGGACCCAGGTGAGATCGACCGGTTTCGTCACCTCTGGACCCAAGTCGTCCCTGAATCACCATGGAAACAAAGAATCAGGACCTGCCTCTCTCCACACTTTTTTAGCAGGTTGAAGTGTTACATCCGCGTTGCCCTGGCCTTGGCAGGTCACGCAGCCTCACAGTCCACAGCTCCAGCTCGCTGTGAGACCACAAAGGACCATTGGTGAGCGGTTTTCAGCTGGAGGAAGGGAGTAATACAAGCACTTTATCTCCCGATGTCTCAGCTGGAATTGTCTCCGCTGAGCCCCCTGTATTATATGCATGCTGTTGTTGCTCCTGTGCCTGCAGCAGATCCTCCTGTGACAATTGCCCCAGTGTGCGGAGTTTTGCTCGCAGGTGCAGAACGTACTGAATTTGATCCGCACTTGTGCTCGGACCTTCTTCCCAGCTTTCTTTAATTGGATCGCGGCTGCACAACTCCGGTCCTGGAGGGCCAGTCTGTGGGCTTGTTTATGTTCCAAACTTTAGTTTTAGTTTTCTGACAGCTCTATAAACTACGCTGGTTCACTCCTGTACTTGAGCGCAGTAAGATCTTTAAGACACACTTGCAGCCTCTGGCTGTTGTCCGAGCTTAAAGAAATGTCAGGTCAGGACACGATTGAGATAATTATGCAATTAAGGCAGAAGTTGGCTCAAAATCCTGAAACGGATTGGCCGTTGTTGTGCACCCCTGAATTAGATCCAACCCACCGTGGCTGCTGTCAGCCAAAAAGTAATTCAAAGGGAGAAGATCCCACAGAGGCCTGAGAAGCCTCATGCGTTGCAAGTAATGGAGGGTTCGGCCACCTTCCCAACTGCAGCCATCTTGGCTTCTCAGGCTATCTGTGCATGGCTTGTGAATCATTTAAAGTTTTACTGAATTGTTCTACCTAGCTGTCGGTTTGGGGAAGGTTCCAAGTGACTTCCCTTCTCAGAAGTTTGTATAGGTCGAGTAATGTGTGTGACATCGAAGGAAGTGCTTGGTTACAGTTGATCTGATAGAATCTCTTTCGGCATTCCAACCCAGGAGATCATTTGAAATGGTGCTTGTGTGACACTCCTAGCCGATATGCTACACAATAGCACTGTTTTGAAGCATCGCGTTGTGTAGTCTACTGCAACTAACACAAAGCCCCCCTGCACTTTAGCCTAATTAGCCTCGTGAGGTCCATGCCCACACATTCAAACGGGACGTCCATCAATGGTAATGGGCGCAAAGGCGCATTTGGAGTGGCAGCGAGGTTAACTAATTGACACTCGGGACAAGATGCACACCACCGCTTTCGGTGATATGTTGTTTTCAGAAAACCGCATAGTGCTTTACAAAGCCGAAGTCCCTAATGACCACCAGCTCAGCGCGTGGCTGTTCAGCGAATGAAACGCCAGCAGCAGTGGGTTCATGGGTAAGTTCAGACCCAGACCCTGTCATTTACGGCGAGCCGTGGGGGTCTCTGGGGGGGATCCGTCACCAGGCTGGGAGCTTCTGTTTCTGGGCTGGGGGCCCCTGGGGGGGGGCTGGGGGCCCCTGGGGGTTCTGGGGGGGGGGGGGTCTGTCACCAAGCTGGGAGCTGGGGGGGGGGGTTCTATCACCAGGCTGGGGGCTTCTGGGGGTTCTGTCACCAGGCTGGGGGCTTCTGGGAGGTCTGTCACCAGACTGGGGGCTTCTGGGGGTTCTATCACCAGACTGGGGGCTTCTGGGGGTTCTATCACCAGGCTGGGGGCTTCTGGGGGTTCTGTCACCAGACTGGGGGCCCCTGGGGGGGGGGGTTTCCACCAGGCTGGGGGCTTCTGGGGGCTCTGTCACCAGGCTGGGGGCTTCTGGGGGCTCTGTCACCAGGCTGGGGGCTTCTGGGGGTCTGTCACCAGGCTGGGGGCTTCTGGGGGAACCCGTCACCAGGCTGGGGGCCTTTTGGGGGGTCTGCTAGGCTCGGCTGCAGCCTGTACATGTGGGTGTTTGGGGTGGAGCAGTCAGCGCTGTCAGATTGATCGACCTGCAGTGAGATCGTGTGGGATGGCCTTGACCGGCCCAGGTGTGTATTAGAGTGAGCAGTGCCTGTAATACTCACCAAAGACAGTAAAGTAATGCTTTAAATGGTCTGGCGGAAGGGATTTCTGTCCATGTCCCTGAGCAAAATAATAATAATAATAATAATAATAATAATAATAATAATAATAATAATGTTTGACAAAAAAGGGAGCCATTGTTATGTGCACACCAGTGATTTTTAAAGGCCCAGGACCTGTCAGAACTGCTCCTGTACTAGCGCATGTTTCGCTGGGTGACACGGCGAACCAGAGGCGGCTTTATAGGTGATCGCTTGCTTCTGCCATTTCTAAATGTTTCGCGCGTGGCCTTTAAAAAGCATTAAGTTCTTTAAAAGCAGGGCTAACAGGCAGGATACTGATTTACCGATTGATTTTTTTTCCCCTGCCAGACCAGCGCTAAATTACCTGGCTCTCTCTCTCTCTCTGTCTGTCTCGCTCGTGCTCCCCGTACGATTCAGGACACTCCGGGAGGTCTTTTCCCACAAGATATCCAATTCATTTCAGCTCGCTAAAGAAACAATCGGGGTGGCGGCGCGAGGCGCGTAATGGGATTTTCGGAGGAGACAGCCGAGAGCGTCTCGTCTCGGCTCTGTCAGGGAGGGGTCCCACGTCCCGCAACCTTCTCTCGTTAAAACCGCGGGATGAATTTCCGTCTCCGCGCAGCCTCCAGGGCCGCACGTGCGCTCGGAGGAAGGGCTGCCCCCGCGACCCGTCTCATTTCCTCATCCTGAACAGAATGATTTTCCGCTTTAACGCCGCGTTTCTATGCCAGAATCACAACGGTACAAATTCAGAGTTGGCCTATGGCTGCTTCCAGGGAGACCTCCAACAGAAGGGGAGCTGGCAGAAATAAGTAAAGCCGTGCAGTAGAACTCAAACTGAGCTGTATGTTGGCGTAGCAGGAAGCCGTGTTATGGTGGAGCAGGAAGCCGTATGATGGCGTAGCAGGAAGTCACACACCCAAAGTGAGGGGCCCTGTGCAAAAACGGCACTGGCTACAATGATGGTAGCATAAATAGCCCAATGGTTTGGATTCCTTACCTGAGGGAAATGGAGGCTAGTGCCACATCAGTATCTCACCTGTCCGTTCACCTGATGATGAGGGATGTGTTCTGCCTAGGTGGTCAGCAGCTGAGATGAATCATGTGATCTGTGATCTCTCTCTCTCGCTCACTCACTCTCACCTCTCTCTCACCAACCTCTCTCTCTCTCTTTCTCTCACTCACCTCTCACCCTCTCTCACTTACCTCTCTCACCTCTCTCTCTCACTCTCTCTCTCTCTCTCTCTCAGATTTCCCACACACACATTTTGTTGAGAGATCACATGTAGAGAATAAGCAGTGGTATAGTGTCCGACTCCTTTATCCCTGGGGACCAATCAGGAACTAACTCATGTGTCCCACTCTCCTGAACTGAGCAGAGCCAGAATCCAGATCCCTGACCTGCTGCCCAACTCGCTTGTCTTTCTTCAGCATTATGGGACTTCGGGAGGGAGAGATGGCAGGCATAGCTTTCAGTTGGTGTCACAGTTAGATTTTATACGCTGTGTTGATAAAAATCCTTTTCCAGAATTGCTAGGGAGTGCTTTGCTGGTCTGATCCACAGAACTTCCGTAACGGTCTGAAGGGGGGGTTGAAAGGTGTCGTGCTTAACACCACCTGCAGAGTGAGCCACTCTCTCAAAACTGGTACTGTAGTTCCACCCTTGTTCTGCAGCTGATTGCTGGGCTGGGTCCAGTGGTGGAAAGTCCGGGGGTCAGAAAGTAAAAGTCCTTGCCATGTGTTCCTTCCACCCATGAACTCAGCCAGCTAATTTCACTAATTAGTTCTAACGCATGGCTGAAGAATTGTGTTGATTGGCAAATCCAGGTGTTTGGAACAAAATACTGAGGTGGGGGGGGGGGGGGACTTTTGCTTTCTGAACCTGGGATTTCCACCTCTGGCTGTGTACTGAAGGCCCTGGAGCAGAGATCTGTGGAGGGTGGTGGGAGGCATGAGGACTGGAACACCTTCCCTGACCCAAACCTCCCAAATCGCAGTTTGAACACGGTGAGGTATTCAGCGCTGTTTCTCGCGGAAAGCCTGCGGCTCACTCCCAGCATGCCGTTCTGTAATTCCGTTGGCGTGTGGCCGTTTTGGCTGGCTTTCATGTCTGCCACCGCTCCCCCTCCCCGGCATGATCAGTGTTCACAGCACACACCATTACACAGCACCGCCGGATATGATCGTAAATCACAAGCACTCTGCACACGTGCCATGAATTCAGCACAGGAGACGGTTGCTCAAGTCATTTAATCGAGTTGGTTTTCCTACTAAAAATAGCTTTGCAGTCAACAGATAACAAAGAGTGTCAGTGTTCCGGGGAGTATGGGACTTGGGGATGTATGTCTGGGAAGGGGGGGGGGGGGGGGGGAGTTAGAAACATAACCAAGTGTGCTTCATACTGTACACGCTGTGGAAGCAGCCTTAAGTCACAGAGAAGGTGATTATAACTCAAACTGACATGGGTTTATTATTTTTGAAATTATTGTCGAGCTTGCAGTATCTTCCATTTAGAGAGCCATAAAAACAAAATCTCCTGCTGTTGAATTGAAGGATGAAGCAGAAGATCAGAGGTGACATCATCACCGTGATCCTTTAGGGTTCAGCTAGGGTCTGGCACATCCATCAATCACACACTGATTGGAGCCAGGTCATGTGATCCAGGGGTGCGTCTGCAAGCTGGACAACAAATTCCCTGCATATGGGCACAAATTTATAATTAATTTTCACTTTTTTTCAACTTAAACTTACAGCTATGGCACAAATAAATGAAAACTATTTTATGAGTTATTTAGGATTGTGTGACTGTTTCAGTTGGGCACAGTAAAATCTAAAATAGCACTAAGCTACATTAGCAGTTTTTACTATTTTGTATGTCATTTGTAATTTGTGTGGATGCACTTTTGTTCTCTCGTATTACGTAAGAACGTCCGCTAAATGAATAATTTGGAAGAGGAGGAAAAGGGTAAATAACTGCTACAAGCCCAGTTCATAATTCCATGTAATTCAAGATGTATTGCTACCCAAAAACCTGCCTTGCGCTTGTGTGATTACACGAGGTTACAAAGACACCAATGTAATGTGCTATCCCTGTTCTCCGACCTAGTGCAGTTAGAGCTGTAACACCTCCCTGTTTAAAGAACGTGCGAGACTTCCTGTCTGTGGTAGATGAGAGACTGCGCAAACTGTGACATTCAGGCCAACCGGGAGCCTATGCATGTCATTTTGGGTGTGTGTTGATGGTTCCAGCCAAATGTTAGCCAGCCAAACGCATTTTAGCACATACTGATAATTCCCTGTCAATCCCCAAGTTTTCTCCCAAGTTTCTGTGAAATTTTCCTCGGTTTTCCTGACCCATACCCGCCCCGAACCACACTCTGGCTAGCTGTCTCTGTCTCTAGGTGCCTACCTCCCTTAGAGTTTCATCTTCCTGTTCCTTTCTCTCAGCTCAGTTCCACATTTCTCACCATTTCTCCATCTTCCCCCCCCTCGCATCAGGCATCTGAAGAGTTCTGTCTTTGGCTAGATTATAGAAATGTGTGATTTCTGTGTTTTGTCCGTGGCATCTATGGTTTCTCATCTACGTCATGTCTGGTTACTCACGTGTGGTGATGTCTATGGTATCTCATCAGTGGTGACTGTACAGTTGCAGATACGTGTGCCTTCCCTGGAGGATTACAGTATGACGCGCAGTGCTGTGTAACAGTAGAATGACGCAGACGTCGCCGAACGGACGAACGGGAACTTAAGCTACAGACGATGCTTTTCTTTCAAGAAAAAAGACGAAACAAAACAAAATCGAATATGTGCGTTAACCAGGGATGTCTGGTGCGTTAGATGCAGCAAACGTTTTGGGTGGCAGTCTTCAAATAGGCGTACACACACGCATGCGGCACTCCAAAAGACACACGAAAATTGAATTTCTGCAACGAGGCCAACGATCTGTACCGTTCTCTCCGTGGGTTAATCAGGAAATACTGTGCTCAGAATATCTTCTCTTAATCTTTCATAAACCTTCTCCAGGCCAGTTTCCTGTTGCCAGAGTCAAGAGACAGAGAGAGAGAGAGAGAGAGAGATATTCCGGTGCTTTCCAGTGTCATATAGAAAACTGACCCGACATTTCACATTTCTAAATAAAAAAAACAACCCCCACATCGTTTTTATAGTATAAGATGTTGACCCACGTATTGTAATTTAGGTTTTTGGGAGTGGGTTAATTTTCCAAAGCATAGAAAATGGCCCAAATGTATTGCAGTGTAGATTTTGTTTTGTATTGGGGTTCGTTTTCGTAGTATGCAAGCCATTGTAGGTTATGAAATTGAATAAATACTCACATTTTCCAGTGAAGTGTATAGAAACCCTTTTCTATACACCTCTATAAAGAGGGGGGGCACCTTTCTGTAATAGCGACCCATGGGGGTCACCTTTCTATGTGACACCACACCAGCATCCCCAAGATTAAGTAAAGAAATACAGATTTGGGGGAGGAAGGGTTGGGAGGGGGGTGGGTTAAAAACACAGAACAAAGCAAAAACGTACATTTCAAATTAAATGTAAAAAATTCTCCATCCTCTCATAAGATAAACGAGCAGTTCTGTTCGGTGGCAAAACTGTTTCAACAGTAGGGGAGGGGAGCGAGGCCCAGTCCTTGAGCGGGCGTGTCCCAGTCCTATGAGAGGCAGAGCCTAATCCTGTGTAAGGCGGGGCCCGGTCCTGTAGGAGGTAGGGGCCCAGTCCTGGGGGAGGCGGGGCCCAGTCCTGTGGGTGGCGGGGCCAGTTCCTGCGGGAGGCGGGGCCAGGTCCTGTGGGAGGCGGGGCCAGATCCTGCAGGAGGCGGGGCCAGATCCTTCGGGAGGCGGGGCCAGGTCCTGTGGGAGGTGGGGCCCGGTCCTGTGGGAGGCGGGGCCAGGTCCTGTGGGAGGCGGGGCCAGAGCCTGCGGGAGGCGGGGCCCGGTCCTGTGGGAGGCGGGGCCTGGTCCTATGGGAGGCGGGGCCCGGTCCTGTGGGAGGCGGGGCCAGGTCCTGCGGGAGGCGGGGCCAGGTCCTGCGGGAGGCGGGGCCCGGTCCTGTGGGAGGCGGGGCCTGGTCCTATGGGAGGCAGGGCCCGGTCCTGTGGGAGGCGGGGCCAGGTCCTGTGGGGGGGGCCCTTTGCCCGAGGGGGGTGAGCCACCGCTCATCATCTGGGCAGGTACTCCGAGGGCAGGCCGGTGTGGTTGCGCTCCCGGAGGGCGTGGTCCACGGCCAGGATGTGCCCGTCGATGAGCCGCCTCATCTCGGGGGTGAAGGGGTCGAAGCCGCGCTGGCGGGCCCCCGGGCGCTTGAAGTGCCCGTCCTGGTTGCTCTCGGCGCACAGCAGCCGCTCCTCGCTGGCGCCGGCGTTCAGGAAGGACGTGATGGCGCGCAGCGTGGGGAACAGCGCCCCCTGCAGCTCCTCGTAGTGCACCACCAGCACCCGCCGGCCGAAGCGCAGCCAGTCCAGGACGTGCGAGGCCCACCAGGAGGCGTAGCTGCCCACGAACTCCGGCCACTCTGCGGGAAGTGGGCAGGGCTCAGTGAGAGGCCCACGCTTACACACGCAACACGCTACAGGTGTGTTACACACGTGAGCACAGTGCTACAGTCACACACACACACACACACACAGGCACACACTACACATGAGAAACGATCACAAGCAGGTCCTCGCATGCAACACACACCACACTCCAGTACGACACACACGCTGTCTTAGTCCTCAAGGCGGGCGGGGCACCTTTGCTCCTCCAGTGCTGCTCGGAGGCGTATCCCAGGTGCCCGGCGCACTTGCGGTTGAACTCGGCCATCAGGCAGCGGTACGGGTTGCGGATCAGCAGGATGGCGGCGTCGTACATCTCGATCTCGTGCCGGCCGCTCTCGTGCGTCTTCACGCAGATCGTCCGCCCGCTCTTCCAGTAGTCCTTCTCCCCTTTGAACCCTGCTCGCCGAGCACGGGTGGACAGAACGCACAGAGAGACGTCAGCGCAGGGCACAAGACCATCAACGTGATGTCAAAATAGAGAACAAAATCATCAATGTGATGTCAAAATAGAGTACAAAACCATCAACGTAATGTCAAAATAGAGCACAAAATCATCAACGTAATGTAAAAATAGAGCACAAAACCATCAATGCAATGTCAAAATAGTGCCAACCATCAATGTAATGTAAAATAGAGCACAAAACCATCAATGTAATGTCAAAATAGAGCACAAAACCATCAACATTAGGTCAAAATAGAGCATAAACCACCAACGTAATGTAAAAATAGAGCACAAAACCATCAACGTAATGTAAAAATAGAGCACAAGACCATCAACATAATGTCAAAATAGAGTACAAACTATCAACGTAATGTGATAATAGAGAACAAAACCATCAATGCAATGTCAAAATAGAGCGCCAACCATCAATGTAATGTAAAAACAGAGCACAAACCATCAACGTAATGTCAAAATAGAGCACAAAACCAACAACGTAATGTAAAAATAGAGCACAAAACCATCAATGTAATGTCAAAATAGAGCACAAGACCATCAACATTAGGTCAAAATAGAGCACAAACCATCAACGTAATGTCAAAATAGAACGTAAAACCATCAATGTAACATTTACATGGCACAAAATTGCCAAAGCAGACCAAGAGAGTAGAGTAAAATCAACATCTGTTGCAATTTGTTTCAACTGGTGCTGAACACTTTCAAAATGCAACCGAAATTGGCTTTAAAAATGGTAATAAAAAAGTTAATTAAAAGCTTTATCGCTGCAGCTCTGGTGCTGTGTGATAAGTACACACGGGGCAGGGGGACGTAATCCACACACAATCTGCACAAACGAAGAACCCGGATAACCCCGGATCAAGCAAGCAGAACTTAATTTCCTTTCTGTTACATGACAAAAAATGAAAAAAATCTAATCAACTAAACAGTTCAGACCCACACATTTGACCAGCTTGGGGAGTCTTTTTTTTCTGTTGTGTCTGTACTGCAACAAAATCTGTCAGTCAGAAGTACACAGAGAACACTGAGCGTGTATAAATGGGTCACGTTTGTGCAAGGCCAAACTCACCTTTGTTGTACAGCGAGCCGTCGAAGTAGAAGCTTCCGGTGTAGTACCCGGTCGCCAGCTCCACCAGGTGACGCACCCAGGTGTTGCCCGCCCCGGGGAAGCTGGACAGCGCCACCAACTGGCTGGATTTCTCCGGAAGGAATTTCCTGTCCATGCACCTGGAGTCTGAGTGAGAATCCACAGACCACTGATCACCGTCCATGTTCACTAAGCACTGCCCACGTTCACTAAACACCGCCCACATCACTATAAGCACCGCCCATGTTCACTAAACACCGCCCACATCACTATAAGCACCGCCCATGTTCACTAAACATCGTCCACATCTCCATAAGCACCACCCACTATACATTAGGCCACACCCAGTATTTAAACTGCAGTTATTTATGGATTATATAAATATATATGTATCCACCAAAGTGAACATAACCACATTTTTAAGGAGATTATTTGTATTAAAAAGTGTCAAAAGCCAATCTACAGCACTGGTAAGAAAAAAAATTTAGTCCTTAATGAAATATGAAAATTTGCCAATTGCTGCTGACAAATTATGGATGAACCAAAGTCTTTATTTGTGGTTTCGATCAATGGCAGATCCGAAATAGTGGATGACTTCTCATTTGCCTGGGAATTTAGAATTTCAAGACGAGGCGCTAGTAGTTTACCTGAGGATAAAATTATAGCAGTAATACTTTAGCAGTGGTTCTCAAACTCGGTCCTGGGGGACCACTGTGTATGCTGGTTTTTCATTCCAACCTCAACTGCAATCCCAGAATTTTAACAAGCTATTAATTTTTCTTAATTAGGTGCTTTTCATGTTTTAGAGCTGGGTCTCCAGTCTTATCCAGAAAGGGCCAGTGTGGGTGCACACACCTGATTCTACTAATCAACCACTACAGTTGTTGCTAAGCACCTTGATTAGTAGAATCAGGTGTGTGCACCCACACAGTCCACATATTTAAAATTTTTCTTATTAATGAATTGTCTTGCATTGATGTTTTGAGAAATAATTGAAAGGCCAAAGGCTACTTATCCTGTAGACTGTTTTCTTTAAAAAAAATAAGTCAGACTTGCACTTCTTCCCTTATTTATCCTTTATTTTCCAAAAATCTCCATCAATGGAGGGCTTTCAACAGAGGCTCTCTTCCAATGGAGGGCTGCCCAGTCTGCAGGCTGTGGTTTCCTTTCCATCAGCAGCCAATTAAGAAAGGCCTTAGAAACACTGTGTGTGTTCGTAGCCAATCACTGACTAAAATATTAACCACAGACCTTCCGAAATCCAGCAGCCATTCCAGCCATCTGGGACTGGAGTTCCAGGACCCTGACATACATGTTTCAGGACATACTGATCCTCTGAGCATATAAACAGGGCCTTAAGCAGATATCCTCCAGAGAACTGGTAGAAAAATGTTTAACAGACCTGGGTCAAACACGTGTTTGTTTTGGATTCAAATACCTTTCTGTGCTCTATTGATCTTGCCTGGTGTAATTGAGCCTGCCCATATGATCAGAAGGCGGGGTTTGCACCTTTTGAGAGCATTTCATTGGTTCCAATACACCAGACAAAATCTGTAAAACTTAGAAATGCATTTGAATCCAAAACAAATACGTATTTGACCCAGGTCTGAAATATAAGTATTTAAATTTTTCAGTATTACATTTTTTTTTTACACAATACATAATCACAGTAACATGTTTTTTTTTTTTTTTTAAATCAAAGACACGTTCTATGATAATAAAAACATGTTGCAGTGATAACAGAATACATACATTTTTACATTAAGACCAAAGACTCGTGTCCCCTACAGGGGACGCCGGGTCCTAGGTGGATATCCCAGCCCTGCTGTGCGGAGTCCAGGCTCCAGGCTCACGCTCACCTTGCACAGGTGTCTGGTACACCTGGTAGAACTCCCGGTCGCCGGGGGGCGCGGGGGCGCTGCTGTTAGCCGTGGCGCACCGGGACTCGGCGTCCGATTGATGGAGGGCGAACTGGGGCGAGGCGTAGCCGCAGAAACAGTCCGGCCTCCGGAGGGCGGCCAGCGGGAGCTCCTGAAGGAAGGAAAACAAACAGCAAGAAAACAGAAAGAGAGAAAAAAGAGAGGAGAGACATCACGCCAGCGTAGCAGCACCGCGCGCTCCCGATAACGTGCGATTTATCCAGTTCGCTCGTACCAGCGCGGCGCAGCGCTAACACCACCGTTTAAAACCGCGCTTGTGCCGCCGCGGCTCCTTCCTGATAATCGCCTTCCTAAAAACAGCCCGCCGCGGCGCGACTCCTCACAACAATGAACTTTTACACAATGGCTGGTGTGGGGGCATTCAGGGATGCCTGTTCCACATTATGATTCCACAGGCTGCACACTCAACACATTACGTTTCTGTTACTTTCCATTCTACCACTGCTCAACTCCTGGAGGACAGGCTGTCCCACACCCACAGCCCCCACTGCCTCACACCCACAGTCCCACTACCTCACCACCAGTCCCCACAGTCTCACTGCCTCACACCCACAAGTCCCACTGCCTCACACCCACAAGTCCCACTGCCTCACACCCACAGTCCCACTACCTCACACCCACAGCCCCTACTGCTGCACACCCACTGCCTCACACCCACAGCCCCACTGCCTCACACCCACAGTCCCCACTGCCTCACACCCACAGTCCCCACTGCCTCACACCCACAGCCCCCACTGCTGCACACCCACTGCCTCACACCCACAGTCCCACTGTCTCACACCCACAGCCCCCACTGCCTCACACCCACAGCCCCACTGCTGCACACCCACAGCCCCCACTGCTGCACACCCACAGCCCCACTGCCTCACACCCACAGCCCCCACTGCCTCACACCCACAGCCCCCACTGCTGCACACCCACTGCCTCACACCCACAGCCCCACTGTCTCACACCCACAGCCCCCACTGCCTCACACCCACAGCCCCACTGCTGCACACCCACAGCCCCCACTGCTGCACACCCACAGCCCCACTGCCTCACACCCACAGTCCCACTGCTGCACACCCACAGCCCCCACTGCTGCACACCCACAGCCCCCACTGCCTCACACCCACAGCCCCCACTGCTGCACACCCACAGCCCCCACTGCTGCACACCCACTGCCTCACACCCACAGCCCCCACTGCTGCACACCCACTGCCTCACACCCACAGTCCCACTGTCTCACACCCACAGCCCCCACTGTCTCACACCCACAGCCCCCACTGCCTCACACCCACAGTCCCACTGCCTCACACCCACAGTCCCACTGCCTCACACCCACAGACCCACTGCCTCACACCCACAGGTCCCCACTGCCTCACACCCACAGTCCCACTGCCTCACACCCACAGACCCACTGCCTCACACCCACAGTCCCCACTGCCTCACACCCACAGTCCCACTGCCTCACACCCACAGACCCACTGCCTCACACCCACAGTCCCCACTGCCTCACACCCACAGTCCCCACTGCCTCACACCCACAGTCCCCACTGCCGCACACCCACAGTCCCACTGCCTCACACCCCCAGTCCCCACTGCCTGCCTCACACCCACAATCCCACTGCCTCACACCCACAGCCCCACTGCCTCACACCCACAGCCCCCACTGCCTCACACCCACAGGTCCCCACTGCCTCACACCCACAGTCCCACTGCCTCACACCCACAGCCCCCACTGCTGCACACCCACAGTCCCCACTTGCCTGCCTCGTTTTAGTTTTGTATTGAATTTTGGCTTTTGTGAACAGCATTGTAACACTCCTCAGCTCTACGTGGACTGGCCACAGGAGTCCAAGGCCAAGGTTTCTAGGGGCATAGGCTATCTGAGTGGCTTTTGGTCAGATTAAATCCAAATCATAGGCCTACTTTGTAATATAAAAATGTAATAATGATTTAGTTTATTTGAATTATTACGTCTCCCTGGACATCGTACCAGCCAATGAGCCGCAACCTTTTGCCACTCAACGAATCAATGGACTGGCTTTCCTGAACAACCTGTTAAATATGGGAAACCATTAACACATAACATCGAGTGAACCATTTTGTTAATATCCTGATTCACGTGTTGTAATGTCTTAAGGCAATTGTCCTTATATTTGTTGTGTTATATAAGGACAATTGCCATAGGACAATATATATATATATATATATATATATATATATATATATGTTGCCAAAGGCATTAATGGTAAATGGTAAATGGACTGCATTTATATAGCGCTTTTATCCAAAGCGCTTTACAATTGATGCCTCTCATTCGCCAGAGCAGTTAGAGGTTAGGGGTTAGGTGTCTTGCTCAAGGACACTTCGACACGCCCAGGGCGGGGTTTGAACCGGCAACCCTCCGACTGCCAGACAATCGGTCTTACCTCCTGAGCTATGTCGCCCCTAATTAATGCACAAACATGTTATTGCGTTGGTTCCCGCTCACCCGTAACACACACTCATTGACGTCTGTTCGTGGCTGAGACACTAACCTATATTTGCCCATCCCCTATCTGATAGAATAAGCAACAGTGCTTTTCTAGTGCTTTTGTTTATCTAGTATTAGTTAATCAATCATTATATAGTCCTCTACCAGTTACTCATGTTTTATTGCTTCGTTCTCACTTCCCGATATTAATTTATTCATAACTCATTCAATAAATTCTTTATTATTGTATTCAATCAATGTCGTGCTTATGTTATTTCAGGAAGCTGGGCTCTACTGGCTGCTGGAATTACCATTTGGTGAATAAGTTTATTACTAAATAAATTTGACTGAACCACACTGCGGCAGCCACTGTAAAGCTGGTTTGACGTCGGAAACTTTAATTCATCCTTCACTGCGCATAAAAGCCGCCTGAGCCAATCAAAAACACACACCGCTGAAACAACACATGAACAAACTCAGATGGTGAAGTACCCCTTTAAATAATTAACAGCATGTTAGTGTTCAAGGGCCGTAATTACAGTCGTAATGAGAGCCAACATACACAAGAGGTCCCCAGGATTGAGTGCAAACACCCCCCCCCCCAATCCCCCCCCCCCCCCCCCCCCCCCCCCCGCACTGAGGCAAACTCTGGCAGTATGTAATAACACTGGTATTCTAGCGGCGCTAATGTTCTATGGTGCATTCAGGGAGGGCGTTTGGGAGACCGCGAGGATCCCTTAAAATGTCGGCTCGAAGCATTTCCCCGCCCACGCCCTCGTGGGCGGGGAAGGCTACGCGCATCGCCGCGCGCTCGAGTGCCCGGGGACGGACGCGAAGCCCATCTCGCGCTCCGCGAACGTCTTTTCTCTTTGACGTGACGGACGCCCTGCCTGAGAGGGCCTTAATGGGGGCTGATTGCCGCGTTGCCGCCATTAAGCCGTCAGCGAGAAACGATTCCTCGTGTCTTCAGCTCTCCTCCTCCTCCGCCCATTTATCGGGAAAGAGACAACATAAAAATCCTGAGGCTGACGTGGCTTGTTGTGCGCGCCAAGGAGCCGAGCGTCAAAATGAAATCTTCGGCGCTGTCCTTTTCAGTGAGCAGACACGGCCATCATGAGGGGCTTTGTGTGCGTTTGTGTACGAGAGAACATATATTTCTGCTGTAGACGAGGACGTGCAATTCCTTCCTGCCAAGCACCGTCAATGCGTTCACTTTTTAAGAATCAGAACTACATTTCCCAGCATTATCTTTAAAAAAGAATACTGAGCAATGCCTGACCGTGGCAGTAATGCGTGTATTCGCCCGTGTGTTGTGAAGCGCGTACGGGACGTGTTTCTGGGTCCATTACGGGACCCGTCGATTCTCGTTATGGAGACGCATTAAAGATTAAACAGCAAGACTGTTTACAGGGACCCCAGGAAAAAAAAATCAAACCACCAGCAGAGCTCAGTGCGGGTCATTATGCAGTCCCCAGACCTGGCCGAACCAGCGATCAATTATTAATCTCCTTTGTGTGGATACGGACATCACGCATCTGGGACGGGGGGAGAGGGGGGTATGGGGGAGGGGGGGGGAGAGGGGATGGGGGGGGGGGGGGTCTGACCTTGTCCGTGCAGACGGCCACGCAGGACTGAGACGTCAGGTTGGCCTGGGCGGCGTGGAACAGGAAGGCGCGGAGACGTTGGCCGGCCTCCTGAAGCAGCCGCGGTAACGGGCGTTCCTGTCTGCGGGCGAGAGAGAGAGAGAGAGAGAGAGAGAGAGAGAGAGAGAGGGTGGGGGACAGAGAGACACAGAGAGAGAGAGAGACAGAGAGAGAGACAGACAGAGAGAGAGAGAGAGAGAGAGACAGAGAGAGAGACAGACAGAGAGAGACAGAGAGAGAGAGAGAGAGAGAGAGAGACAGAGAGAGAGAGAGAGAGAGAGAGAGAGAGACAGAGAGAGAGACAGACAGAGAGAGAGAGAGAAAGAGACAGAGAGAGAGAGAGAGAGAGAGAGAGACACTGTCAGAGCACCAGGCTTACACACACGCTCATGCCCCGCACACGTGTAAACACTCATGCTAAAACACACACACACACACACACACACAGCGAAGCGTGCGCAGGGTGTGCCTGACCCCGACACTACGCTCTACACAGCTGCGAACAGAGTGCTTCCAGGTTTTTTTGGAGAGGCTTCAAGTTGTGTTCCCGCCTCAGTCGTACTCTTGGCTTTAGCCAGACGCCTGCAAACAGGATTTCAGCACACTCCGGCAAATGCGATTAGCAAAAAAAAAAAAACTACAGTTTGGCTTTTTTAGAAGACTTTTCCAGCCAACACTCCAACGCCGCAGATAAACAGAGTGAGTTTTCTTCTCCCGAGATTATTCGGACGGCTCGAGCGGCTCCCGCCGTTTTCGCCGTGTCGATCTCGCTCTGACGGCCTCGCGAAGCCGCCGGGTCCCAGCGGAATCCGAAACGCCGGCCAGATAACAAACGGGCAAGAGCGCGCGATTACTCTTCATCAGCATCGCCTTATTGCACCCGCAGCGTCCAGCGTCCCGACGAGGGGAACCGTTTACAAATGAAACCGGGATACCAGAATACAGATCAGGAGAACAGATCCTCATATTAATATAAACGTTAATCTCATATTAATCACGAACATGAAGTGAATGCATCCTGCCGGTTCTGATCTGCAATAGAATTTGCAGCAGTATGTTTACGAAGGTGGATTTCGGCTTGTTTTTGTTTTACTGCTCAAGGTTACGGTCTCGCCAGCACTTAATTTCCCCCCCGCCCCCCTCCCCCCCCCCCCTTCCCCTTACGTGTTTCACAGCAAAACGGCAGCTTGACTGACTGGGAGCAGAGTTGGGTTTTTTGTTTTGTTCTGAGGAAGATGTCTTAGATGTCGAAATGTCAGCCTCCCCTGGTTCATTAAACAGTGTTTCTCTCTGAGCTCGGTGCTCTCCAGTGTGCCTTATTTTGGGCGAGTCCCCAGGAAGTTGTCCGGGGGGGGTAAGGAGTTTTCTCTATAGTTTGACTGTCCAGGCTGTAGAGCACCTTCCTTTTTTGGGTTGAGTCGAGTTGCGCTGTTTTACCATTGGATGCCCAAGCACACGCCTCCTTGTTTCGTGTGGGGGTGGACCTGCTTAAAGTGAACCCCCACGTGCCCCCCGCCCCCCGCCCCAGACCCCCGCCACTCACATCTCTTGTGCCCCGCCGGCTGCTCCTCCACCTTGTAGACGGAGAGGCGCCCCACCCCGCCACAGGGGGCGCCCTTCTCCCCCCTGCAGTCCAGGTTGCACTCCTCCTCCCGGGTGCGGCTCTGCGGCATGCGGTTGCCGCAGTAACACTCCGACCCGAACTCCAGCCCGGCAAACTGGTACCCGCTGCAGCCGAAAGACGGGAGAGAGGGAGGGAACGAGGGAGAGAAGGGGGGATGGATAGAGAGGACAGAGGAGAAAGGGGGGGAGAGAGGGAGAGAACGAGGGAGAGAAGGGGGGATGGATAAGCGGCCTGTGCTCGTACTCTGAAATGAGACGGCTGCATGTGACATTTGAAAGAAAAAAACAATGAACACAATAGCATAGTCTGTTGCTTATAGAAATAAACAACAAAATACCGAAAAATCTTTTTGGGGGGGGGAGCAAGTGTATCTGGGCAGTCCGCCAAAATGAAGTCTTTGTAAGGGAAACACTGCTGTTAGCACACCCTAGAGAACTACAGACATACACTCATGCGCTCCCACAACCCGTTTTGGTCCCCGCCCATGATTTAAGAAACACGGGCCTACGCTGTAGACGCCTGCAGCATGATTGACACACATGAACGTAATCCATTTCCAAGATTCTGTCGCCATGACGACCTTCTGAAAGCGCTGGATGTGATTTCTTTAGAAATTCAATCGAGCCCCCTGGCATCCCACACAGATCCCCCCCAATCCCCCCCCGCCCCCCCAGCCGAACCCGGAACGTCAGGAGCGCCCGTGACACACACACGCGTGGGTGGCAGAGGGCTCAGCAGCTGTTAAACACGCACCCCTGCCAAACCGCCCCCGGCGTCACTCCACCAAAGCCCAACGAGGGGGTGGGGATCGCATCCGTCACGCCCCCTCCCACCCCCCCCCCCCCCCCAAAGAACCTCAGCGTGCCGCGGTCGGCTCGCCATCGCAGTGTCTTCCGTCACACCCAGGTTGTTCACTTGGGGCGGCTGAAACATCTGTGTCGCACGGTGGAAACGCCACATCGCACAGGCTGGGAGTGATGTCACTGTGCTGCTGCTCACAGGGGCAGCCAGAGCAGCGCTCCCGGCTCACTGCTCGTCTGTGCTTTACTTTACATCGATCAGTCATTTTCACAGTGCAAGGGTTTTTTCAAGTGTATTTACTCATTAATTAATAGCCTGCTATACATTTTGCGTTTTAAATTGTCACTTTGGCACGGTGACTTTGAGAAGTTGTTTGTTTGTTTTGAAGATGAGCGCACACTCATTTGTAAAATCAGTTTTAATAGCTCTCGGAAGCTACCGGGCATCACGCTGAAAACTCCAGCTCTCAGGGTCGGATCTCAGGACGCAGTGCGTCCGAACCCGCGTTAGGGGAACACGACACGGGCTCTTAATTAAGAGGACAGTGTCTCCCCCCTCACCTTCGATCCCGTGGTGAAGTTCTGCCAGCAGGCTGTGTGTGTGTGTGTGTGTGGGGGGGTGGCTGGCACAGGTGCCAGTCATTCAGTCTTGCCAGCCAGCAGAAACCCCCCCCCAGACACAACAGGGACTGGACGTTTTGACTCCCTGTTCTGCAGTAATTGGCCCCCCTCCAAATCCCTGTCCTGTGCACTGCCAGCTGGCCTGGCTGTGAAGCACAAGAGTGCATTCTGAGGCCCCTTGCCCACACGGACACGCCCCCCCGCCCCCCCAAAACCTTTCTGTCCCCCACCTGATCGCTGGCTCATTAGTCCTTAATTCAAGTACAAGGGCCTCCCTGGCCATCGCCCATTTTACTTTGGCACATCACGTTCCGTTCTGTTTGTGCATGTCATTGGAAGACAGCGATGGGGGGGGGGCAAGAGGGGAGGGGGAGGGAGGCTGTTACCTTTCCGAGCAGGTGTCCTGGCACAGAGTGCTGGTCATTTTTCGGAAGTCGTAGAACACGCTGCCTTTCAAAGCCCGGTCCTTGGAGTCGTCCAGGAAACAGCCGACGTACGTCCCTTTACCACGGAAACAGAACGGTGAAACAAACCACTGTCATGCAAAATCAGTTTCCCCTCTAAAATACGTTCCCCCCTGTCATTATAATGTCACAATTTAAAAAGCAATGTTTGTTTAATACCAATGATATCGATGTATCATCAGTTTAGTAATATTTCTTGCTAGTGTTAACTACCTTGTCATGTCTTCTGTTGAACAAGCTAGCAGCGAACTTTAGCTCGTTAGCTAATTATCGTACTAATGATGGCAATATATTTTCAAATTAGCTAACCAACATATGCCAGCATGCAAAGTGGGTTTGCTTACCTGTGCTGTGTAAATGCTCTCATTTAAAACAGTTATCCACCTACTTCTGGCTGTATTTAATTAAAATCTAATAAATATAACAACTACTACCACTTACCAAACTGACAATGAGTTTAATTGTTTAACAGCACTAAAGGTGCCATTTGAAACACAGAATAAGCACGTCTGCCAAAAGAAAAAGTACACAACAAATTACAATGGTGTCTGAAGAGGGAACTTATATTTCATGATGCCGTACAGCAACTCAAAGCCGCACTTGACTTTTTTTTTCAGGTTGCCAATATCTAGATGTATAATTTTTTTACACCGCTACGAATCTCTGCTCTACATATAGATAGGTCATGTGACCTAAAGTATGCTGAACAGCTGAGGGACGTGTAGCGTCCTTCACCTTAAGCATCGCACTTCAGGAGTCATTCAGTGTTTAAGAAGTCCTAGATTCAGTAACTATATAAGAAGTCCTAGATTCAGTAACTATAGTAACTATATAAGAAGTCCTAGATTCAGTAACTATATAAGAAGTCCTAGATTCAATAACTATAGTAATTCTATAAGATGTTCTAGAGTCAGTAACTATAGTAGCTATATAAGAAGTCCTAGATTCAGTAACTATAGTAACTATATAAGAAGTTCTAGATTCAGTAAGTGACTATAGTAACTATATAAGAAGTCCTAGATTCAGTAGCTATAGTAACTATATAAGAAGTCCTAGATTCAGTAACTGTAGTAACTATATAAGAATTCCTGGATTCAGTAACTATATAAGAAGTTCTAGATTCAGTAACTATATAAGAAGTCCTAGATTCAGGAACTATAGTAACTATAGTAACTGTATAATAAGTCCTAGATTCAGTAACGATAGTAACTATATAAGAAGTCCTAGATTCAGTAACTGTAGTAACTATATAAAAAGTCCTAGATGCAGTAACTGTAGTAACTATATAAGAAGTCCTAGATGCAGTAACGATAGTAACTATATAAGAAGTCCAGTAACGATAGTAACTCATAAGAAGTTCTAGATTAGATGCAGTAACGATAGTAACATAAGATTAGTAACTATATAAGAAGTCCTAGATTGCAGTAACGATAGTAACTATATAAGAAGTCCTAGATTCAGTAACGATAGTAACTATATAAGAAGTCCTAGATTCAGTAACAATAGTAACTGTGTTGTCGGTAGCTCTGATGTAAGAATGAGGTTGTGAGTCCTGGGGGCGGTACCTTTGTGCCGGACCTTCCTGCGGGGCTGGACCGCGCTCGGTTCTCGGCCCGTCCTGCTCGCTCATCAGGCTGTGGAACCAGCGCCTGCGTAGCTGCCGGATCTCCAGGTTCCGGGACACCAGCCAGCGGGGGCTGCTTCCCTCGTCCGCGGCCCCCCCGCCGCGCCCTGCCCCGGGGCCTCGGTGCGAGTGCGCCCCCCTGAGGGCGGGCGGCTCCAGGGCCTGGGGTGGCACCGGCAGGGAGGGGACGGGCGGTACGGCCCCGCCCCCGGCCCCGCCCCCGCCCCGCTGGGACACGGCCAGGCTGGCGCGCTGCAGCAGGAGCACGCTCCCCGCCATGATGTAGGCCACGCCCAGGAAGAGGAGGAGCAGCTGGGTCCGCCGCAGGAAGCGCTGCAGCCTGTAGAAGGCTTTTGCCATCTCTGGCCCCGCCCCCTGCCCCTCCCCCTCCCCTGCGGCCCGGCCGCACGGACTCCCGGAAGGAGCTCAGCGGGGGGGGCGGGTTTGAGGTCAGAAGGGGGTGTTACAGCAGCATATTCCGGTGAGGCCTTCCCTGTCAGTTCATTCCAGGCTCCGCCCACTCTTGTCCACTACGGCGTTCCTCTTTGACCTTCCATCCCACTTTGTCGGGTCTTCACTGAACTCCCTGTCCTAGAAGTGCAGTCTGGATCTTCAGACGCAGCTCAGCCAATGGCAGGCCATCGCCTCTCTGCCTGAAGTGGGGCTTCCACAGAACCTGCAGAGGAAATGGAGCATAGGGGATCATTAGCCATATTTAGGTTTTGGATCTTTTATTTTCTTCCATAATAATATGATGGACGCTGCGAAAAGAGAAATAGAAAATAATTGCGTGTATGTGGCACGTGTGTGTGTGTGTGTGTGTGTGTCTATCAGAGCATGATGAACCGACACGCTACAAGGGTGTGTGATGCGCACTGCACATTGCACCACACACTCTCACCTCAGACACACAAATAGAGACTGTGCTACGTGCTCCCCTACACACACACACACACACACACACACACAGATTTACACTCGACACATCGCATGCTAGTGTAAATCATGTTATTAATATCTTACAGAAAATGCTGTTGTAAGCCTGTGGAATTAGGGGCTGTCAGAGGGGTCCAGGGCGGTGACAGCAGGGTCCCCGAGACGCACGACCCGCGCGACATTAATCGGATTGGCGGTTTAGCCTGGCCGGGATCCCTCCCTCCCTCCCTCGCCGCCGCCGCTGTCGCCACCGGTAACCTCGATCTCACAAACCGCGCGGCGCGTCGGCTCCTGGGGCCGTTTTCAACACGCACGAACACTTTACCGCACAAACAGCCGTGTCACACACACAAAAACAGCTTCGGCCGCGTCCCTCAGTTTTCAAAACATCCCCACTGATTAATAATGCAGCATAAATATATCATTTCCCCTGTGCGCAAATATCACTATTCCCTCAGAAGCCGGTTACCACAGTCCCAGCTGAATCAGTACACAGACTGTGAGGCGCTGTGCAACTTTGCCTCCTTCGGGTTTACCAGAACCGCTTGAAAACATTGATGTGTTCATTCTGTCCCAGCTTCCTCTTTTGTTTCTCTCTCTTTTTTCTTTCTTTTTGCCAGAGGTCTTGTCCCCTAGCAAGATGGCTGCAGGGACAAGCGGCTGTGTGTGTGCTGTCCATGCAGAAAGGCCTCTATTCACTCCGGTTCTTACGTAAAATCGGGCAGCGAGAGACGGAGTTTGGCTGGGACTGCCGCTCGTTGTGTGCCCTCGTTTTCGGGTTGCGGGCGCTGGCTTTTTGGGGACCACGCACCCAGGTGCTCCCGTTCTGCGCCTCTCGTTCTCATTACAGCCCTTGTGTTTTCTGAGGAGGCCACATAGCGGGTCTCTTTTACAGTGGCGTTTTGGGGGGGAGGGGGGGGACTTGTCATTCTGGGAAACCAAAATCTGCATGAAGAAACCCCACATGGAAAAAACAGCGGAGATTCGGAGGAAACTAAACAGCAGGTGAGATGGACACACTGGGTGCACTCCATCGATTTTCACTCCTTTGGGAACATTTTTGTTCCTTTAAAAAAATCCTTTCCCAAAACGCTGCCGTAAGCGTTAACGCGCAAGACGCCAGCAGATAATATTGGACTTCACTGGGAACCCGCGTTTTGAAAGAGAGAGGCCCCTTGTCCTCTTCTTTTTCTCTTTTAACGAAGAGGAAACTCACAGCGCGATCGCAGGAGGAGGCGGAAGGAGCTGACGGAACCGCTCGCCCCCCCCCCCCCCTCGGGGGGGCACAGTCGGCCCTTCAGCGACGCGTCTCCCGTCGGGCTGTGGAGGACGCCGGGCCCGGCGAGGGAGTTCCGCTAGCTAAACAGCGCTTTTGTCAGCGCGACCCCGGCGACCCCCGTTCCTGGGCCCGGGGTTTGGCGGAAGGCCCAGACTCTCACAATAAGACCCGGCAGTGTGTGTGTGTGTGTGTGTGTGTGTACACGCGCTTCTGCCAGCAGAGAGGGAAGCCAACGTGAGGAGGGAAGGAATAACCGCCAAACTGTCAGGCAGCGCGCGGCCTTGCTGTGCTGTGAAAGGTTGTGTTTTGTTTGGTTTTTTCCCGGTGAGAGTGACGGACGGGATGGGAGTTTCTCCCAGGGGAAGCCGAGCGTGTTTTCAGGGCCACTGAATTGAGCGACGTGCTTTTCAGCAGGTTACCGCCTGCAGATAGCAAACGGAAACGAGCGCGAATCCGCAATAGCTGCGACCGCACACGCGCATGCGTCCGTGTGTGCATGCATCCACACACACACCCTCACACAAACACGTGACCTCTTCTTTGGCTCATGGCCAACCTTTCCACAAAATCTTGTGCAAATCTGTGAATCTATTTGGGAGTTATGCGCCTTTTTGTGATAGGCCACGCCCATCGCCACGCCCCCTCTTGGTCAGTCGGCCTGAAAGTTACTCGGCTCTACCTTCGGTCATGACCAAGCTCCATGCCAAATTTCAGCCTCCTGGGGCGAAAACTGTGGCCGCTACGGGGTGGGACACTTTGTGGACCAACCGACCAACAGACAGACAGAGCTATAGAGCTGCGGTCGCTGCTAAAAACGGAAATTCAACACGGTTCAGTAAGGGAAGGGTTCTGCTGGCTTCGTTTTTGGGCGCACTGTCCCCCATTGTTTTTGGGGTACACACTTTGAAGACAAGCGTTTGAGACGATGTCCATCACTGTTTAATGTTACCGACTGTTGATTTTCACCGGGTGTTGAACCATAGCCAGCTGCTGGGTGGCTCTTTTGTATGAAGGCGCATGGATGACCCCCATGGCCTTGGACCGTGTCAGTGGCGACTGTGGCCAGTAGCTCCGTAGGGTGCCATGTGGTTGGCGACTGCACCACCCAGGGTATGGGAAGGTTCAGCTGGTTAGGGTCTGTGTCCCATTGCTCTCTACAGTATATATACAGGTAGCTCTGTAATTTTTGGGACAAAGACTTAAATATACATATACAAATAATAATAATATACAAATTTTATTTAAGGGTATTATTCAACAATTTGGTTTCACCATGTAGAAATTACAGCGCTTTGTATACATAGTCACCATTTCAGGGCACCATGATGTTTCGGACATATTAACGTTAAGTAAATTAAATTAGTCATGTTTAGTACTTAGTGTTGTATATCCTTTGTATGCAATGACTGCTTGAAGTCAGTGACCCAGAGACATCACCAGGAGCTGAGTGGCTGCTGTAGTGATACTCTGCCCGGCCTGTACTGCAGCCATCTTCAGCTCCCGCTCGTTTCAGGAGCTAGTTGCCTTAAATTTTTCTCTCCCGATCCGACCGGCGTGAAATTTTTCTGACGTGTTCTGGAACGACGCCCGAGACGTCGCTTTCCGGTCCCGTCAGCTGAGCGTCATTCGGAGCGAGAAACGGCACCCCAACCCCCCCCCCCCCCCCGCCCCCGCCCCCCGACCGCGCCCCCCGCCCAAACGCTCGAGCTGCATCTCACATTTATGCAGGACGACTGTGAAGAGCCTCAACACGAAATAAAATAAAAATGCAGAAGACCGAACTGCCGGTCCGCCGCGCACCACTGCTGACTCAGCACAGCCAAGTGAGCGAGCAAATGAAGTCGTCGGTTTCTTGGCAACATTTCATTTCTGGAAGCACATTTCCACAACGGCTCACGGCTTAATTAATTTGATTGTCTGAGTGTTCTGTGCTCCCAAAATAAAGTATTTCAGTGATAAAACCCCCCATTTTCCACAGCCTATTCACAGTAAATCATGTCTCCCCACAAGGTTCACTCACACCATCCAGCAGCCAGAACTACATACCTATTGGCTAACTGTTCTATAGCAATTATTCTTGACTTCCTGTTGTAGCCAGCTAATGACATAGCCGAGAATTCAACCTCAGGCGCAATGCCTAGCCCAATATAGGCCAAAGAGCACTTTAATACTCAACCATGCTGTTTAGTTTGTAATGTCATATTGAAATGTTTGATTAATCAAACACTTGGCTGAAATGCCTGTTTTCAACTTTTTTCAGGGGAAAAAATGACTTTGTCAAAGTCACTGTCACGTTCATGGAACCAGCTTTTGATGATGCATGCTTTGTGACATGGCACATTATCCTGCTGGAAGTATCCATTTGAAAAAGGGTAGACTGTGGCCATAAAGGGAAGCACGTGGTCAGCCATAGTGCTTAGGTATGCTGTGGCATTGACGCTTAAGTTGTGACATACACATACGTCAGATACATGCTTAAAAATGAGACTTTTTCATTGTTTAATCTCATATTAAGTACAGGATCAGACCACAGAGTATGAGGTAGCATTTGATGAGTTTGAGTAAATGACGAGAGACTGAATATTGTCCTTTTGTAAAACACTGTTTTGAGAGAACTGGCTTTAAAATACTCACACAAACCAGGAACTACTGTGCAAAATTGTAATATTTGTCACAGGTTGTGTTTCATTTCAGATTACAATGCTTGTTATGATTTTGAATAGGCTTGATTATGACGGTGTTTTAATCACAAATTCATAAAAATATTTTAAAAGTTTAACCTCAAGTTTACCTCTAAATTTACCTCATTCATTCTTCTACTTCCCTCATTATTTTTGTATGACTCATGACGTGCGCCATCATGTAACTTCAAACACTGACAACTGCTCTCCCTATAGAAATATAAAAATAATACTTCCAGAAGTGTCCATACATTTTTATAGCTCTCATCAACAGCTGCTTGATTCTGGTAGGCAGGTAGCTATCCCATAATGCCTTGCATATGAATGCACTGGAGCAAAATGGCTATCTGCTGCCTCTTTTGTCTGCCCACAAACTATATTGCCTCTGAAACTCGGAGGAGTTATGGACCTGTTGTATGTCTTCCGGATGTAGATAACGGTAGTTTTTCTTCTCACGTTCATTAAGTGGGACATAAGGCACAAGTCCACACCGTTTCTAATGCTGCTGGGGTTGATTCAAGGTGTTTACGCCCATGATATGATCAATAATATGATCATTATTTGGGATATAAAACAACCCAGTTCATCTTATATTTAAGAGATTGATTGAGGCAGCTCTCAGGGATGGTGATTAATCAAATTACTTTGCAGATCGAGTGATCACTTAATGCGCTCGATTCCAAATCGATTCCAAAAATCGGTGCAAATTTATTTTTGGAACGCATCTAGGCCTGGCGGCACCACTGGTTGTATAAATGCATGCGTGCATAACAAAGCACATCAGTTTTTCCATCATAATATAGTCTTAATGCTCACTCTATTGTGTCCATAAACACAGACACAGTGTCGGATATGATACAAAGAATTTTATTCTCAACTCACAAATGTTGCGCGCCCACAAAAAGCAGTGTACAACGGCTTGGCTGAATACTCAATTCTGATTGGATGGGACGTGTACACTGTCTTTCCACATACGCCCGACTATGAAGTAGCAGCTGAAAAAGTTCAGTCACCATTCTAAATGAATGTGCATCGCTCTGACTCAATAAGTAAGTGGAAATTTGTAAGAGCAAGCAAGCCTACAGTTACAATGTCAGACTTGTAACAGTGTCACCTTGATGTCCATGAATGACTGTAGAGAGCACCTTGTCTAGTTATAGTTATAGTTATATTGACTACGTTCATAGTTTAGCCTCTGTTTTGAATACAGTTCAATTGTTGGCTAGTTGGTTATCTGTGATAAACATGCTGTAAGACCAGGGACTAGAAAGATGCGTCCCTTGCTAAGTGCTATAGGCTATGGGACATTTGCTGGTTTCCATGGGAGTGGAACTGCATATTTGGAAACGCGTGTTTTGGTTGCAGTCAGCCCGTGCTCTTTGATGGTAAGCTGTTGTATAAGTGGGATAATGACCGAGGGGCTGAGCGTTGGGCAGTTTAAATGTCCTCCACTGAGGGACACTGCCCGAGCGTATTTACTTCTTCCGCGCCGGGCATTCAGACTGTGTAAAAATCTGCATCTTGCCCATTCTGATGTTTAGTCGACAACAATTAAAACCCCTTCACTCCGTGTGCACGTTTTAAACTGAGCTGCAGCCACGTGATTCGCTGTTTGGACGGGCAGCCTACTTGTGAACCAGCAGGTGTGCCTAATAAAGTGACCATGGTTTTATATTGTTTTTATGCGTGACGTGTTTTTTAAGGCCTTGTGCACTGTACCACAGCACTGCAGATGCCGTTTCCTGAAAGCTTTCTTAGACCAAACTTGTTTTTTGTCCCCCCCCCCCCCCCCCCCCCCCCCCGACTTTATCTCAATTGCTAAGACTTGTCCCGAAATCTACCTGCTGGATGTTCTGAGTCGGAGCTGGTCCCACTGAGACTGTTCACAGACTCTTTAGAGCAGGCAGGCAGGGGGATGCTCAGCTCCGCATTCTAAACACTCTTAAGTTCTGCCTCCTGTTTGCCGCTGAAAGCTGAAACTTTCCGGTCGAATGGCTCGTATAATTATTCATTACGGGAGGTGACCAAGGACAGCACCAGACACAGCAGTGGATGTTCTGTCCTTGGACGTGTCCTCTTCATAAATATTCACAAAGTGTAATACAGCATCTGGTTTTACCCGACCAGGATCTAGTGACGTGAGGGAGTTGAAAGGACGGAACATAGGTGCTCAGCATCTGGTTACCATAGAGCATCTGTCAGCCCCTGAAATGCCACAGTTAGAGCCAACCCTCTCCTTCCTGTGCCAGCGCTGCTGCCCGGTCCTTTGAGGGGTCTCAAATTCAGGCCAAAACTTTTTCTTTCTAATGAAAACAAATGATGAAGGGCAACCCCCCCCCGCCTCTGCTCCAAAAAGCTCTGATCTGGGATCAGTTCCAACGTCACGGGGGGGAGGGGTTAGGGCTTTTGGCGAGACGTTCCCTGTGGTGTTTCTGTCGGTCGAAGGGTCTGGGATTCACTGAAGGGAGCTTTGGCCTGTACCGAATCCACTGTCCAATCCTGGAAAGCAAGCTCATTTAATCTCATAAATGAGCTTAATTCTACAGATTTGATTTGAATGTAGTGCGTGTGGAATGCTGGGATATCATTCTGTGCTATGTTTGTCTTAATCCGCTTTGTCGTGCATAACTCCTGCTATGCGTGTGCTACTGCATGTATTGGTTTGTCATGTACGTGTTGCATGCTTGCACCTGCTCGCGTGCTGATTGGCTACTTGTCTGCTTGCCAAACTGCTCACTGCCTATTCTGCACTGCATGTCTGCTCAATGTTAGCATGTTTGCTAACTATTGTATTATGTGCTGGCAATAATGCTTCCTGGCTTCTGTGTTTTTAACGTGCTGTACATTTAGTCTGCTATGCGTTATTTGTTTTGATCAAGGACCACATTGGAAAAGAAGTGTTTGGTCTAGCAATTTCATGTGTCATCCCCTGGGCTCAATGTAACATTTAAACAGTCCTTTGACATGTTTGATTATTTTTACCCATAAGAAATTAAAATCAAATAAAATCTTTGCTTCACTTTTCACAGAATGCACCCCTTCCTCCTCCCTCAGGGGCCACAGAAATGTCCACGTGGATTTCCTCCGGGTACTCCGGTTTCCTCCCAGAGTAAAGACATGTAGATGAGTTTAGAGAGTGTGCGTGAATGTGTGTGTGTGTGATGGATTGGCAACCGGTTCAGGGTTCTCACTCAATGCATTCTGGGATAGGCTCCCTGGTTTTGGGGACCAATGTGTCTGCCGGTTTTTGTCAAAACCAATCTCTTGATCGATCAATAATGTGTTCTACCAAAATTGTGCGGTTAAACCTATTTTAACACTATGCAGGTTTGGCCTGTTGCCATTTGCTGTCAGTAAACTGCTTTCATTTTATACAGAAGGTTTCAGGTTTCCACACTTTCCGTAAATGGGACCCAAATGATTTAAAATGGAACCTCTTTCAATTGGAATTATTTGGCATGTAGTACATACAGCACAGTAAATGAAAAAAATTAATTGTTCTGACTGATTGGAATACCAACTGAAATTGAATGTATAAAAGTCAAGGGGGCGACATAGCTCAGGAGGTAAGACCGATTTTCTGGCAGTCGGAGGGTTACTGGTCTGATCCCCACCCTGGGCGTGCTGAAGTGTCCCTGAGCAAGACACCTAACCCCTAACTGCCCTGGTGAATGAGAGGCATCAATTGTAAAGCGCTTTGGATAAAAGCGCTATATAAATGCAGTCCATTTACCATTTACCAAATTAAGAACAATTAGCAGTTACAACAAAGAGCTTGATGCTGGTGGAACAAAAACCCACATATACACTGGATTAAATAATGGATGGGTGGATGGATGTGCATCTGAGACTGGGGGAGAGAGAGGTGATTAGAATATACTGTCAGGATAGGCTGTCAGTTTTCACTAAAATGCCCTGTGGGGCCAGGAACGGGAGATGGTGCGCTGTCCACCAGGGGGCAGTGTCGGCCCTACTCACAGGTCCCACTGAAATCCCCACCGCTGCTTCAGTTATTTCACCTTATAAAGGGGCCTTGCTCTAAGCCCATGAGAGAGTCCTTCTTTCTGAATGGCTGCTGGTGACTGGTGGCTTTCTGAGGTTTTGCTTGCTGCGGATTCTTGCATGTGCTGGCACGATGATCTTTCGGTGCTCAGTGGGTAGTGTACGTACATATGTGTGCGTGCACGTGTGTGTCCTTGCTTGTGTATGAATGAAAGAGGATGAGTGGTTGTTTGTAGCTGCAAATGCAGGTGCCTCCATCTTGGTCAGCTCTACGTGCTCTGCCTGATGCACAGTTTATATGTGGGCCTTCAGCTTCTTAAGACGTCTTGTGGTGTCTAAGCTCCATTCAGCAAATTCTGCGAACTACTGTCCTTTTGTCAGTTGCACAGAACCCTGTGCAAAATGAGGTCTTAGTAGTTCCGGAGAGAATCTCCTCATTGACAAGTTTTTTTTTTTTGACCATAATGCTGCAGCTTTAGTATTTGTTGGCTCATTTTGTAAAAGGCTACTTCAGAGTAATTCATCCCAGTAATGAGATCACACAAGAAGGGCACAGGATTTGTTCAGCAGGCAAAGAACTCTGAGAGTCCACAAATTTAAGTGCCACTGTTCATTTATGTGCTCAAACGCTCACTTTTCACCATTCAAGCGAAACTAATTTCGATATCGACGGCCCCATATACTGGGACTTCTAGCCAATTCAGTGGCTGTCAGCTTTGGCCTTCATTTTTACAAATGAGTCGCATGTCCTCAAAAGATGTCTACCCCTTAGTCTGGACAAAAGTAGCTGCAGAACGAGGATCTGTAAGGTCATTTTCCAGCACTGTGATGTGATGTGGCTGGATCCGTAGCTGATAAGCTCAGATTCTCATTCAGCCGTGAAATCTTGTTCAGAATGGCCTCCTGCCAAAGCTAAGCCTGTACTATAGTTCCTCCCCCCCACCCTCTCTTCCTCTCCCACTTTTTCTCAGTCTGACACTTTTACATCCGTCTCTATTGAACTACTTAATTTAAATTCTTCTTTTTTTCCGGAATGGTGTCACATAGAGTGGATCTGACTTTCTAGTGCTACAACAGCTTAACTCATTTCTTCAGAATCTGCAGTCATCAAAAACACATACCGTCTTTTAAAAAAAAAAAAAAAAGTGTTGTCTGCTATTTGTCTCAGTGCTGACTCAAGATTTCATTAATGTTGGATAGTTTGGACTTGGAAACACAAACACGAAAGGCTCGGCAAAGCAGCCCAAAGTTTGGCGTGCCATCTGTGTCAAACGAGAGAGCAGAGTGAAGCCGTAACCCAGGGTCAGGGTGGGTACTGAGCAGCGGCGCGTCGCCATCGTGTAACGAGAAGCAAAACACCGCTTGTTTTTCTATTCCACTTTTACACCTCCCCCTGCTCTCCCTCTCCTCTTCCTCCTCTCTCAAAAATTCAGATTCCAGTAAGCTTTATATTCATTTAATTTCCATTTCTCTTTCACTTCCTTCAATTTTGCTTTTTTCCTCTAACTCTTCAATGTCCCTCTCCCTCTCCTGCCACCCCTCTCTGCTCATCCCTCTTTCCAGCTCTTATCCTCATCCCTCTTTCCGCTCTCATGCTTTCGCTCTTCCCTGCCCAGCTCCCCTGTCCCCACCATCAAAAAGAAAACCGTTTCAGCATCTCAGACTCAGGACAGCTGAACAGTCGACCTCAGCCGGCGTGTTAAACCGCAGCGCGTGCGTCGGAATCGTAATGCTGCCGGGCTTATGGGCTTTCAGGCACTACGGCACTCGGGAAGGAGAGGCGAGGGGGCATGCCAGAATCCCAGCATCCCCAGCTGCACGGGGGCAGGTTTACATAAGGCTTGCGGCAGCCAATGACAAACGACAAACTGACAACACAACGCTGTAGTAGCAGCAGTTCGCAAACAAGCCGCTTCCTGTAGAGGTGCAGCACGAGTTTCGTTTGTAAACCCGTTCCTGCTGGCACACTGCCCTTCTCCTGGTTCTCAGCCATCTTTTCAAATGATCGATTCTTATGCATGACTGTGAAACAAAGATGGCGGAGAGTGCAATCGTGTGTGGAGCAGTTTGCTACGGGGTGCCCGAAGGAACAACCCTCTTCCAGGACCTAAAATTTTTCTCCTTTTTTTCCTTTCCCTCCTTCCCTCTTTCTCTGAAAGTAATACACAACCCCTCATCACCCCACTCTGGGCAATGTCTGTGTGTTTTGGGGTCTGCTCCTCTTATCTCTAACCCCCCATTAACTACCCTCCCGAACACACACAGGGCGTCTGAGAGGGGACCCCCCGCAGTCTCCAGTGTATGAGCTCACTGTGTGGAACCCGCAGCCCCGGCTAAAGTGCAGCTTAATCAGAAGCGCTTGCAGCACGTTTACAGAGAACAGCGTTCCAGGGGGACAGGCAAACGGCGCGTTCACGCGTACTGTCTCCCTCCCAAACCTTCCCTGGGGGGGCCGAAGAATGATGGGAGTGAACTATCTGAATGCACGGAAACGGCAGGCTCGGAAACACAGAGGTGACGCTGCTACTCGAGCCCCAAGGCCCCCCCCCCTCTCTCCCTCACTCCCTTCCCTTTCTGTGTATCCCCTCTCTGCCTCTCCCTCTTTCTCCCCCCCCCCCTCCTCTCTCCTCCCCCACAGGAATGATGTGCACCCCCATGTCCTCTGTCTCTGTCCAGTGACCAGTGCACCCCCCCCCCCCCCCCCGCTACAGTCAGGCTGTTATATAGCCATCCTGGTACCCTGCAGCATTTAACATTGCCTATGATAGAATGGTGCTGTAGGCCGCCCATAGGGATACGATTGAAAAACACTAAATCTGCTTGGGGGAATAATCAATGCCACGTAGGCCTGGATGACATGGCCTAAAAATGAGAAGTCTCTTAAGTCTATAAGACTCACAAGCATGCTAGCGAGTCTCATTAATATGAAAATACTGGGGGTGACATGTCTCCACGTCTCCTCCAAACCTACGAGTACGGGTGCAATTCTGGTAAATGCGGATTTGACGGTCGGTTGTTTTGGCTGAACGTCAGCGTTTGAGGACGACCTAGTAGCTGCAAGTTAGCGCGCCGTCGTGCTTCCCGAGCGCTCGACCGTATGTTAACGCTACAAACGCAGAAAACATCTTTCCTGTCTCGGCTGGTACTCATTTCTTCTTTTCTTTTTTTTTCAAAAGTTTGCAACAGATGTTTTTCTGCTCTTCGTTGGACTTCAAAAATCCAAATCATTTTGAAACCACAGATGATGTTATTTTTCAAAATAGCTTCATCCTCCGTTTTAGCTTCCCCATCACCACTGTTGCTGCTCATCTAGCCAGAAAATAAATATATCCATCAAGACTAGTCAAGCATAATGATAATTGTGTTTACCTCACTGGCATTGTACTACTGTCGCCGTTCAGCCGACTGTGTCAACGGCTGCCGTCTGATTGGCTGCCTGTGTGTTTTGGGGTCTACTGCTCTTATCTCTAACCCCCCATTTACTACCCTCCCGAACACACACAGGGCGTCTGAGAGGGGACCCCCCGCAGTCTCCAGTGTATGAGCTCACTGAGTGAAACCCGCAGCCCCGGCTAAAGTGCAGCTTAATCAGAAGCGCTTGCAGCACGTTTACAGAGAGCAGCGTTCCAGGGGGACAGGCAAACGGCGCGTTCACGCGTACTGTCTCCCTCCCAAACCTTCCCTGGGGGGGCTGAAGAATAATGGGAGTGAATTATTGTTTTTCTCTGAACTCGTGGAAACAGCAGCACCAAAACGCGCACATGCGTGGACGAAGCTGACAGCTGCAGCTGCTGCTACGGCAACGCTCAGACCCCGAGGGCCTCTCTCCTCCTCCTCCTCTATTCCCTCTCTCCTCCTTCTCTCCTTCTCTCTTTCTCCCTCTTCTCTTTCTCCCTCTCCGCCACCGCAGTAACACAGTGCACAGTAAAGCCATTGTGCTCTGTGATATATTGGCAGCAAAGATGGCGCAGATCCATATGACTAGACAGCATCCAACAATGATAAACCAAAAAATAATAATAATTTCAAGTAGACAAATACTCCTACATGTCTAGATTTTACATAAGCCATGCTTTGATTTTATTATCTTTTTAAAGAAAGATGCTTTTCACATGTACTTTTAATGTGCAAAGACAACTTGTTCCAGTTCTCAACCACACAAAACTCAATAGAACATTTAAAACTCCGTAGAACACGCTGGTCTTGAACGTGGCCAAACGCCAGTCAGCAATGTTAGCGCTAGCCTGCTATGCATGACGAGTACTGCTTTATTTTGTGTGAATTTCAGTGATTAACAAGGCATGTGGCTAACACAACAGAACTTGCAGATGCCCTATACTGACGACTGTCACAGTGTACTGAGATCAGAGACACAGCCACATACAGAAACACTGTCACACCTCACAGCCCCTCAGCAGTGTGTGTGTGTGTGTGTGAGTGCGCGTGTGCGCACGTGTGCGTGTGTGTGCACATGTGTACGTGTGTTAGGTTAAAATGCATTTTGGAGACTTTGTACTTTGAACTTAAAGAGAGTCCACACACAAATTCACCCTGCATTTCTGACAACTTCTGGCTGAAATGCGGACATTTCAACCTACACTCTTCACTTAAGCACTCTCAGACCCTCACTTTGATCCACATTAAATGAGCGCAAATTTACCAAAACATCCAGAGCTTACAGTAATAGCCTCTTGAGAAGGAGAAAGAAAGAAAGAGAGAGAGTGAGAAAGAGAGAGAGACGTAACGTATAAGGTATATTAAGTAGCGCATTAAGATTTTCTCAGGAAATGGACTGCCTTTAGTTATTTATACTTGGTGTTGCTCCAGGCAAGTTTACATCACCAGATTTACTGTCCGGCATAAACACGCCACCGTGACTAAAACCGGGGGATAAACGGCCTCTGAAAGCCATCGCAAGCGCCAGCCCCCCCGGACACCCTTTTACTGACCACTAAAATAAAATGGACGTGCGCCCACGTACACACACGCACACGCACACACACACTCACACACGCACACGCACACGCACACGCACACACAGACACAGACAGACATAGACACAGACACAGACACACACACACACACACACACACACAGACACACAGACACAAACACAGACACATACACACACACATACGTTAAACCTTTCTGAAAGGAGGCTGGCAGTCGAGTCCTGTTCAGAAAGCTTGCTTTCCTACCTGGGGGGGGGGGGGGGGGGGGGGGGGGTTTATCAGTTACCTGCACGGAGACAGCCCGCCAACACAGTCTGCAGATACCGCGCCACTCGCCCACCCGTGTAGTCTTTTTCCTTCCTGTTTCTCCATATGAAATTTCATCTCAGCAGCAGCTCATCACAGCTTCCAACTGCCGTTGATAATCACGGTGGGCATAATGCTGACAGTGATGATGATGATGATGGTGATGAGTGACTGCAGTGGTTATCGCTGACAGTGTTGATGGTGGTGATGTCGGTGATAAGTGTGGCTGTAGTGGTGATCATTTTGTTCATAATGGTGACATCAGTGATGTTGCTACTTGTGGTTTTCATGATAATAATAGAAATAACGATCAGCTTGGAGGTCTTTTTTTGGTTGCTGTTGACCCAGTTACATCCAGTGGTAGTTTTAGCTGGCAGAAACCATCTGCTCCTTTTCTAAATAAATCACAGAAACATGAACCTGCAGGTGCCAGGGAGACTTTGTGCTGCTGAATCCCCTTATGGCCTCCTTTGCCTACCCAAGGCATATTTTTACTGGAACTCGTAGAAACCCGACCCTGGAACGAGCATGTTCCCTGTTAGTTAAGGCCCCAGATGACGATGCACTGCACTCATTGGCTCTCAGCCAGAACGAATCTCCGACTCTCCCTCCCTCTCTGCAGTAACAGGCACATCACCTGTGCCTCAACACCCTTCTCGCAGAACATTTTTATTGGTGGGGGGGTCAATGAGAGGTGTGAATGGAGGGGGGGGGGGGGGTTGGTGTTTGCATTGGTGTAATTAATGGAGGGGGGGGGGGGCTTCAGGGAAAAGACGGGGTGATACTTGGTCATACTCTAGTCCATTTTCGCTGTATTGACCTGTAGATATTTGCCAGATGAGTATTGTAACCAACAAGGAAGCAACTGTAAACAAGGAAGAGGATAGAATCCTTGCTATGGTAACCGTAAGCAACGTCTCATCTCATTGCTTTGATGTGAACAGGCCAATTTTAGAATGTTACAAACCCTTTTTTGTAACAGTAGTTTTTGTAGTCAGATGCTGGGCATTATGTTGAGAATCTCTGTTCTGAACTAGCCTTTAAATTGTGTGGACCATAAAACAGTCTTCAGACGAAAACAATACGTAATTTAAAACGACGTGTTCGGCTGTCCATCGTGGTCTGGTGAACGCCATGACCCAGACGTGAAATCCAAGGGTGCGTTCACAGCAGCCTTGTCCGGCGCGTCTGAATTGAACCCTGGAGCGTTTACCTCCTCGGTTCGGATAGTTTTGTGCGGTGGGAACTCCGTAATTGAACCCTGGTGCGGACCAAACAGCCGCTCTGCGGTCCGCCTCGAAGAGGTTGCCTCAGGCTGCTTCCCAGTGAACTCTGGAGCAGCTCATTTCTGTTGAGAACGTCAGTCGAACCCATGGCAGGAAGAGTACCTCTTACACGGCATCTTGGTTAAAAACAGCATGTTAGCTCCCAGTTTTTGGCGACTGGTGAAACTAGCACTGCGTAGCTAACTGCAATGGCTGGAAGGGGACAGAACTTGACTCACGACAGAGTGAGATTCGGCATAGTGGGATCACATCAGAGCCAGCCTTCTCGTGTGACATCATCTGTTTGCAGAGTGCCTTTTCTCAGGATGCCTGTATTATTAAGTTATAACTTTCAAAAGATGTTCATACGCGCGTTCCTCTACTGTCTGCTGATATGCACTCCAAATCAACACCAACATGACTATAACATGATTACAATATGACTGTGCATGATGATGTAGAACAGGCAGAAATCGTGAGGGTTTTGTTGTGTTTTTTACCTGCCAACTGTCTGACCAATAATCGGAAGACATTTCCAAACACACTGCTTTCTTCATTATGTTTTGGACCGTTATCTTGCTTTTGTGAAGGCAAACTGGACTGACTGAAACACGAAACTATTCATCATTCTCACAGTAGGTTCGATTCAGGAAACAACCCTTTAGGTGTGAAAGCACCCCAAGTTATCAATAGCAACAACAATCTCCTGGATGGATTTATTATGATATGAAGTTGCATTTTGTCAACAAAATAATAGAGCTACAGGTTATTCTCTTAAAAACCTGTAATTCTACGCTACGGTGAAGTGATCTTTTGTTGCATGCATGCATTTTCATTTTTAACCATGGTGGAAACTGTTGGGGGGGGGGGGGGGGGGGGGGGGGGGTCATCAAAGAGCCCTGTTCTTTAATGTCTGCATCGGAATCCCAGGGCCCGGCACAGAATGGAAAGGATTACACACAACTCGGTGGCACACTTGGACGGCTTCCTAATGCCGCATGCAATTTTCATATGTCTATTAATACCATGTGTCTGCACATACTTTGGGCAGCACGTTTATTGCGGTGAAGACTTCGGGAGTTCACCCTTCCTTCCATGGTCCCTGCACTGGTACAGTACCTTACCGTGTCATTAAAAGGCCAGGTCTCTTAGCAAAGAAAGAAGGTACCAGGGTACCAAACTCTGGCTGGCCCTGGTGCAGTTGCCCTCATCCAACAAGGCATGATCACTACAATGCAGATGCAAGCATACATGCACATCTGTGTGTGCTTACACCACATACAGCACAGATGACAGAAACATCAACAAAAAAAAAAAACCTTTTCACGTGTGCACCTTAACCCATAAATGCTCTGGAAATTTCGTATGTGTTGGCGTCATGTGTGACCAGGGAGTCAGTTTTCCAAGAAAGACATTCTCAAATTTGCCAGGTTGGGACAGTTATGATGTACGGAAATCTTCTGCTACGGCTCCAGTGTGAACACAAGCAGCAACATTCTGGGCTAAAGCACACAGACGGTTCCAGTGTTCTTACGCAAGATGCTTTTAAGCGGAGCAAGCGAGCCAATCACAAGAGACTCGGCTGAGCAATATGGCAAAAGTGTCATACGACATTTTTTCATATTATTGACGGTACACCGTAAAGAAATGTATGAATTTTAAAACGGTAAAAGTCTGTAAAATAGTGAAGCTACAAAATTGTAAACAGCTGAAATGTAAGTATTTGTTTTATTTACAGTGAAACACTAATGCATTTACCATTTGTTAGATATACAGCCAGCTACCATATGCTTAACATATTGTTACTATTAATTATACAGCAAAGTTCTGGCAACCCAGTTGGCAGTAATTTACTTGCGTAAAATTTAATTTTTTATTTTTAACAGTGGTATAGCCCTACTTCCTCTGGGCTAGTGTTACCTGGGGACCTCGTGATTTCCAATAATTGCGGAGGTCGTCTGTGATCTTAATCCCGTGCGAATCCGCCATGTCCACAATTTGTAAAGTAAAAAACCCACTGCAAATTACCTACTATATTTTGCAATACACAGAGGGCATCTGATAATGTTAGTCTCGTGAGAACTGGCATTCTGGCATCCACAAGGATTCTGTTTCTTCACACCTCTTTTTTCTTCATCTTTCCAGGTCGAGTGGTAGAATTTATCAGTGCGAATTTTGGCAGCATTTTTGGTGCAAATTCAGGAGGCCCCTCAGCAGCATGGAGACCCATTTTTGGAAGGAGCGAGCTCAGATGCGGAAGAACGAACTATTGAAAGATAATGAAATGGATGACGAGCATGGCAGCAGCTGGTAAGGAAATGTTTTAAACAGTATCTACAATTATTGAATGCTTTTTAAAATCATAATAACAATCATAGCTGCCATACGACATATTAGCTTTCTTTCACCTTTTTTTTTTCTGTAATCATACCTGGGCTCTATCTACTAACCAGACTGACCAGGTTAGTTAGATTAGCCACAAAGACAATCCTATCCCTCCAGCACTATCCCAACTGAAAACAGACCACTGTAGCCAATCCATACACGTTTCCGCTTCTTCATCTTCTCCTCCTTATTCTATTGGCCACGTGCTTTTCACATACAGCCCACAAAGAAAAAAAAGGGTCACGCCCAGAAACGTCCCAAACACTTTTTAGAACAAGTACAGGCAGACAAGCAAGGACTGGGCAGAAGTGCACACAGACACAGATTGCCAGTTGCCATTGCATCACAGTAATGACTGAGCATTGTTAATCCAAGACTGCACAGATTGCCTTGAAATGATCGACAATGTCGTCCGACACAGTAATACTGAAAACATATCAAACCTAATTTTAAAGTCAAATTGTCAACAGATGTGGTTACATTTGATACGTTTTACTGTAAGACATCAACTGCAACAATTAAGGTAGCTAACATTAGGTAACAAGCAGATACACTCACATTCACTTTTTTTGCCCTCTTCTCAGTCGTTAACTCCGTTATTCCGTTAATTTAGTCAGGAAAATGGCGAGCATTGGTTGGGTGGGTAATGAATTGCAGAGTACAGCTCTCTGACTTGTGTCCATGTAGGGGGAAGAAGGGGAGACAACTCTGCACTCTGTGTCAACAGGTGAGCAAAATTACATTTAAAAAAAAAAAACATTAAAAATCGATCTCCATATGCAGATAAGTTGATGACTTTCCCCAGGTGTGTTGGAGCCAAGTTCTTGTGCCAATTTTTATTACTCTATTTTTAAAGCGGAATAAGGTAAAAAAAAAAAAAAAAAAAATTGGAGACTGGCTCGATATCAGTGAAAAACAGGCCAAACTGCCAAAAACGGAAGCAAAAACAGTTTGCACAAATGCTAAAAAAAAAATATAGAAAGCACATATTATGTATTTGCCTGTGCCCTCTAAAAAGCTATTGCTGAGGTGACGTCAAATTACGTAATAAAGTACATAACGAGCCGTTTCCTGACTATACCGGGAAAGGTTTAATGAGGAAAATTGGTCCACCGTTTTGTAATCGGTATTACAGGGTTATCTAACCCGGGCCCAGCTGGGGCTAAGCAGAGTTGCGAACTGTGCAGTATTGCTGCTGGTTTTTTGCGCCGGCAGATGTAGCAGGGGAGTTGCGCGTGACCCCAATAAAAAGAGTGTCGTTCAGCTGTTTCTGCCCGCTCAAATGTGATTAGTTTTAGTGAGATGAGTACCACAGTTAAACGCCTTAGTTTAAAAATATATCGTACCAATAATATGCATTTTACATTAAAACGGAAAAAATCGCAAGTGTGTTTGCAAGAGAGATACCACCTTTAATTAGATGAAACACTTGCACGTTTAGTTTTTAAAAACAAGCATTCGTGTTGGTCACTGGCTATATAAAAAAAGTCATTCAACATAAAAATTTGAAAGACACATAATAATATTTCATGGTCACTGTCGCCAACACTATTGACCTGTATAGTCGTTGTTTGGTCAAGCCACAGAGAAAAGCTGCCAACGCGTCTCTGTCCAATTCAATTATTTCTACTTCGCTCATGTGCCAACTGCAGCCTACAGCTGAAGCCTGGACCAGCTGCGGAAACACTACATTAGTTCCAGGGCCGTCCTTGTATTTCACAATAATGTAATGAAAAGCGTGCCAACCGAAATTCATACAATATATATATTCAACATCACAAGAGCCCGATTTTAAAATTGCTTGCGGGGGGAGATGCCATTGTAAGAAAAGAAAAAAAAAAGCCAAGCCGATAGTGTTGCTACTTGGAGCGCACACATAGCAACACTTCGATAATGGTTTAAGATTTCGTTTTCTAGAGCCAGTGAAGCTTGAGATGGCTATTTTTAGAATCTCAAACAGAAGTCTCGATTTGGGTAAATGCAGTTTTAAGACTTAAGGAAACGCTACGCTTGGTCCTAGCCATTCGTAAAATAATCTACCGTAGTCATACAAAAAGTTTAATATCACTAGCTCGTTATGTCATATTAAAAATGTGATCGTTTAAAACAAACATTAAAAACTGCTATCGGATGGAGCTATAACCCAATCAGCGGCCATCGGTTTATGATCTGCGCTGGTTATCTATTTTGGACAGAGTACTGTTTTTGGCCACTATGATTCCGCCTTAAATGTATCCACTCTGGTACAACTGCCAGTGCAGCGTCTGACCATTTGACATTCACTGTCCATCTGTGATCAAGTTAGAAACGCTAACTCCAGTGCTGCACCCCAATGTAATAATAATCGTTGAAGTACGATGTTGTATTCCAAGTCTATTTTGGCCGGCCAGTTGAACACACATTAAAATAATTCATAATTGAAAGTGCGAGATCAGCGATTGACAAACGTGATTTAATGTCCACTGTACAGTAGGCCTGCGGTATTGTCGGCTAAACAGTAGGCTATATGCGTATCAATAATTGTAGATGGGCTATTTTACCGTTCGATTATATAGCTTGGTTGTGAACGAACTTTTGAATTTCAGAACATATTTTCCCCCATAGACTACATCAAGCAACAAGCGTCGTTCTCGCCACAAGGCAGCTTGCTACAGGCGACTCTTAAGAACAGAGTCCTGGGTAACAGCATAGCATTCTTTTCAGCATTAGCTGCGTCGGCGATATCTTCACTTTTACCACTGTTCGGGCAGCAACGCAGATCCATTCAGTTGCAAACCAGACTGACATATTGAGGCTGCAACACTAATGGATACAGAGAAAGACGGGGCATTTGAATAGCTTGCAGCGGTCTTTTAAGAACGGGAATTCTGCTTTTAGAAAAATCCTGCGAGCCCTCGGCACTTGTTAGTCCAGCACTGCTTGAGACAAGTGCTCGTTGATGCCCCTCCGTCTGCAGGTAGATTATGTTTATATCTTGATCTTAAATCTACGTGTAGCCTAAATCTTGAGCAAACCCAACCATTGCCAAGCAATGAAAGCCTTCTAAACTGAATTTTGAAGTGACGTATCTGGATTATTCAACTGAATTTTACATCTCCAACAATCAATGTGACAGTGGGTGACTGGAACGAATACAACTTTAAATTATATACATCTTACACTACCGTACATATTATTGAACAGCATCAACCTTACCTTTTTTAAGGTGACACGAAAAAATCAAACAAGTGACCACTTCCAGTCCACGAACTGGTTCAGAAATAGCAGCCTTCCTTTAAGTTTCAGTCTATATATCGTCAGTTGTAAGCGTCAGTCGTGTTCGCGTCAGAGTATTCGTAGCTTTTGCTTTTGTGACTACTGTCTGGCCGCCCCTTCATCCGTCTCTCTCGCGCGCTGTATGTCACTAATCCTCTTTCATATTTATTATTTGGTATTGCCGTGAAACCACTCGAACAGCTATAATCCGTACATCCAAATCCTCGCGGTGTCTCCATGCTCTGCGGCACGTTTCTCTTCAGAAGCTGTCCTCGCAGACCAGCTGTTTTTAAGTCGGGCTACGGTGACTGCTGTGCGCATGCTCAGTATCATGGAGCATCACAGCCCGTCCAGGCCCGCTGTATAGTGGAAGTCAAGGCACACGCCACCCGCAGTACAGCCGGTCCAACTCCCCAGGGTAGAGAAGGACAGCTAAACTTGATGAATTTGATAAGAATTTAGTGCTGTGTTTGAATTGCGTCAATCAGTCCGCCCACGTGTCCAGGTTGTGGCAATCCTGAATCATACCATACTTTGATGCCCATTTTTTCGGCTGGTTGCTTTATAACCTTTTAAACACTTCAATCTGTCATGGCATTTTTTTTGATGGTCAAATACTAAGAAAAAAAACCAATGATATCATTGTTTTTGCAGAGCACACTTGCGATGAGCAAAACAATTGGTGCATTGCCAACATATTTACGTGGAAGCAGATCAACAAATTAAATGCTATCCCCTCATCCTTTGTTGGTGTGAAAGATATTCCTGGGATAAATATATGATATAAATAATTACTTTTCTCTCATGTAGTTTTGATCTGAGTTGACATCAGTCTTAAAATTGTATTTATTTATTTACTTATTGCAAGTTATATTTTTCTTGATTGCTGGACAAACAAAATGTTAGTTGGGGGAAAAAAGTAATGCTAAAGTATTGTCCTATTACATATTGGCAAACCGAATCCCGTGATCTGTGGCTATGTCCATTGCCTTAGCAGTTTAGATTCTATGTGTGGGCGAGTGTGTCCATATATGAGTGTGGCACATTGCCTTGATTAACACGGATAACAAAATATTCACATTCAAATGGAGCTGAAGATCACTCTGTTCCTTTGATAATTCATTTCAGACATGTGCTATGTAAATGGTCTTTTACGCTAGATAAAAAGCCACAAGGTTGCTGAAGGAATGCTATTCAATGCCTGCCTTCAGTAAAGCGATGAATGTTTGACATCTGCGGATAATTACATCTTAAATGTGTAAATGGCTGTCCTTCCTGCTAAGGCTGAGTTGGGTGATGTGCTGGTCCCAGGGTTTGTTGAAATGGCTCATGCCCGTTCATCGGAAAGATCAATTCTGTGTTCGGGTGGAAGGACAGCTCAGATGTAGTAATGGAATTGTAAATGAGAGGAGAAAGAGAAATTCATTCATGTGTGCGATTGAAGTCAAGATAGCTATTGAAGGCACTGTGAATTTAGCTGTGACTAAAAGGGTCAAATCTTGGCAGTTTAGAGGCTTTAGCACAACAGAGAGCGCGGGGACGGGGGGACGGGGGGGCAGGGGGGGCGGGGAGGGGGGGGGGTGGGAGGGAGTGACTAATTGTCAGTCCGTCGACTGTGACTCTTGTGTCCTCTTTCCCAAATGAACAGCATAATTGTGCCGGCAAATTTTAATGAGTTTGATTGCTGCCTCTTGATTAGTCCGCCGTGTGAATTACAATGCGAGTCTGTCCCGCAACTTTTAAAAAAACGTTTTGCACGCAAAACTTTTTTTTGTGGCTGTGGTTATGTCACCCCCTCAGGCCTCAGACTGTGCGTGTTCCGTGCATCACAGGCCCAGCCGTCCTCCTCTGAAGTTTCCCGCAACGCGGATGAAAGCTATACAACCTTGAGTCAGAGAGAGTCGCGACTGAATATTGCATCTGCTGTCAAGGCTGTGACAAGAGCACCTTGAGACAGGTAGCAGGATCTTAAGCATCGACTGAGAATTTTTTGCTTTTCTTTCTTGGTTTCATTGAAAAACCCTTACTGCTGTGGTGGCTTTGTCCTTATTGAGTAATACATTAATTGAAAAAAAAAATCAAATTCAGTACTGAATTAGTCTTTTGAGTTTTTAAAAAAGTTTTTTTTTTTTTTTTTTACCAATGAATTTAAGTGAATATCCACTTTTTATACTTGTGTATTTTTCTTTAATTTCAGTATTTTCCAAGATTGTATTGATGTGTAATAATTTTAAAAAAAATCAGACTTGCCGCAAATCGTCTTATATATAAATCTAATAATAGAATCCATTAGAGGCGTGATTGAATGCACTCAATATTCTAGAATATTCAGGCTTTATCGTGACATAACGCGTGCATCATGCCGCAAAAAAAAACATCTCTGACTAACACTCTGTGAATTGCAAACCATGACCGTGACCCACGAAGGTGACATACGCAGCTGCCGGGGGCTGCTCCAGAAAGCATAACAGACGGCTCCTGTGGCTGTTAGTGGCCATGTTCTTTGATGCCATTCGGTGATGTTGGCTGTGTTGTCATTTCTGGGTTTTTTTTGTTGTTGTTGTTTTTTTTTATCGTTCAGGAGTCAGATTGTAAGCGTATCAAGGTGAGACATCCCTTTGAACAGGGGTAAACAGTGTCAGGCTGTATAGGTTCTGATAATCCACAAAAATCCTGATTGTTTCTCGCTAATAGGTTTAGAGGGTAGGATGAAAGTTAATCTTATAGCCATGCTTTGTTTTTTTTGTTTTTCTTTTAAGACTGACTGTTTCAGAAGAGGCTGCGGGTGTGAAATCTGATCTCACGGTGAAGTTACAGTAACTGTTGTTGTTTGCAGAGACGCTCACCCTTGAAATTTCTGTCTGAAAATTTCCATCCGAAATCAATTTCCACAGTTAATTGCTTTGTGTTAATTAAAGTCTAACAGAGTTCAAGCCCCAAAGAGATAAAATATATATTCTGTCCTAGTAAAATGTCCCCTAATATAGTTTATTTTAACGCTGATCGTTCAGCAGTGTGTGATCCATGGAAAAACAGGCTTATTCAGTCTTTCAGTCATCACAGCTTGTCTTCCCTTCCCTTTTTGTCAAGCAACAGTTTTGGAGAAAAACAGACATGCTTTGGTTTCCAAAACGAAAAAAAAATAAAATTAAAAAATGGCCTAGCTTTGGTGTTTAATGATCCCTTCCTGATGAAGCGTGGATAACACAGCAGGTTTATTCCCTGCTAAATGTGGCGGAGAGATCAAAGCGTGAGAAGAATTAGAGACAAGACCTGTTTTTCTGCGGTTTAATAAAATTTAAAAGAAACAGGTGTTTGAGTAATGGCAGTTGTTATGCTATTGGGTATACTAGCAGAATGGCTGGGGGGGGGGGGGTTAAATCGTAGCAATCCGGAGCTCGCAAAGCTCATTATTGGTTGAGCGCAAAGCAAGACAGGGCCTTTCTTTAAAGGAGAACAAGTGGAATCTTGTGGTTATGAAATGCCATTAAATGTTCCAATGGTTGTGTTCACGCTTAATTTGGCTTTGTGAGAGCATTAGGGCGGGGGAGGGCTGGTGGGGCTGTTGCCAGAGATAAATTGTACACAAATTGGTTGAGACAGAGATGAATGAGATCCAGCCAGTCAGGGGGTTTTCTCCGATACCGTGAAGGAGGGAGGGCCTAGCCTCCACTCTATCTGACTGACTTCCTTTAAGGAAACGGCCATCACATATATTACCTCCAGGCATTTAGCAGATACTCTTGTCCAGAGCAATGTACACAGGTTACATTTTCGCACGCAATCCACTTATGTGGTTGGATTTTTAATGAAGCAATTCAAGTTACGTGTGTGGGGTCAGTGCCCTGCATTGGAATCAAACCTGCAACCACTGATTGGAGAACCCAGTTTTGTAACTATTATACTACACATTATTGTTTTGGTTCTGCATCTACAGGTATGCATAAACAAGAGGAAGCATTCTGTACTACTGGCCTTAACTTAAATATGGATCAAATAAATAAAAGCTTCCACTTTTAGAAAGCATTTACTCACACTCACCAGGGCCTGTAAAATACATCTGTAATAATAATGATGATAACAATAAAAACACATTCCACAGATATTTATAATGATGGCAGTGTTTTTCTTTGTGTGTGTGTGTGTGTGTGTGTGTGCGCGCGCTTTGCATATTTGTGGCTACAGTAATTGTTATATAGATTTGAGCAATAACTTATGCGAGAGCCCAGTTATTTGTTTTAGAGAGCAATCTTTCTGAAAATAAAATAAGCACAATGGCGTTTCCTCGTTGCATGTATGGAGGTGGAATTGTCACTTCCTTCACTTTTATTCCTGTGGCATATTTCTTTAAAATTAAAAACAACATTTTTAATAATGAATAACCTGGAGCTGAACTCTTGGACGACCACTGTGTATACAGGTTTTTTGTGGATCCTTTCAATCATCTGTAAAGTTTTGTCATATGTCATCAAACAGATACTTTATTGTAAGACAGGTAGTTTTGTGGACACTTTCCCATTGTATTTGCGTAGCATGAATACTAGCCACAACGGCTGTCCCTGCTGACTGCTGATGGCATTGCAATTCTTCCTGGCTGTCTGGCTCAAAGTTCACTTCCATTCATTTGTGTGACCTCACTAAAAATAAGAATTTTAAAGCACAAACTAACTACAGAGGATAATAGATCGATAAAAGAGGGCAGTGATGCTTTCTTACAGGCTAGTTAAAGGGTAAGCACCACATAACGGCATCCCCCAGAAATATTAGACCAATTCATTTTAGTTCTGGAGGTTTTTCATTAAATTAAGCTGAAATTGTTTTTAGTATGGCTACAAATTTGACAAATTGATCACTTCTGACTACTGGAAAATGTTTGAGCAGGAAAGTTCATTTTCAGTTCCCCCTAGAAAGAGAATAGAAAAATGCCCCCATAAAGCAGCAACAGCAGCAAAGTTAGGTTTTAATTGCTGTATTGGAATGCCTGGGTGGATGGGACTGGTTGTTCCAGGGGTCCGCCAGTCACAGAATGAAAATAAGCTCTTTGGGATTCAGGACTGTGTGCCGTGGTTTTGCATAATGATGCTAAGATAAAATGCATACGTTCAGCTAAAGGGCGTTGAAACACAGTACTGGAGGTGTGAACGGTTGTCTCGGGCGTTTCTTTCCGATTCTCCATTGTTCCTGCTTGAATGGAAGGCTCATTCAGTGATGAATGTTTTCAGACACAGAACCGACACACTGCTGCTGTCTTTGCATCCCGCCGTCTCCTCTTCGCCTTGTCCTCCAGTGTGTCAGAGAACGGCATTAGGGTTCTTATGACTAGGTCCCTGCCCTTTACTGTACATGCTGTGCCGCAATGCTGAATATCTCAGCAGATATAAAACTGCAATTTATATTCAATTCGAATGTAAAGCCCACAACTATATTCCATGAGCAGAGCTCAAAGTTCCCTTAGACTCACCACTATGTTGTAGTCCCAAAAAATATGTTCGCATGTTCAAACGTTTGTCAGTGATACAGTCCTACAAATGGAGATCATAGTTTATCGGTTTTTGTGATTACCAGGTGTAAGGTGGCCAGCGATTCTGTTGTATTATATAATGTAGTGTTGTTTTAGTTTTGTGTCCCTTCCAGACACAGTTAGAAGTACATGGACTTGACTAACACTAGCGAGTGGCTACTACATTCTACTGTTTATGTTGAGAGTGTTTGCTGGTGGAGTCCTATGTAGCTTTATCTTGGCTCCAAACCTATACATCAAGACAGGTAACCTTTTGTCATGTGCATTGAAAGCAGGGCCTTCCAATGCAGTGAAAAACTTGTGCTCTGGCTACTCTCTGGATAAATAAACACACATACATACACTGTCACCATACGCATTATACACAATTCATCTGTACTCACCAAATGCACACACTTATGTATTAAGCCCATATTAAGCCCACAGCAAATAAAGCAAGGAAGTATGTGGGACTCACTTCGTTCTGTTAATAATCCTTACAGCCTGTGAATCAAAGCTGTTTTTGACACTAGAGGTGTGTGCCTTTATACTGTGCTATCGTTCCCCTGATGGTAATAATGTGAACAGATGATGCCCAGGAGTGCTGTGTGTAATGATGCCCTGAGCCCTCTTCCTGCAGCGGATGGTGCAGAGCTCTGTCAGCTGTGGAAGGTCGCTACCTGTTATCTTAGAGGCCTGTTTAATAACTCTGAAAGGTTGCTTCAGGATGTTTCATCGTTTTGTTTCCAAACCACACTTGGCAGGCCACCAGTAAGAATGCATTCCTTGGTGCATGTATAGAACTTCACCAGTGCTTTGGCCGACATGCCAAATGTCTTAAAGCACCTGTGGAAGTAAAGCCTTTGTTGAGCTTTCTCAGCAACTCCGTATACCCATAGGACTTGTTGTGTTTTGTGACTTTTGCAACCTTTGTTGTTCTTGTTGCCGTTTGTCATTTTTTAACCGGGTTACTTAAGAAAGCTAACAAACAAACAGAAAAGGGCACAGCTAGTTCATCATTGCGAGTCATGGCACACAGATAACTGAATGCATGATCAGAATGTAGGCTAAGTAATGGAATAGGCTGGGAGGCAGGAGTAATGGGTGACCTCAGGCCTGGGAGCGATGGTCTGGCTTGTCAGGATCTCCCAGGCTCCTGACAAGCCCTGGCCTTTCCCTCCCGCTTAGAGCAAGCTGCTCATGGATGGCCAGAGATTCCTCAGTGCAAACAGCACCTCTTACCCATCCTCTGGTCATGCGCCTCCTGGGTTAGACAGGTCTGCCCGAGCTGCACGGGCTTCTCTGCGGCTACCAAAGGACATCTCGAGAAACTCAGGACAGCTGTAGCTGACTGGGGATCAATGAGAAGATCTGGCCCCGGGGAAAATGGTTGAGTGGTAGAAACACCGAGGCAGTTGTAAATCTGGATGGACAGGGCATACAGCAACTCCAGGCTATCCTCCAGTTCATGGGAAGCGAGCTCATCCTTTATGACCTCATAGAGCCCGTGATGGAAGGCGGGGATCAGATCCTCAGAGTTCCTTCCGCTCTCCACCATAAGCGTGTGGAACTCTGTGGCATAGTCTGCCACACACCTGGGTCTTTGGTGTGCAGGGCCAAGGTAGACTCTTTGCTACCTCTTGTCCAGTCACTGGGTAGTCAAATGCTCTTGTCATTCACCAGTGAGGTGAGGAGTGTTTTGGTTCCCAGATGGCAGTGGTCCAGGCCAGGGCTCTTCCTGAGAGCAGGGAAATGACGTATGCTACCATAACTCATTCAATCAGGAACATGGAGAACTGAAGTTTTATGGCCAGGGAGCACTGGGCCCGAAAACTCTGACATTTTCCAGGATGGTCACCATGTCTCTTGGGGGCCAAGTGTCTAATGACTGCAGATACTGTGATGCAAACACAAGTAACATGTTCCTCAGGAATGCCTCCATGGCTTTGGAGGTTTATAGATATCTGTATATTTCCGGGGATGCAGAGAAACACTCCCAGCCCAGGAGAGTTGCAGTAAAGGGAGGGCAGAGGGAAGGTGGGCAGAGTACAGCTATCCCATGAGCCTTCACTTCCAGCAGACACGTAACGGGGTTCCTGAAGGAAACAGGAGCCAGATATCCAGGTGTTACCCCTCTGCTAAATAAAAATAGGGAAGAAATATGTGTTATGCCAGTTGTGGGTGCCACAGAAACGGGTGCTTAGTGCCCAGTGCTGGAACGGGGCGGCCACCCTCGAAGGGCTAGGACCTCATTACCACGGTGGCAAAAGGAGCAATAACTCAGGGGCTTTTACCGGCACCAGCTGCCTGTGCCTGTGCCTGTGGCCCACGTGTGGAGTCCGTAGTTTTCCTCCTGTGATTGATGGCGGGCCCCTGGATCGATATCCTCAGTCAGCCCCCCTGGAGGGGGGCGGGGCTCACAGGCCGGTGAGGCACGGTTAGGGCAAGAGCTCTGAGAACCGAATGACCTTCTGTGAAGTCATACCCCTGTTCAGAAATTTGTCTTTTTGACATTTTGGGCAGAGACACAATCCACCTACAAAAATAACTGTGGTGAGGATTTGCATTATGAGTCTGTCATGTGCTGAAATTGCGCCAAAAATGTAGCGCGAGAAAGACTTGTTCAGATTTGTCACTCAAAGTGAAGGGGTAACTGGGTGAGAGAAAATCCACAGTGTGCCTCCATCTTGAACAACCAACTCAACTTAAATTTTGATAACTCCTTAGAATCTTCAATTAAAACTGAAATAAATGGAGTGAAAGGGGTACGACTAGAATTATGTGAAGATGTGAGGCATGCGTGTTCCTATGTGGATGTTGGCTATGAAAACAAGTACCATTGTACAAATTAGAGGATAGTGTGAGTGTTTTTGTGTGTGCATGCATGTGTGTGTGTGCGCGTGTGTGTGTTGCCCGAGTGCACTGTCTGTATTCTATTCTTCTGCCTGCATGCGTCTCTTTGAAATCAGAATCTGAGGAGTAATTGGACTAATGATTGTCTTCCCTCATCAATCCCCCCCCACCCCATTGTCTCTGTGTCTCCTTCCCCTGCATCCATTATGTATGTTCCTTTTGTTTTCTGTCTTCTGTTTGAAGTTTTCTTAGAATCAGCGCTAAGGAAGCCGTGAGCTCTGTAGCAGCAGAAGAAAGCCTTATAATACAACAAAGTAGGGCATTTGGTTTGCACACCACACACATACACATACCGTAAATGCACATATATGCACGTAAATACTCATTACACATACATACACACATATGTACATACACCACACGCATACACATACCGTAAATGCACACATATGCACGGAAAGGCATACTCATCACACGTACCCACATACACATATATGCATGTACAACACACACATATTGCACACATCCACACTAACTCACACACGCTCACATGAACATGTTTCTCTTGCTCTCTCTCTCGCACACGCACGCACACACACACACACAAAAACACACGCACAGGAGCCAGGAGCAATAAAAGTTAATCACGCATTAAGAATTACAGCACTGAGTTCAGGAAAACTTTTTTGAAGATGAAACGCACATAAGGAATTCATTTGAGACATGGCTCAGTCACAGCTGCATTTTTGTCCCCCCAGCAAATTGATTTCAGCCCACGCAAATATAAACCCAATTATATATATATGGTTATGAAATCTCCACATTCATTACTGTGTCATGATTTATTCAGTAACTGCATTGCATTAAAATGTAATAAATATGTTATTACTTGGGGAAAATGGAAATTGGAGTAAATGTTGACATATTGCTGATTGCCGGACATTTCATGACAGGCAGACACAGGCTCACCAATGCGGGGATTTCCAACAGGTTCTTATTTTGGTTAAACTTGGGAGAGGTACAGCTGGAGAGGTTGGGGAGAGACCAGACGGTAGCGTGCTGTCTGAGCTCTGCTCGTCTTAGTTCTGCAGCAGGGTAGCATGGGTAAGGACCCTAAAGGTCGTAGGTTCGATTCCCGGGTAGGACACTGCGGTTGTACCCTTGAGCAAGGTACTTAACCCGCATTGCTTCAGTATATATCCAGGTGTGTAAATGGATACAGTGTAAATGCAATGTGAAATCTTGTGTACGTTGCTCTGGATAAGAGCGGCCGGTAAATGCCTGTAATATAATGTCATGGCTGTGGCCGTGGCCGTCCAGTGCCCTGAGGCCCTGAAGATCGACGGCGAATGCGAGACTCTCTCTTTCCCACGCGGCGGGCCGTCCCGTGCGGTGCATCGATCGACCCCAATTGGAAATGAAGCTGTGGCGGAACCTTCCGGTGGCGGGAGTCCCGGAAGGATCGGAGAGGCCCTGTAGACGAGCACATTTGCCTCTGGCCGCTAGTCTTTTTAGTATACTGTGCTTCCTGGGCTTAGCTGGCTCGAGAATTTTAGTGGCTCGAAACAAGAATGGGTTTTGGGGTAGGGGCGGGGGGGGGGGGGGGGTTGTGCGGAAGGAAACGTGGACCGAAGGGGGGTTGTCTGTGGTCGCAGACCAGGGAACCGGCACAAGAAGAATAGCTCAGGTTGCCAGATTTGGAATTTGCCATAACTGGGCAACATGCACTGCTGGAAACATAATCGTGGGCGTGGGGTCTGGGAAACGATCTCGGACCAGGGAGTCGTTGACACGCCAATTAATTTGGAAATAACGTAAAATTTCTTCCATCTGTTACTCTGACCGGTTGTGTCACATGCACCACAAACCACACCCTGTACAAACCTGGGCATTACGGTTGAAAACCGCACATCTGGCAACCGTAGAAATAGAATTTAAACCTGTGGACGGTGCACAACTAAAATGTCTTCATAAAATATATATTTTTAAAACCTGCATTGTGTGGCCCACGAATGGTTGTGACCATAAATAAGTGCATAGAGCATTTATGCCAGCAGCCAGTTCTGTTCCTGTGGACAAACAGGCGGGAATCATACCGTTACAACAGTGGGCATCGTTACCTGAGTCTTATGAATTAGACTGAGTACTTCTTACCCAGCCCTGAAACTTTCTGATGTTTGAAGTTTTGTGAAATGGCAGCTGTTGTTGTGGTTTGGCTGTGTGCAGTGTCATGCTGCCACGCTGGCCTTCTCGCTGGCCGCAGCATCTGCGTCCCCCCCCCCCCCCCCCCCCCCCCCCCCCCCCCCCCCCCCCCCCCCCCCCCCCCCCCCAACACAAGACAAGAGTGACTGACAGCACTGACTGAGAGTGTCTCTCACTGTTCTTCCGTCCGCATATTAATCAGTCGGATAAAGCAATCAATCAAACATGGCTATTCAGGGATTCTTTTTTTTTCTTTTTTTAAAAAAGGAAGCACCACAAGAAAAAGTGCTCCACCAGAAAGAGAATGATGAGGGGATATCTACAGTTTTTGGGCAGCTATGCCTTAGTTTAGTCATCTGCTTTGTAAAATATCAGCCCAAGGAATTACTTAACCCAGGGAGGTTTAAGGAATTGCTGGCGGGATAGCTTTTACCAGTCGGGAAAAGTAAAAACTCCGGATTCACGGATTCAATTATGTCCTGTAATTCAGTGAACGCAGAGGTCCTTCAGTAATAGCGATCCAGTTCAAATTGACACTGCTGTAATGTAATAGCCTAAGACAGGTTTATTGGTGCCAGAACACTGGGCAGCAGATATTCCCAGCGCGGTTCGAACATCCATTATGGAGTCTGTGGCAGAGGGATTTTGTCTTTCCTGCTTTCCACCACCAGCAGTACTACGCTGAGACCACTACGGAGGAAGTACCTCCAGTGATCAGTGCATTATTTTTGCTTGTCGGGCAGCATTTGCCAAGTTGACAAGCTGGCTAATAGTTTACACATTAGTTAGCATACAGGTAACCAAGGTAACAGTGATCAGACATGTTATACAGTATATCTTAACAAGAAATGCATTTGTGTGTGGTTAGACTAGTTAAATTAAATTTGGCAAATTTACGTTGACTTGGCCATGTAAAATTGAGCGGCTTTGTGGGCTGTATTAATTAAGGAAGACTTGTGAGATCACCGCACAAACCCGGATAAAGCTGCTCCAGGCTGAACGCGGCTTAATGCCTGAATGTTCCTGAGATGCTAACGTGTACAGACAACATTCCGTAAAATGAATAGGAAAATCAAAGACAATATTTCAGAGTTAATCAACACTTACATGGTCCCAGTTGAATTATCACTGGATATTTTAGTGTTAACACCTCTTAGCTACCACCAAATGAACTCAGCTATAAATGTCTTAAAAGAACCAAAATAGTTCTCTTCATAATATTTACACAAACACACACACACATATGTGTGGATGGAGATGTAGATGTATGGTTTGGCTTGTTGTCCGTTGTTTTATGATCTGGAGATCATAAAACAGGCAGCGGTATGTTTTTCTATATGGTGAGACAAAACTCGCTTGGTCATAATTTAGGACGGGCTCTCATAAATTAATATTAATATCAGAGAAGCGAAAAGATGTCAGGTTTTTTTTTTTTTTTTTTTTTTGCATAATGCTGTATTTATGACACTCAAAAGTTTAATCTTCACAGTACCAGGTTGGGTTTTAGGTCAGAGAATACCTCCAGTGCCAGAAACAGAGGTGAACTGAAATGCTTTTTTTTTTGTTGCCTCTAGACAGTAGAATTTTACACTTCTCTCAGATCGCAAAGTACGTTTTAACAGGCAGCATGTTTGTAAATAAATGCAGAACATGTCCGAGATCAGCTGGGAGTGTTTTCAAATGTTGCCACCAGCACCTGAAGAGTTAAATGCATTTTTAAATGTGTATTTTAACCGACGTGCGACATCTGTTGCGAAAACTGCAAAACAAGCCCCTTAGGGCGTGCGAGGGTCCTCCGCGCTGGTTACGGCAAACTCGTCCGGACGGTTCGATCGTCCCGTGTCTCCGAGGGCCTCTGACGACTCAGAGACGCTCTCTCTCTCTCTCTCTCTCTCTCTCTCTCTCTCTCTCTCTCTCTCTCTCTCTCAGAAGATCGAGAGAAGGAGATCTCTCTCTCTCTCTCTCTCTCTCTCTCTCTCTCTCTCTCTCTCTCTCTCTCTCTCTCTCTCTCTCTCCATCTCTCTCTCTCTCTCTCTCCCTCTCTCTCTCTCTCTCTCCTCTCTCTCTCTCTCTCTCTCTCTCTCTCTCTCTCTCTCTCTCTCTCTGGAAACCGGGGCAAAGGTGCCAAAAATAGCCAGCGGCGCGGTGTCGTGCAGGGCGACGGTGGCGTGACACCTCCCCCCCCCCCCACGTGTGACCGTGCGCTAATTTATGGACCCGCGCTGTGATTGCTGACAGAGCTGCTGGTAATGAATGCTAAGTGGCGTAGCGAGAGGGGGGAGGTAGGCCGCCATTTTGACAGCCGCTTCGAGGTTTGGAGGCTACCGGAAAAAAAATATCTCACTGTTCATGTTTAATCGCACTTTGTTTTTGTTTCTTTGGTCATTTGTTGATTTAAAGCCCATCTCTTTCCTTTGCCTTATGGTGATGCCTGTATCCCGTAGTTTGCTTAGGAAGAAAAAATGTCCGGGTAGCTGATCCGTTGTCAGTTTTGTCTCGCTCACTGCTGTCGCACAGCAAGTGTTTTGCTGCTAAAAATCGCGCTGCAAGCAGACGTGTGGGTTTGGGAAAACACATCAGCCGTTTCGATGGTTTCAAAGTCGGAGGAGGAGAAAAATAAAACCATGGGCAATTTGTGGAAAATGAAAATAATCTAAAATAATTTGCTCAGCATTGTGGGTAATTGAGTTCGTAGGCTCAGGATTTCACGTTTCCCTTCAGTGTGTTCCGGGGGCTGATGAGGTGGCCTTCCATGTCTGATCCGCAGTAATCACACGAAGGATTTTTCCCCGGGCTCTCCAGCGGGTCCTTCGTGTCTCACCAAGGTCTCCGTCCAAGGTCAGGGAACAATCGCAGACTGATTGGGAGCGATTCCGCTCCTTCTCCTCGCTGGAATGAACCGGATTATTTCACAGTGGTGATTACCATCTCTGAGCTTTTTCCCCTCCAATCAGCTGACCCCCCCCCCCCCCCCCCCCCCCCCCAGGCATTCTCCCCCCAGCTCCAGTCACCTCAGTGCAGCGCTAAGATCAGTCGTTTCTCTGGGACTCTGGGTTTCTCGGGGGCTGAGGAATGAGAGGCATAATACTCAGAGCACTGCTAGTGGGCACCATTAGCCACTGTGCCAAAGAGTTATTTGTGAACAGTGGCCACTCACATCCCTGGTTGGGGGACATTATTAAGACTGTTTTATACTGTAGTGGGAGAGTGAACCTGCTTGTCCAAAAGATAACCCTTGGGTTGGGGCGGTCAGGAGGGTTCCGCTCTCCCCCACATCATTTTTGAGCACCGTTGAGTTTATTGTCTGGAATTGCCAAAGCTGGATGTCACAGTGGTTGTGTGTTTGTGTGGGCTGTGGTTCTCCCTTTGGTTCAAATTCAGATGCAAATTACAGCCCAGCCACATGCCCCTTAAAAAGTAAATGCCTCTATATATGTGAGATTTAACTAAAGCAGTATTCCCACAGCATTCTTCATTATTATTATTAATAATTAATAATAATAATAATAATAATAATAATTATTATTATTATTATTATTATTATTATTATTATTATTATTATTGGAGAAACAAGCGAGAGAGCTAGATTTTGGGGAAAAAAGTCAGCTCTCTCCCCCTCCCCTCAGAAAGTTAGCAATACTGCACAGCCAAACTTTACTTTGAATTAAATATAGTTTTTTCTGCAGCACATTTCACTCGTAACATGTGTCATGGAAGCAGCTGCAAGTAACAAAATAACTATGTAGAGTACACTGTTCAATATAAAAAAATTCCAATGGAAACAGAACTAGCAAAAATAATTCCCTGTCCAGCAGAAGTGCAGCAAGGTCAGCTTCGCTTCTGAAGCCCTTCAAATCTCTGAGCTCTTGCCATCGCTGAACAGCTGAACCAATTTTCAGTCGTGTCCCTTGCTCGGTTAAATTCTTTTTTTGTTTTAAATGTTTTCTCCGACGATTTTTTATTTTCTATAGTTGGCCTACTGGATTCTCTACGGCTGTTTTAAAGGCAGTAGGAACAATTCTGGTTTCCAGTGATGTGCTAATTCCCTTTTTAAGAGCAGAGGACAGACTTTCCTAGACAGTTTTGAAGAAATGACAAGGAACTGGATCGAAAGCACATGTATTTAGTTTTAGGATTTAGTTTGGGAAATAATTTTATGTTTGACAATGATTGATGGAGGAAAACCTTGCCCCACAGTTATTCTCAATAATGGTCTTCGAAAAGCGTCTCTCAGTGCATAGAGCTTTATTATATAGGTGGCAAGTTTGTTCTTTCAGAATGCCAAGATGAACCTCCATTTTAGCTTTCCTCTATATTATTTCAGCTTTCCAAGAGGACCGTTTAAACTGAAATATTTCAGTTTGTCCATGGTGTCACAAGACCTTTTTTTTATTTTAATACGAGCTACTTTTGCAAGCACAGTTCACCATTAAAAGCATCCACAATTTAATCTATCGAATCATTTTAAATACCTTGATCTACGGAATTTGTTAGATCAGCGAAGCGTAATTCTAAATTCTATGTGTAGTTTTAATGAAGGGCATCTAAATGCATTTTAATAAACCATAATTGTTCCTCTGGTTTTTACCTGTGTGTGTGTGTGTGTGTGTGTGTGTGAGTGAGTGAGTGTGAATGTGTGTGTGGGTGGGTAAGTGTGTGTGCTTACTCCAGTCTGGTAAACAAAAAGCTGGTTTATTGTCCACCCACACTCCCACGTCTTTGCTTCCTTCTTTGTTTTGTCAACAGGCATAATTTCAAAAGATAATGTGCTTAAATAAAGAACCCACACAAGACTTAGAACAAAAAACAAATCTTTCTGACAGCATTCAGGAATTTCATACACCAGTATGAATAGAGCATGTTTGAGGAGCGACGCTACACACTGAGTAAAAAAAAAAAGCTTCATTTGTACGTTCTGTCAAACCCAAAGGTCACTTTCCTCCCGACAATGAACTTCATTTACTTTACTCTGAATTTCAGAGGCTTTTAAAATGAAATCTGCTTCAGCCTTTCTTGCTTTTATACTTGCTTTTAGACTACATAGTGTGAAAAACATCTTAATTTTAAAAACCAATTATCGATCTTGTGCAGAACTGTGGATTAAAAAATAACTGCTATCTCAAAACTACTCTTGCCTGTGGTGGCCACTGATTAATACGTGAGGGCTGGCATTTTGAATCTCACGTTTGTACGTATTTACACTTCATGTCGATGCTTGTGTGACTGTGACACACCTTTTGAGTGTTAACCCTTTGTTAAGCTTGTGTTAGAATAGCTTTTGAAATGTAATGTCAGTCTGTCACTTGCAAATCCTTAAATATCTACAATGTGTCTAGAAGGAATTTTGTGCAGTGGAGGGGGTGATCCAATCATATTGAGAGTTTTTGTGTGCGATCGCATATTTTGGCTCTGTTGCAGAGCTTCCTAACTCATTGTTACGTGTCAGTGAGCTAAAACCCCATTTGGACAGCCACTAAGCGACAGGGTTTAGATATGTTTGCATTGGTGCCTTGTCTCTGATCCCTAAGACAAAGAAGGAAGGGTTTTAAAGATGAATACATGAATATATTTTGACTTAACAATTCTGGATCTTGCCATTTCTCCTGTTCACACACTTGTTGTGAATTTAAGGCACGGCCAGCCAGACCTGTTTGGCACCGAGGGAAAACATTTCAGCATTAAGAAGGTATTCTACCACAGCCGTCTAACAAAGAGCGTTCTTTAAAGCGTTCCTCAATCACATGAGCGCCCGGATAAAGTTACAAAGCGTCCAAACGCAAGATTAAATATGCCGCTCTCCTCGCTGATCCTTCGCCTCCCCGGGTAACCCAGCAGCGTCTGTTAATAAACCCTCAGTTACGCCCCCTGAGTCCTGCCATTGTCTCCCTTCTGCCACGAGTCCAGGGTACAGCACACCTGTCTGCTCCTACCGGTCCTACGCCTCGGGTGTTCGGCCAGGCGTTCGGCGAGGGGCCGAAAGTATTCTGCAGTCTAAAATCGCGGTCTAAAATTAAAAGCTCTCTCTCGAGAGAGAGAGGGCGGGCAAAAATTCCTCTTCCTCAGTCCGCTCACCCGCTGAGCTCGAGAGACCCATCCTGGAGCTGTCTATGCCTTCGAACTCTGGGCTGGTCCAGGCCAGGGGCTCTTGAGGACAGCCAGTGGAAACGTTTCTCAATCTCGATGGATAACCGGTCACGCTGTTGACCGCACGCACGCAAAAGCGCCGGTGTGGCACTCGGGGTTGACCGAGACGCGCGCGCCGCGCACGGTCTGCTGCCGTGGCGAGCAGGCGCCTCGCACCGCCACCCCTCCACGCACGCCGCGCCGCGCGAATCCGGCGGGAGCGTCCCCTCGGCATCCGTCAGAACAGCTCCGTCCGATGTTGCCTCCAGAAAGAGTCGGTCCATGGAACGCCAACACGGTGCTCTTAACCCTGGAGGCACGCAACGCAGAACGCCATCACACCACCGCAGTCCCACACAAGGGCTCACATGCTCCCCCAGTTCGGCATCTTAAATTTAACTACGGCCTCGTTTTCCTCTGTGGCTCTTCAGCCGATGTGCACATCTGCACAATTGCATTTGGTCGCTGAAATTCCCTGAAACTTTCGTGTGATCGTGAATGGAAAAAATGGCAGACAAAATAGCTTGGGCGTTGATCGCCCCCAAGGCCGCTATAGGCTGCTGATGCTGTTGCACACACTCCCCAAAATCATTCCCAAATCATCCTCGTGGAATTTTAAATGTGGTTGCGGTGATATCGCTGCATCCCAACGCACTCATCTTGAGGAAAATTTCCCAAAACTGTGCAATTTCAGATTAAAACTGCCCGGAAGCTGTCAGATATTAATTGGATGCATTTTTTTTCTGCCGTTTCTTTTTCTTCTTCAGTGGTCTTCGCCGCTAATGGTACACTAAGGCTTTACTTTTGGGCCAAAATAAAACCGTTTGTGAGATTTTGTCTGCCGGTCGTCGTCACGGATCGTTTGAGGCTCTGTTCCGCCTCATAAAATTTACAGCCGATCTCTCGCCTGACGATGAGTCAGTCAGACGGAAACCGCACACCGCCGTGCGACTGTCACGCGTTTCAGTGGATCGCACGCCATGCCGTCTTTGTACAGCCCGGCGGTTGGGCCTTTCAGCCTGTACGGCATCGCCATTTAAATTTCTGTTCACTTCCAGCTGTCACATGAGTCTGTGCTTCTTTTATTAGGAAGACTGAGTTCATTCAGCCATATGTCACCCTGTTGTCAATTAGTTGTTTGGATCGTAGACATACTCATTTATTCTCTTTCTCTCTCGCACGCACGCACACACGCACACGCTCATATGCATGCACACACACACGCTCATATGCATGCACACACACACACACACACGCACACTCATATGCATGCACTCACACACACACACACACGCTCATATGCATGCACTCACACACACACACACTCATATGCATACACGCACACACACGTGTACATGAGTGAGCACTCTACTCTGCACACTGATGTTCTCATCTTTCTGGGCAGACGCAAAAAGAAAAAAAAAAGTTATTGAATAATAGATCAAATTAGAATTGAAAGAGGTGGCATTTCGTCCCTGTTAATAAAAGAAGCTAATCGGAATGTGACCTTCTCCACCGCAGATTTGCAAATGTCAGAAACTCTTCCGGCCTCGTCAGCCCAAAAGCAGGAGCTCCTCTGCACGAAGCGGCCCGGGTGGAGAAGGAGACGATCTGTGGAACCACTCCACCCCGCCTCCCCACCCTCCCCAAAAAATATTTGGATCATCTTCTGCCCCCTCCCCACTGTTTCTATAATGTGACATGGTGCAGAGATTTGAAAATGGGAAGCTACCCCCCCCCCCCCCCCCCGCCCTTTCCCACCCCAACCCAATGGCATGGTGTGAGGATCTCGGTGCCAAAATGTCACCATGATGAGACTTTTGGCCTCAGCGACTCATCGCTTGGTCAGGTTTGGAATCCTCCGGAAGCCCCTTCGGAAGCTTACTGCGTCTGTTTGAGTAGCCTTAGGGAGAGGCTGTCTGGGCTCTCTCACAGCACTCTGTGGCGATCGCTGTCCGTGACCATGGTGCTTTATATCTTTATGACTTTATATCAACAGTGAGCGGGAAAAAGCACCGCCACTTCACCTTCGCAGCTGTATGAAGCCAATACAGGTTCGTGCTGTTCGCTAAGTGTGAACAAGTTTTATTTTTCAATGATCTATCCTGGATTGTGAAGCTGAAAGCCGTTCTCTCCACACAAGCAGAAAAGGCCTTCGGTCTGGCGTGGCTCGGCTATTGACTGCTGTGAGAGGGCTAAATTGGTCCCTGGGAGTGGTTCTCGCTGGGGCCTGCAGGCTCGACGTGCTGGGGGGCCTTTAGGAGTGACTCGAGACCGTGGCCTGGAGCGAGTGTTTAGAAAAGGGGAAAAATGCTGTTGACTTCCAGCCGCTACGCGTTTCGATGTGCCGGGGGCTGAGTTTGAGAAGAGTGGGCTCAGGAGCTTCTCCTGATGGGGTTGGGGTGGGGGTGGGGGTGGGGTGGGGGGGATAGGAGTGCAAGGCACTACAGATCTTTGTGGAGCTTGCCTGTGGGGCCGCCCTCGCTGTCTCCCAGCTCAAAAGCTTCAAAAGGTGGTCGAGATAAATTATGCATCGAGCCGGCTTTGATATGCAGGAAACTGGTTAAGTAAACTGAGCGGGGAGGGGGACAGGCTGAGGGGGAAGGGGGGCAGGATGAGGGACAGGGGTGAGGAGGGAGTGGGGGGTGAATTTCGGGGAGGGGGGGGGGGTGAGAATTCTCTTCTTCCTGAAGGACAGGGTGGCGTTGGTGGAGCACCCCAAAAGCCCTGAGACACTAAAACCTTCCCTTCCTCCTCAAGCACGCTGTACCCAGTACCCCAACCTCCACACCCACCCCCCCACTGTATAGGGAACCGCTCCCCCCTCTTTCAGTCGGTGTTACAGACAGGGGGGCTAATTAGGCAGCACCAGCCTCTCTGGATCTTAAGCTCTCCAGACTTCTGAGGGCCAACACAGAAGGCTGCAAGAGCTTGGTGGGGATGGGTAGCTTTGAAGATGCCTCAATTAAGGCAGCAAGGTGGGTGGAAGGGCCAAGGGGGATGGCGATGCAGGCTGGGGGTGGGAGCAGGGGAGAGGGTGGGGGGGCGGGGGTGCTGTGGGTGACAGAATCCGGGAGCTTAATTTGAAGGGTCGTCTTTGATCCGTCCGCATTAGAAGTAGAAGACGACAGCCCTGTCACTGTTCTCCCTGTGCTTTCTTTCGTAGAAGGTGGGTGGGATTACACATGTGAGGAGATGAGGGGGGTAGAGGGGGAGTGGGGGTCAGGGTGTATGGGGTAAGCAGTCTCCTGTCAGTGTTCTGAAGGTCTGGTGGTGTTTGTGGATAGAGGTGAGCTGAAGTGTTTTCAGAATGTACTTTTCACGACCCTCGTCCTTTGTCTCACCTCTTTTTCTCACTCACTCACACACACACACTCGAGACTAGTTCTTGACTAGATTTTTGGCAGCCATATTCCCCATTGACCATTCATACAGGGTTTTTTTAAATAGTGTTTGTGTGTGTTTGCTTTGCTTACAGTCCTGACTATAGTAGAGTGGCCATTTGTAAAAAGCAGACCCCATTCATCACTGCAATGTTCCCTGTGCATCATCTTCTTCAAAGAGCAGACCAGCATCTCCAGCTTTTATTGACTTTGCAGTCATGTAATCAGAGGAGTACATCCATATGGCACAGGCAGACTGAAGGCAGCCGACTGATCAAAGAAGTTCTCGGTATATATAATAGTACCTCCATGTTATGGGAGGTGAGTACTCTCATATCAGTGTGTACCCGCACGCTCTTAAATTTGTCCTACTAGTGGGGAAACATTCTGTCCAGCCTTCTGAGTACCTCTCAGCCTTTCATTCAGCTGGCATTTGAAAGCGTTTATTTAAGACTCTCCTGGCCCTTTATGAAGAGTGGACCAATTAGGGCGGCCGCCACTGTGGAAGCAGTGATTAGAGTTTCCATAGTGATTGGGGAAGACTCCGGTACATACTGTACGTGAGACTCTGTCACCACTTCTGACACCACTCTCCAAATGGCTATAAATTGCTGTTGCTCAAAATGACATGGCTTTCATCATAAACTACAATCCCAGAGTGCACTCCTGATCACCTGCGATCTCTCGGCATCTGAGGTATCTGCTGGGTTCAGACATGGCGATCTTTAGTTGTGTCTGTGGTGCATGTTACAAAAAACATGACTGAAACATACCAGTGGCACAGAGCAAACATATCAGCCACTTTTTCCCTCCTCTTCTATTGGTTGCAGTAAGAACCGTCTCCACAGTCAGTAAAGGCATACATGCACTGCTGAAATGTGGAGCCTCCAGGACCATGGATAGCGACAGACTCACAGTGAAAGCATACATGCCCTGCTGAAATGGGAGCCTCCAGGACCATGGACAGCGTCAGCCTCATGTAAAGGCATTCATGCACTGCTGAAAATCAGCCCCGCTGTAGCTTTCGTTGCCTGCGTTGGGCCTGTCAGTGTATTTCAAAGTGACATTAGTCACAGACGTTAGCCGCCCTCTAGACTTGTGGGTAAGATTTCATCCTGCAAGTCGCTGCAGGAGGAAAACTATTTTTAGGTCCTTTTACTGTTTGGAAATGTATTTGTTCAATTCCGTCATTTTATTTTCTTTTCTACCCAAAAGAACAGAGGCTCGTTTAGCCTCTGTTTCGCCTCAGTTCCTCTCTGTCCAATCACCAGCTGTCTCGGGGTCTCAAGTGTGGTGTTCTTGGATGGGAAGTGGTGTTGACTTACACAGCACTGGGCTGCAGTTCGTAGTGACTGTTGCCAGTGGCTGTGGCCTTTCCATAACGAATTCACAGTTAATATTTGTCTCTGTGGAAGACATCAGGGCTAACCTGGCAACGCTGTGTTTCAGCGTGCGTTCCGTCAGCCTGGCAACTTTGCCTCTTCCTGCTCCCAGTTTTCTAAATAAAGCTCTGGAAACAAAATGGCTGCCTCTGAGACCCAACATCAACTTTTAGTTTCACGGTTGTGTGGTATACGTCTGTTTAAAGTCTAACTTCTGATATTCTTTCATGAACTACTGACCACCTTTTATTTTACATTTCAAACAAAATATTCAGTCATTCGCAGTATTTATTTGTAAAAATAAAAAATAAAAAAAAAAGACGGACAACTGGTCAAAATACACAGTGCTGTTATGCGCTGAATTAAACTAAATAAGTTTATAACCATAATAAAAATAATAATTTCTTCCCTTAGGAAGGCCTCGACATAAATATTTGGTGGAGTTACCCCAGTTACCCCAGTTCTTATTTAAAAACACGGGGAGGTCGCAAGTTTTTTGCAGAGCTGTATGTGTCTCTGTGATAATGCACTCTCTCTTCCCTTCCTGTTTGTCCTGCGCCGTTTGTAATTGTAATTTGAAAGCTAAAATAAAAAAACCCTGTGGGTATGTATGCGTTCCTCATCGCCTCATATGTATAATTCATTACAGTTTTTCTCAGTTGCATAAACGCAATCCTCAAGTGACAGTCTACATTCTCAAAACAGCGTGTCAGAACCACGCACAGCATTTACTCATTTTCCCCAAACAACTGCACAATTTATGATTGCTTTCACAACAATGCTAATGTAAGGCACATTTTTGGAAACTAGTAACCACAAATGTCAAACCATTGACACAATAAACAACAATCAAGTCTTTCTTATCAGAATGGATTATATCCTTTTTCTTTTGAACGTCATCAATTCCACAAGTATTTATGCATATGTTCATTGTACAAATCCTCTCATGCAAAATAATAAAAATAACAATGAATGTGCTGACACTCGATGATTTCCTTATGAATATACAAACATATGATTTTCTAAAGAAAATACAAATGTCTGCAGTTGACCCAAAATTCAGGAGAATCTTGTAATCCACTAATGAGTTAATTTGCTCACAGTTCAAAGTAACCAATGCTGTCAGCTTTACCTACCAGGTGCAAATCTTCAACAATCTGTTCAGTCTGCACACACACATAATGTTACGCTACCAGTAGGAAATTTTAGCAAGAAGGTGTCAGACAGGGGCACGAACTTGGTCTTGGGGAGGAAGGCACATCCAGAAGCATGGCTGCATGCTAGTGGGGGCGAAAAGAGGGTGGAGAGGATGGGGAAGAGGATGGGGAGATGCTGGGGTCGATGAAGGCGTGTTGTGATTTCAGATGAAACGTGGGCCACAGGTGTGTTGTCGTACTGCTGCTGATACTTGGTACACTGTGTGCCTTTGTTTATACGCTGATAAAGAAATTTTAAGTGGGTTTAATTGTACTCAATATTATTCACTTTTGAATCACGAGTTGAAGATTTTGAGTGTCTTCGGGCCTGTTGCAGGTGAAATATAGTGATGTGCTAAACCACTTTAACTGCTGTGGGGTTTGCACTTACAGATTTGACAATGTAGTTAATGTTTCATTGCGTTTAAGCGACTGAGAGAAAAGAAAATATAATGTACTAGCGCTTCATAAAAGTTCTATCACTTGTTAACCTAATAATTTGCCTTTTGCAATGTTATCGTCAATGAATGGAGACAGTGGTAAAGAACAGCTAGCTTTTAAATCTGGGTCTGCAGTGCTACCCAGTCCCAAGCCAGGAGGGCCACAGTGCATGCATGGCAGACCTGGGCCAAATACGTATTTGTTTTGGATTCAAGTACTTTTCCACGCTTTACTGATCTGGTCCGGTTTATTGGAACCAATGAAATACTCTTGGAAAGTACAAACCCCGCCTTCTGGTCATATTGCCAGGCTCAATTACACCAGGCAAGATCAACAGAGCACAGAAAAGTATTTTAATCCAAAACAAATACGGATTTTACCCAGGTGTGATGCATGGAGGGTGTTTTGATAATGAAAATATGAAGCTAGGATTTGTATACAGACTGCCGAGCCTGATCCCCCCCCCCCCCTCGTGAAATGCAGAGGATAATATGAAACTATGCTGGATGTTAAAAAGTTGAATAGTATTGGAACCTCCCACTAATGACGCAGTAATGAATCATTTCAGGGGTTATGGGGCTGCTTTTCCTCACAAGGCTGAGTAAAGCACGCCATATTCAGGCATGGGCCTCTACTGGTGCAGTTAGCTTGGTGTAATTAATGAGCTTGGGGATAGTACTGGCATGACTTTGTCATTAAGCAGTTGACTGGAGTAGGGGAGGGGTGGGTGGGTGGGACACCTGTCAAAATTTAAACATCAGTGACTCCATCATTCAATTAAACGTTATTTGTATAAGCGCTTTCTTTTTTAACAAAGGGCACGGTCACAAAACGGCTTTACAGAGATCCCGGGCCTCTGTATCTGTGCAGAAATGTAAAATCAGCGCTGTGCAGATTTGCCACATCGCAAAAACTGTTTATTATCAGACAATATGTTAATAAACTTGCCCATATGGAAGCGTGTGTTTTACTGCTCTGAAGTTATGGAGACACACTTGATTATGCAGGACTTACTGTTCTAGTGAAAGGCACTGTTTGGACGGTTGGGGGAGGGGCCAGTCATTTCAGATTATACAGTGCTGTTGTAACTGCTCTGGGGTGCTCAGAAGAGAAGTTTATAAATCAGACTCTTTGTGACTCCACTGAGTCTAAAACCAGCGACTTTTGCTGAAGGGCAGTGAGAGAAAGAAAAGGGTGAAAAGGATGTCTTCTTCACAGTTACAACAAACTGTCTGACATTGGAAAAGGAATGTCATCCAGAAACTGAAGGCTGATAAATCAGAAATGTTTTGGCAGGTTCTAAAAAAAATGTTCACGGGGCGCACTGCCTTGAGTACAGAGTGTTTTATATTTTTCGGCAGAATAAGATCAGACTGATAGCCACCTGGGATAATACTTGAATACCTGAAAGAGAAAGGGAAGTAAAGGAACAGACCCTGCCTGCAGTCTGATAAACAGCTACCACGACTTCCCAGTCTGCTGGAAGCAGATTGACGTTGGGTTTTAAAAAGTGACATCAGCTGGTTTATTTTTCAATAAATCTCTAGAAGACGTTTGGGGAAGTATCCTCATAGGTATTGTGGCACCAGGAAAGGAGTTGGTGCGCTGTCCACCAGGGGGCAGTGCTGTCCCTACTCACAGGCAGAGCAGCAGCTGTGGCCCATTGTAATCACCACAGCTGCAGCTCATCGTTCAATCGCTGCTTCTCATAAAGGCCTTGCTCCCAGGCTAAAGAGGGAGCCTCTTTCAAAATGGTGGCCGTTGGTTTCTGTTGTGGATTTTCTGTCCTGCAGATTTGCCTTTACGGCAGCTCTCTCCCTAGACTGCAGCCACGCCCTTTTTTTAGCCCACTGCAGTGCTGATTGCCTGTAACTGGCTACGGTTGTGCCCCATACCCTCTACCCCGTAACTCCGCCCACACGATTACCACGCCGGCTCTCCCCTGCCACAGCCCCTCCCACCTGACACTTTCTGTTTGTACATTTCTTGTTTTAAGAGAGGCTTTTTGTTTTCCAGTTGCAGGATGTAATAATAATTTTTTTTTAAAAGCAGTAAGCTAATTATTTTCAAATCAGATCAGTTTTATTCGTATAGTACCTTTTTCAGTAGACTGTTACAAAGACACTTTACAGAAAGAGAGAATGAGAGTTGCTTCTGGAGTTGCTCTTGTCTGTTCCCTATGTGATCAGTGGACACAGAAGGTAAGACACAGGAGCGTGGGGTTAAAACGGGTCCAGGAAGATATACATTTCTGACAAAAGTTTTAAAATTGGGTGTGAAAGCAAGATAGGGAATCATGTTTAAGAAGTGGATTATGTGTTTAGTCATCATCACGTCATTAGGGGAAGGATTACTGACCCTCAGTATGCACTTATTGTACGTCACTTTGGATAAAAGCATCCGCCAAATAAGTGTAATGCAATGAAATGTAAGGATTGAATTTTGTCAAGGACAGCATGACTAAGGCTGCATCCAAATGTCAGCACTCCACACTAGCAGAGTCAACTCCTCAGGGACCTCAGTCTAAAGTACCGTGACGTTGCCTGAAGCGCTCAGGCGATCAGTGATCAGCGTTGTCATGACAGGTCTGCAGGCACACAGGGCCGCGAGGGCATAAATTGCGTTAACGAGACAGGACCTCGCTCTTTGCCTCAAATATGGCCACTTATAATTTAAAAATAAACAAATAATAAATCATATCCGCAAGTAAGTAAACGTTTAGCCTCTGTGTTACTTGCGTTGGAAAACCAATGCTTTGGTTATTTTTCCGCCGTGCTTTTATTATGATTATTTTTTTTGGCATCGCTTCCTTGATGTCTTCTGTTTCATCACATCCTTCTTGCTATGAATGTTGGGTAATCCCACTGGCAGAGGCTGTAAGTCTCTGGATGTCTGCATGAAAGTCCGTACGAGCCCCCTTGAGGACTTGATGAATCATAGAACTGGGCAGTCCCTGCTGCCCCGGACTTAACAGGAATGTGCCTATTAAGAACGTGCCCCTTATCGAAAAAGATTGCAGTAAGGGCTTCCCTCCAGTGTTCCCTCCAGTGAATGGAGCTGAATCTAATTAGGACATCATTTTCTGGAGAGTACAGATGTCCATGGCCCAGTCACCAAGAAATATCAAAGAGGGCTCATCTGAGATGACAGCAGCTGTCATTTAGACAGACAGCAGCCTTTATCCAATAAGGGTTCAAAAACAAAAAAAACAGATTTGTGTTAGTATACTGCTCAGAGTAAGGCTGACGTAAGATAAAATTTGGACAAGAAAATAACATTAAAAAACATTTATTTATTTATTTATTTATTTATTTATTTATTTATTTGACAGGGACAATATACATTGATCAACATCATTATTATGGGATGTAAATGTGCCAGATTTAGCTAGATCGCTGATTTCCATCTGTTGCCCTTGGGTAGGCTGATGTTAACACATTAATAACAAGCAGACCAGACTAGAAGCCATAGTACAACATTAAAAGCACATAAAAACAGACACACAGAGCTTGTAAGCAGGCATAAAACATTAAAAAACATAAGACTTCTATTTCAGATTCACACTGGTAATGTAAGTGCGGTGGTTGTGTGGGGGGATGGGGGTCTTGACCCATAAAAGCTTTTATTACGAGGAAATAAAAGCCTCTTTCAAATATGTGGTTTTGACAAGAAATATGGGGCATTAAAATAGAAAGTGACAAACAGATGAATGTATTGTCACAGTAAATATGCAAAGCAGTTATAAATCATTTCTCTCTCTCTCTCTCTCTCTCTCTCTCTCTCTCTCCCTCTCCCTCCCTTTATCCCATCCTGGGCACAGCAGTCTCCTCCTCTAAATTGGCATCTGAATAGAAGCATAGAATTATTGAAAAAACCACAAAACTCAACAGAAAAATCGAGACACAATTCGACCAGGGAAAGTTAGAGCCGTCCATAAATCTCCCCCCCCCCAACTTCACAAATGCAACCATTACGTTACATTACAGGTGTTTGGCAGGCGCTCTTATCCAGAGCGACTTACAAAACTTTTCATTTTTATTTTTGCATAGCATCCAGTTATACAGCTGGATATATACTGAAGCAATGCAGGTGAAGTACCTTGCTCAAGGGCAGAATGGCAGTGTCCTACCTGGGAATCGAACCCGTGACCTTTAGGTTTCTTGACCAGATCCTTACCCATTATACTACACTGCCGCCCGTCAAACCCCATACCGTCCCCCGCCACCACCAAATAAATCCTTCAATACATGCAGGAAAATGCGATCTTTAACAGGCGCCCATTCCTTCTGTCTTTCCCTGGCAATTAATTTTCCCATTGGTGCTCACACAGGCACTTACTTCAGCCAGAGCTGCATGTCAGTCTGCGTTAGCCCAGCCAGGTGGAACAGAACAGGCCCTGCCATCATTATGTAGTCTTGGGGGGGTATTGGGAGGGGAGGGGTAGGGGGGGTCAGGGAAGTTCTATTGTGACTCATTAATCTCAGTGCCGTGTGTGCCCACGGGCCCCCCCAGCTATGTCTCCCGGTTCTTGTCGACCCTGTGTGGCTGGGTCAGGCGACTAATTGAAAGTCGTGCGATATCTCAGCTGAGCAGAACGGGGTGGAAGGGGAGGCACACGCTCAAGACTCGGCAGCAGCGGTCCTGCCGAGACCTGAGGGTCACCGGGGCTGGGCACGGAGTCGGCTTTGGAGCCGCTGTTTGAAAAGAGGAAAAAATGGCCGGAAGAATTTACAGGTGTGGTGTTCTCAGGCGCGGCCCAAAGGGGAACAAAAATAAATCAATATAATGGCTGGGTTCTGGAGAGCCGTTTGTTCTGCTCACTTTGTGGAGGCATCAGATACTCCCAGGAAAAGGATAGTTTGCTTTTCATATCCTTAAAGCGAGACAGCAGTATGTTTAGTGTGCTGTATTTTAAAAAATTTACCCCGTAAAACTGAAAGTTTTGAGTGGTCATTTGAATGGCTGAAGGTTGCTGGTTTAGATCCTGCGTGCAGTATGCCTTTTCAACTGCTCAGCTAAGTTAAATCCTCAACGAAGCAAAGTCAGCCAGTGTCTGTGGCAGCCATACATGCCCAAACCATAACACCCCCACCACCATGTTTCACAGATGAGTGCTTAGGATCTTTGGCCTCTTCATTTTGCCATCACTCTGACACAATTGAATCTTGGCCTTGTCTGCCCACAAAACTTTTTTTTCCAGAACTCAGGCTCCTTTGCAGGCTCTTTTGGGTACTTCTTAGCAAACTGTTACCTGGCCTTCCTGTTTTTGCTGTTAACTAGTGGCCTTCCAGCGTAGCCTCAGTACTTCTGTTCCTGAAGTCTTCTGCAGACCGTATGGACCGTAGTCACTGACACATCCACGCTGGCCTCCAGAAGAGTGTGTTTGATTTGTCTGACTGGTGTTTGGGGCTTTTCTTCATTATGGTGAGAATTCTTCAGTCATAAACCGTAGAGGCCTATTGCTCTTTGCATTTACTTAGCTCACCAGTGCTCTTTCTTCTTAATGATGTTCCAAACAGTTAGCCTAAAGTTTGGCCTATGTTTCTGATTCTTTTTCTCTTATTTCTCAGCCTCATAATGGCTTCCTTGACCTTCACGGGCACAACGCTGGTTCTTATGTTGACAAATGCCAATAACAGTGTCCTAAGGCAATCAAAAGCCTAGGTACTGAGGGCTTTCTTATACCTGAACTAAGGAAACACACCTGACCAGTCAAAAACACCTGTGAAGCAATTTTCCCCAAACATTATGATGCCCTGAAATGGGGAGACTATGCATACATCCTGTAAATTCTGCATGTTGAAACCAAAATGTATTTTAAAAATACCCTTCTTACGACCCCAGTCGTAATTTTGTGTTTTCATTTGTTACTTTTGCGTGTATTTCTTTATTCCGGTTGTCATCTCATTGGTCATTACCCTATCCATTACATTACATTACATTACATTATAGGCATTTAGCAGACGCTCTTATCTAGAGCGACGTACAAGTGCATTAGTTCCAGGTTGCTTGGCTTGAAAAAGCTGCCATTTGCTGCCTACCAAGGGAGATTAGCTCTTCGAACTTGTGGCTGGTGTGTTGTGTATAGTGATTGCTTCATTTGACTTTTCGTATTTGACCCTGTCTTTGTTTGACTCTGATTCCCGTCTGGCCCCTCTGGTTTGTTTGCTGATAAGATCTCGTGTATGACCACTGACTCGTTTCCTTCGACTCTTCGAATCTTCAACTCTTCGAATCTTGCCTCAGCCCTTCTAGTTTGTTTTCCCCATGATTTTGTGTTTCTCACCATTCGCTCTCGTATTCGATTCCGATTCTCGCCCAGCCCCTCTGCTTTGTTTGCTGATCGGATTTCGTGTTTGACAGTACACTCGTTTTTTGACATTGTCTCACATTTTGCCCTTGCCGTATAGTGCTCCGGTTAGTTAGTGGACTAGCTTCCCAGCTCAACTAAAAATCCTTCCATCTGGACATAAGTTTATTATTTTGCTTTGTTATTTTTCCTTTATTGTTTTTGAAGCTACTCTGGGTGGAGATCTAACCCTCCTGCTGGGGGTACGCTATTCGGGGAATAATAAAAAAGTTAAGGAGAATAATAATCTGTTGAATTATTATTCTCCTTTACGTAAGGAGAATAATAATTCAACAGAATTATTATTCTCCTTGGCACTTGCAGTTCATGCTGTTCTTTTCCTTAAGTAATTATTTAATCCTCAGTAATGTCTATTTTCTCACTGTATTTGATTGTTTCTGTCACAACATTTCTTGGCTGCAGAGATACTGACCGTTTTGCATTTAAAGCCAGTACACCACTGAGAATTGAACTGAAAGAAGGAGGGAGGGAGGGAGAGAGAGAAGAGAGAAGAAAGACACAGTGGACTGTCCCAGTTCAGCTTGGTGGTACACTGTGTTCTATAGTTTGGTGGGGAAGCAAGGGGGTGGTGGCATGAATATGAATGAGCTCATGAATATTAATGAGGAGGACCTGTGGCTGCGGATGGCGTGACCCAGTTATGTGATTCGTTAGTCAGGAAGTCCGCCCGCCTCAGCGGGAACTCTGCCGCAGTGCTCTCCTACTGGCCATTCGGCAGGTTGTGCAGCTCGAGTGCACACAGCACCTGCCCTGAGCCCAGAAGGTTGCTGGTTCAAACCCCAACAGTTTTATAACTGAAGATTAAACCAGCTGGTTCCCAGCACGCCTCCCCTCTGCTCGGCACGCAGCTGTAAAAGAGATGGATTGTGGGTAATGGCCTCTGTGATAAAGCACAGTGTTCTGTCCAAAGGCTACGCTTGTGTAACAAACTGCTTCTTGCCATAAGAATCCAGATTAGCCGTTACACATTGCCTCTGACATGACTCCTAATTATGTCATCATTTAAGCTGCAACTCCATCTCAGAGTGCAGTAAGAGCCCACACACGCCCACACACACACATGCACACATATTGCACATACACATACACACACACACACACGTGCGCGCGCACGCATGTGCAGACAGCTAACGCAGGTACAGGGCGGCATTTATTTTACTGGCCAGTGGACCGTGAAATCAGTGGTTCTCAAACTCAGTCCTATGGTGCTCCTGTGTATGCTGGTTTTTGTTCAAACCACAAAAGCAATTCCTGAATTTTTAAAAAGCTTTTATTTTTTTCATTTAGTAACTTTCGATGTTTAGGAGGATTATTTACCCTCTTAAGCCACATTGTGTCTGAAATTCTGAAGCAATGCTTGCCACAAAGAACAAAAGCCCCGTGTTCATGCTGTGATCATTGTATTATGGATATTGCAAGCAATTACATGAAAAATGATAACACAATTATGAAATTATTATTTAAATACAAAGGGGAACCAATAGCCTCACATGGCCACTAAAACTAACCATTTGGAAGATAATGAAGAATTGACAAAGCCAGTGAAAATCATCCAAACCTGCGTTGCATTAATAAGTTGAAGGAAATAAATTATTAAAGACCTTAAGCACATGTGTTCAACAACCTAATTAGGAGCCTATTGAATAACCTCAGTCTCTTCATGTAATAGCTTTCATTTAGTTGTTTGCAATATCATACAATAAGCACATTATGAACATGGTATTTTTATTCTTTGTGGCATGCCTAACTATTTTTGACATAATTTGACCCATGTGACCAAGGTCCTGGGTATAGAAGGGTTTCCTTAAACGTATTAACACCATGCAGGTTTGGCTCGTGATCATTTTCTTTGTCTTTGTAAAAGTCAACCAAATGGTTTTTGGTTGTTCTGGTGACCACGTCTCCACACTTTCACCACTTACTGTAGGAGCCTTTTGATTCACCTCAGTCTTTTATTTGATCAGTTAAAACATTTTTAAAAAACCCCTCTTGATGTAGTTATTTGCTGTGTAGCACAATGGGAATATGGGATTTTTATTCTTCATGGCATGCATAGCCATTTCTGACATTATGTGTCTTAAGAGGGTGAATAATCCCTCTAAACATGAAAAGTCTAATTAAGGAAAATGGACAGCTTGTTAAAATTCTGGGATTGCAATTGCGGTTGGAAAGAAAACCAGCATACACCGCGGTACACCAGGACCAAATGTGAGACCCGCTGGTTTAGATCACATGTGCTTTATAATGATGACAGAGAATGCTGCTCTTTGGGTTTTGTGGAATAAACCACCGTGTTTCGGGGAGAATTAAGAATGTTAGGTCGCCATAATGTTAGGTCTGCTTCCGCAGTGAGATCATTTTAAATCTCTCTCTGTCTGAGCTGCTTATGGAACATTATGGGCTGGTTTCAGTTGGCTGAGGACCAACTGTCAGTCTTGCAAGGACCGCCCCCTGACAGGGTTTCCAGGATACCGGTTTGAGAACACCTGCCTTTAAGCCACATAACATGCATTTTCGTTTAACTGTGAAACTGGGTGTCCATTCTGTCTGCACCATGCTATAATACCAATTTCCTGAGTGCACTGTATGTGCTCTCAAAATGAAATTGTTTCCTCTTATCCGTCTGAAAGGCAAGAAGACGAAGAAGACAAACTGTAATGGTGACAGCTCTTGCTAACCTTCTTGACTCTCAAAAGAGGATGACAGGGTGTGGATAGAAGATGTACTTTAGGCCATCTTTATTAGCTGCGATCACAGAGCTTTGTCTGAAGGTCAAAGCAAACCGCAAATCCCAGGATGCTCAGCGTGGCCCCAAAAATATTGGAAAACAACCCACCAGCCCCCCCTTATTGAAATTCTGCTTTTATCCCAACTAATGCATTTCCATCCCGATGTGCAACAATTAAATGCAGTGTAGCTTGTGATGAGAGTTCAGGTAATTAATACAAGAATATGATAGAAGTTAATTATACTAATCGGATCAATTTAATTATTCTGGCTAATGCAAAGTGTGGCAATACATTTTAATAATCTTTTTTATCCTGCACTTTATTTACTTATTCATTGAATTACTTTTCATGTTTTCTTTTGAAAGCAAATAGTAGAATATAGGAACAAAATGAATGTAATTAAAGTAGCCATGTCAAATATGTTCTTTGAACAAACCCCTGCAACGCTGCCCTAGTGCAGTGGTTCTCAAACTCGTTCCTGGGGGACCCCTGTGTATGCTGCTTTTCATTTCAACCTCAACTGCTATCCCAGAATTTTAACAAGCTGTGAATTTTTCTTAATTAGATGCTTTTCATGTTTTAGAGCTAAGGTCCCCAATCCTATCCAGAAAGGGCCAGTGTGGGTGCACACACCTGATTCTACTAATTAAGGTGCTTAACAAAGACTTTAGTGGTTGATCAATAGAATCAGGTGTGTGCACCCACACTGGCGACCCCAGCTCTAAAACATGAAAAGCACCTAATTAAGAAAAATAATATAATCTTCCTTAGCAGTTAATGATTAAATAATTTGCGAACGAGACCCAATGTGTGTCATTTTTCTGTTTGCAGAATTTTCTGATGCAATTCATTAAGAGAGAACAGCTCTGCAAACGGTCCGGCTTGATGTCGCTAACAGGAAGTCCGGGGGTCCGCCCAATGGATGTCCACATCGGCGTTGGAGCAGAGGCTGTTTATAAAGGTATAGTGGGAATTACCAATTACGACCGGGGTGCAGATAATGCACTCATTTCTGTTGCGTAAAAAGTTATTTCGCTAGTTCCCGATTAGCCCTTCTCAGCAGTAACTCCAGCAGGGGAGTAGACCCAGAGCTTTCTGTCCTTCAGTCCAGAAAGGACCGGGGCGGCAGTGTAGTATAATGGGTAAGGAGCTGGTCTTACAACCTAAAGGTCGCAGGTTCGATCCCCAGGTAGGACACTACCGTTGTACCCTTCAGCAAGGTACTTAACCTGCATTGCTTCAGTATGTATCCAGCTGTACAAATGGATGCAATGTAAATGCTGTGTAAAACGTTCTGGATATGAGCGTCTGCTAAATGCCTGTGACAACTGCATGGAGGATTCACCCTAGCGTTTTTAGAAATGCTCAGTGGAAGAGCTCCTTGAAATACCCTACAGTGAGTCAGATGACCTCCCCCTTACCCCGTCATCACGTGCTCTGATCCACACTGCCGCCGGGGCGAAAAGTAAAGAAAGTGTCTCCGAGACGCACAGCTGCCAGAAGGCGTCTCTGCGGGCTCTTCACTGTTATCACTGGCACTATTGTCGGTGGGGTTCTCTCCCGAGGTACGCAGGTGCGACAGAAACGCGAGAGCGTTTGTAACTGAAGAATTTGAAATTTAAATGAAGACGCCGGGGTCGCTTTGTTTCAAATTCGGTTGTGTGTTTTCTAGTCAGAAACTTGTATTTGTTGTTTAATAAAATAAAAAGAGAAAAAGCCTGCTGAGGTACGCCCTGTGCGTACTCTGCACACAGGTGGTGTACCTGGGAAGAGAATCCAGCAGGCGCCACTAATTACTATTTCTATTACTATATATTATTTTTTATTATTTTTATCTTCATCACGTTTGTCCTTCAGTCCCCTCCTCTTCCTCACCATGCAGTATCACTGGACTCCAGTCCACAGGTGGTTGAGTATGGTCCACTGCCTGTGGGAAAGGTCTTGTGCAGGCAGGATTTGTAACAAAATGGCGCAACCTTGACTGTTTTCGTTGCCTGTCATTTTTCCCTCTCGCTTGTCTTTTGCCTGGTGTCCTTGGACACCTCATCCCATGCCATTTGCAGCAGCACTTGGGTGTGCACGGTATAAAGGGGCCCTGGGACTTCAGGTTTGCATATTGTGGTGCCTCCATGGCAATCTATGGGTGGCAGTGGTAGTATAATGGGTAAAGAACTGGTCTTGTTACCCAAAGGTTGCAGGTTCCTTTCCTAGGTAGGAGACTGCTGTTGTACCCTTGAGCAAGGTACTTAACCTGCATTGCTTCAGTATATATCCGGCTCTACAAATGGATGCAATGTAAATGCTATATAAAAGTTGTGTGAGTTGCTCTGGAAAAGAGCGTCTGCTAAATACCTGTAATGCCTGTAATGATCTTGTGGATTTAGGATAGGGCTGCTTCTTGCCTGATGTCGGGCAGGGCAACTGGGTCAACATGAACCTCATGCACAGCCGCACGTGTTATGTAGAACCCAATTGAGGGTGACATCTGGCTTCTTCATGCATGGGGCTCTACACCAGACCGGAGCATAGGGGACAACACCAGGGCTTAGGCCAAGGTACGTCCCTGTGGCGGCACACCATGTGGTACCAGCAAGAATACGGACAAGCGCGGTGTCTTTGCCTTCACACGTTCCAGGTGTTGTTTGTACATCAGCGTTCTGTCGTGCTTCACTCTGAGGTGTGTGGATCTGCAGCTGGATGTTGTCAACTGTGAGGCTTGTCTCGCGTTTTGCTTCCCTGTTGTTGAGGCGGAAGTCTTGTCCACACTAATCTTGAAGTGTGAGATCTACATGTATGATGGGCATGCCTTCCAAGAGGTCCTAAGGTGAATTGCCTGGTAGTCTGTCGTATGTGTATGTGTGTGTGCTGTATGTGTACGTGTGTGTGCCTTATGTGTACATGTATGTGCTGTATGTGTACATGTGCGTGCTGTATGTGTACGTGTGTGTGCCGTATGTGTACATGTGCGTGCTGTATGTGTACATGTGTACGTGTGTGCTATATGTGTACATGTGTGTGCTATATGTGTACATGTGTGTGCTATATGTGTACATGTGTACATGTGTGTGCTGTATGTGTACATGTGCGTGCTGTATGTGTACGTGTGTGTGCTGTAGGTGTGTGCTGGTGTGTGTACATGGTGTGATGCCGTATGTGTATGTGTACGTGTGTGCTGTATGTGTACATGTGTGTGCTGTGTACGTGTGTGTGCTATATGTGTACATGTGTGTGCTGTATGTGTACATGTGTGTGCTGTATGTGTACGTGTGTGTGCGTATGTGTACATGTGTGTGCTGTATGTGTACGTGTGTGTGCTGTATGTGTACATGTGTACGTGTGTGCCGTATGTGTACGTGCGTGTGCTGTATGTGAGCTGGCGGGGCTGGGTGCTATCCCATTATTGGCCCGTACCTGATGGATGCGTTCTGGAGTAACAGTGAGAAACGACCGAAGTGACTTTCAGCACGCCCGCCAGAACCCGCCGGTCCCTCCTCAAAGCTCACGCTCCGCATGGGAGGGAGAGGGGGTGGGGGCAGATTAATGTGCATCCACTGGGATTCGGTTGGGAAAGGCGGGGGGGAAGGGGGGGGGGGGGGTGTTCAAGTATCAGTGAGAATTTTCTCAGTCATCCATCAGACTGTGCTTTACCCACCTGCCATCCAACCCACGTCATGCCAGGGTGACTCTCACACTCCAAACCCGTGTAAGAGAGCTCAGCCCTTATAAGGCTCCACCAGGACTCCACATTAAGGACGTCACGGTCTGTTCCCCGCTCAGCGGATCACTTTGTGCTTAACACTCAAAGCTTACTGTAACCTTTCTCTCAGACAGGGCATGTGGTGTTACTGATTGTGTGTGCACCCCCAAGAGAAAGTCATTATTGAGTGTATACCAAGCACCAGAATACCACCAGCATGCCCCTTGTAGCTTAAAAGACAAAATGCAGCCTATTATAAAATTTCACACAACTTTATAGTGAAATTCGGCAAATTATCAACTCTCAGAAGGTCTATTGAATTTGGGTCACTTTGACAGGAAATAAGCCGCATTACTCATTTTCAAGCAAATCCTTTGAAAGGGACACTTTTATTATAGTAGGCAGAAAAGACTAGTTTTCCAAAGTTGGATAGAAGAACCAAAAGGTGAATTGAGGACAGTCTTTATCAGTCAGGGTTGAGTAATAACAGGACTTGAGCATTCAACATATACATGCAATTTGTTACTTTCGCTACGTATTTAAGATTTGCAATCGAAAGATTAATTTGAGACACAAAGTACAGACCATCCGCTTTAATTGTTTTACCTTTTTACCAAAACTGCTGTTTTTGTGTTGAGTCCCCACACTCTCAACTGTGCAAAAACAAGTTAACGGATGAGCTTAAAAGTAAATCAAAGCAATAAAGTCTAATATTTGGTTGCACAGCGTTTAAATGCAATGACTGCATCGAGTCTATGACCAATCTATGACATCATGTGGTACAAATCATGTGGTATGCTCCAGGCCTTCACTGCAGCCACTTTCATTGGTTCTTTGTTTTGGGGTTTCTGTCTTTAGAAAGTGAAGTACTGGTGGATTGGACTTACATCAGATGACTGACTTGGCCCTCCAAAACTTACCACTTTTCCTCTTTGATTTTTTCTTTGGTTGCATAGGCAGTGTGTTTGGGGTCATTGCCTTGCTGCAGGAAGAGGTTGGAGGAATTTCTTTGTACACAGCCAGGCAAAATTTGTCTTTACACTTCCGAACTGCTGCCATCCTCCATTTCACCACCAATAAAGACACATCAGCCTGTTCCAAAAGCAGCCATACATGCCCAAGCCATGACACTACTTCTTCCATATCGCACAGATGAGGGAGGATGGATCATGAGCTATTCCCTCCTTTCTCCATACTTTCAACATTCTATCACTTTGGTAAATGATTCTTTGGGCCTCATTTGTCCATAAAATGTGGTTCCAGAACTCTGCTGGCTTGTCTCTGTATTTTTTGGCTAATTCTAATGTGGCCTTTTGATTCTTGCTGCTGGTACAAGGTTTGTATCTTGCGGTGTAGCCTGCATAATTCTGCTTTCAAAGTCTTCTTGTGATATTTTCACCCCTCTTCTCTGGAGACTGACCGTTGGTTTTTCTTCATAGCTCTTAGAATTTGTCTGTCATCAACTGCAGTTATCTTCCTTGTCTGACCTGTATGGTGGTTATTTCTGGGTCCACCAGTGCCTTCTTTTTCAAGACCTTCCAACCTGATGTACTGGATAATACCCAGTTTCTGAGCTATCCTCCTTAATTAATTCTTCTTAATTAAATCTTCTGTCCTCGAAGTTTACAGATTAGTTTTTTTCTGAGCTATAGTTAGTCCTGTGGTGTTCATGATGCTGTATGCCTCTGACTCCCAAAGCAATCTCCACAGTTGGAAAAAAACCAAATATAGACATCACAAATCATGTGGTATATAGAATATAGTGTGTGTGTGGGGGGGGGGGTAAGGAATATACTGAAAACACCACCCCCTTCCCACCAGGTGTGGAGAGCCTGAAAGCAGGGGTAAGGGGTCAGGGGTCATGAGGAAACCATCAAAGCCTTTGAGCCAAAGCATTTAAGCTTGACATTGTCACACAGTACACGATGTGAGCTCTCAGTATTCAGAGCCTTCATTTTTACCCACAATCCTCTGTGCTGTACAGAGGAGCCGAAGTGTCACTTAGCCTGTCGTCCGAGACTGATTTCCACAATCCGGCGCTGACGCCATCGCCCTCCCTCACGTCTTCCCCTCCCGCTCCGTCCCCCCGCCTCCGATTCCGGAAAGACGAGGATGACGGCGGCTTTTGCTTTGCCCGTTATTGCACGCGCTGTTATCACTGTTGGAATTCTTTTTATTTATTTTTTATTTCAGTCCGGGGATTAATTTGCACATCAATTATGAGTCCTCCTCATTCCAGGTGTCCGTGGAGAAGGGGGGGGCTTTTGGACCGCTGTAGACTGACTGATGGCCTCTCATTCTTCCTACATTCCTCGGGGAAGGGCGGGGGGGGGGGGGGGGGGGGGTATAGTGCGCCTGTCAGGGTTGCCGCGGGCCCTGACGCGCGTCCGCTTCTAACGGCTCGCTGATCTCCTCCTCCTCCCCCCCCCCCCCACGGCGGAGACGGCTCCTCTCCGTAATGGCCTCTGACAGTTTGGGAGCGCTTTGACGAGCGCGGGGCGCGGACAGGCCCATCAATAACGTCGCGCCTTTCATAAAAACCCACTGGAGCGCCAGGAGCAGGACCCATGTCTGAATCAGGGAATTTAGCGACGAGGAAGGCTGGCCGCTCTAGGACTACCCCTGGTCCATTAACCGACACACAAAACATCACCAAACCAGGCCATCTGTAATCCGAGACAAAGCACAAAACAAGAAAAGCAAGCAGGGTTTTCTTTTTTTTTCTTTTTTTGTAGGGAAGAATTAATGAAAATGGCAAATTTTTCAAAATGGCCTCCTTTCAGCTTTTATTACTGCTGTTGACACACCCTTCACTCTTGCAAGATTGTATATTTATCACGGCTAAAATATTTATTTGGTGTTGCAAGACGGCGTAGTTATGTATTCAGATTGACCGTGTTTATGTGGATCCTCTCTATTCCAGGGCTGCGATGTTATTTCAAGGTGCATGTTGATAAAATGCAGCTTTATGAAATATTCATGAGTTTAACTACACACAGAGGAAAATATTATATGCATTCTTCTCTGATTAGAATACATTTGATCCCTCTTGGATTTTTGCTGAGGTCAGTGTAACACTGAATATTTCACTGTGCAGAGCAGTACTCTAATCTCTCCTGTGATGACTGACCATTGTGTGTGTTCATCATCTGATCAGCCAGTTGGATGGATGTGTGCTTTTGTGTGATGTTTGGCCATTCTGTGAGCTCATCATTTGATCAGCCAATGAGATGGATGTGTGCTTTTGTGTGATGTTTGAGCCATTCTGTGAGCTCATCATCTCATCAGCCAATGAGATGGATGTGTGCTTTTGTGTGATGTTTGGCCATTCTGTGAGCTCATCATCTGATCAGCCAATGAGATGGATGTGTGCTTTTGTGTGATGTTTGGCCATTCTGTGAGCTTATCTGATCTGCCAGGGGAAAGTCAGTCCTGTCTGGCTTCCTTTATGGAATTGGAATGTTCTGCCATGTATAGAAAATATGTGAATTCTTGTTAAAATATAATGATGAACCATTTCATTTACAATGCACTTAATATAAATAGCAATATATGAAATTGGCAATAATAATTTTATTTTCCAACATTATCAACGATTGTAATATCTTTTCTGATTTTTATAATATCTTTTAATAATAATAAGAAATCTTTATATAACACCTTTCATACAACAAGCGACAGACCAAAGTGCTTCACAGTGGGGAAAAAAGAATACAAAAAAATTGTATAATAAAACAAAAAAAATTACACACCCTAAAGAAGTATGTTTTTAGAAGGCTTTTAAAAAGTGTCCCATAGTGTGGTGACAGAAATAAAAGCATTCAATTTTTAACACAGTAGCAATAGATTTCATTTCTGTAAGTGCACCTTCTGTTAAATTATCTTTTTATTAGTTTATAGAGTGTATTAATAAAAGAGAAAAAATGTGATTCCGATTTGCTCTTGAGCACAATGCATGTGGAACTCAGGTGGAAATGTTACAGTGGAAGCCATTGGGTGTAAGAATAGTTCAGTACATCATTGTGAATGAAGGGCACTCCAGTCAAAACGTATAGCAATTTGTGCTCCAGAAGCAAAGCCATTCATGTGCTTGCTGATATGTTTTGATGGTTGTTCATGTTTCTTATTCTTTTACACCAATGTAACAACAGACACCAGGCTGGTCTGGGGTCACTGATTATATACAGTAAAAGGTGCCTGTTTACTTTTTTCCATGGAGTTGAGCAGGCTAGATACAAGCACTGGCCCCCTAAAAATCAGGCACCATTACAGATTTTCAACTCCCTGTGAATCTCTTCACATGCAAAATGGAAGACTAAGATAGATACTTTGCCATTATGGCTGAGGTCCTGTCCACATTGAGAAGGGCTTCAGAGCAATGGGGACTGTTTTTACATCACAGACACACCGTGAAATGCCTCTTCATATGCCAATATTGACCACACCTGGTTTCTTCGGTCTGGGCTGGTTGCTGATCTTACGGTTGGAACAGAAACCAGCCACCTTGCAGCTCTCCAGAGACAAGTGTGAACAGATAGTGAACATAACAGTCACCCCGAACCACTGCAGGAGTTGGCCGGTGGAGCACAGTTGGTTAACTGTACTATTGTCCCAGATTCTGTCCCTTTTCCATAAATATCCCCAACCACACTCGGTCTCTGATCCACAGCTTGTCCAATCCAGATCCGTGTGAAACTCTGTACCCGAAACTCTTCGAAACAGAGAGTGCTTTATCCGTTCTTCTGAATTCTATTCTTTTCTGTTCTTTCCTATTTGACAAAAATTGGATTGTAGTCGTGTCATTTTTGATTGCCACAGCCAGAAGCATCAAGTGTCAGTTTGCGAACGCATTCTCGTCCGAGTTTGACACCTAAATGTCAAAAATGTCACGCCATCACAATTTTAAGCGTCGTGTAAAAGTGCGTGTACACCTGCTGGCTAACCAAGCAGTATAGTTAATTTAATTGGGCGATTAGCGGGGGCAGGTTAATGTATTATTTTTGGGCCCGGCTCTGGCAGAACTATATTAGCACAGCTCAATATTAGCAGGTTGTGTAATTTGTCTTGCTGACACGGAGACGGCTCGTTCGCCCAGCCCGCCGATGAATTACCGCTCGGCGGCTGAATTAGTACATTCTGTTCCTGCCGTAAAAAGGCCATAACTCAGCCCTTAAAAAACTTTATGGCAAATCTCTCACTCTTCGGAAAATTTTTTTGCCCTTGACTTTGCAGACGGGGAAGCGCTCACCCGAATGCGCCGCGTACTTTATTTGCCGAAGGTCTCGGGTGACGAGAGTGTAGATGAGCGAGGGAATGAGTTATGCGGCTGCTTAATATTACCAGCACGTGAACTTAACAAGAAGAACCCAGAGCAACGTGAGTAAAATGAATGAGATATGGTGCGGGATTCTCTCCCGGTTTGGCGCTGGTTTTTAGTTGATTGGGCGCCGGGGTTTTGGAGAGGTAGGTATGTGCGCGCGTGCGTGCGTGCGTGCGTGCGTGCGGGGTGGGGAGGGACCGCTCGAACACAACACGGCCTTTGAGCTGTCGCCGCACGAGTCGAACGACAGTGACGGGCAAAAACGGCTGAGACTCGTGATCCTCACTAATGCGGCGTGTCTCCTACCCCTGTAAAAGCGCAGTGCATCTGTGTGCCAATCCTGCGGCCTTATTTATGTAAGGGATAATCCTCAGCTATCAGGACATAATGACTGCCACGGAGGCGAAGGACCTGTGCTGGGTTTGCTGTCACTCACGTTCCTTAGCGAATAGTGAAACTTAGTTGGGTGCTGATTCTGAGATCTGATTCATACCCCAAAATGACATCCTCTACTCCCACGGAACTGTTCTACGATATTCTCAAATTCTTCAGTGTGTGCGTGTAACAATGGGTGTTTGTGTCTGGCGTGTGTGTGTGTGTGTGCGTGTGGGGGTGAGTGTGTGATTCATGTAGGCTTCAGAGCTGGGGTGTGTTGGCTGGCTGTGCTCATGCATGAGCACACATCTGTGTGTGTGTGTGTGTGTGTGTGTGTGTGTGTGAGAGTGTGTGTGTGTGAGTGTGTGTGTGCGTGTGTGTGTATACGTGTGTGCGAGTGTGAGTGCGAGTGTGATTCATGTAGGCTTCAGAGCTGGGGTGTGTTGCTGGCTGTACAGATGAATGTGGGGAGACCTTTGTGATCTGGAGATGGTGTTTGTTTTGGTGTTTACTGTGGGAAGTCTGAACAGGAGATAACACACAAGCCAGCCCAGACGAAAGGATCAGAGTCAAATGACCCTGTTTCACCTCTCTTATTTACTACCTCAGATTGAGGCTCTGCTCTCCTGATGGCACAGAATTATTTTAAGTGCTGCCTTTCATTGGTTTATCACTTCTTCTCTCTCTGTCTCTCTCTCTCTCTCTCTCTCTCTCTCTCTCTCTCTCTCAATTCAATTCAAGTTGCTTTATTGGCATGAAATACAAATGTAATGTATGCTTTGGCAATGATTACATTTGTATTTCATGCCAATAAAGCAATAAAATGTAAAATAATAGTAATATTAAAAAAGTAATTATAAATGCAATAACATATAACAATACCAGCAACAGCAACAGAAGAAAATCAATAAATATGTACATGTTTACATGGGTTGGGTGGTCACTCAATGTCCCCCAGGTTATGACAGGCTGAAATGAACTGTGCCGCAATTGGGGCTGTTGATCCTTCCCCTAACAGAATTGCACATTTTTCTTCTTTTGATAGAAAATGATTTATAATTTGGGATAATTTGTGGAAATATTTTCTTCTAATTTGTAAATATTTTGTGCAAGTAAGGAGGAAGTGCATCTCTGTTTCCAACTCCCCTGTCTTACAGTGACCACATGTTCGCTCTTCTTTTGGTACCCATTAGTTTTTGTTTCTGCCTATTTCAATTGCAAGCGTGTGGCCACTGAGCCTGTACTTGGTCAGGATCCGTCTCTGCTTTGTATCTTCTGACAGTGATTATATACTCTGCCTGTGTGTATTTTATATTTTGGGCCTGGTAACAATTCAGTTTATTTTGGGATCATGTTTCTTTGTTCCAATGGTCCAGATAGGAGTTTTTGATGTGTTTTAGTAATTTTGTTTTCTCTAATGGGCTGTTGTGAAGCAGTTCTGATCTGAAGCTGGTTTTCTCTCTCTCTCACACACACACAAATACAAAAACACAGTCTTTTTCTCACTAAAAATATTATATTCATAATGATCTTTGGGCTTGGCAATGAATACTTCAGTAGCTGTCAATATATGTACACATGTTGTATCTTAAAAGCTTAAAGATTCTTTTTAATGGATTTACAGTTCTTTAAATTTAAGGTGACGCACATTGACAGTTGACATTGACTGTAACATAAGAGTTTGTCGGTAGCTGAGTAGTGTTTGTTTTTAATGTGGCAGCGGACGTGACCTGAACTGGAACATTGCCAAAACGTGGTGGACAGTTGAATATTGTTTTAATGTCGTCCTATCCGTGAGAGATCAATTTAGCGTGCTTTTCTGTTTGTAGTCTGTTATGCCCTTTTTAATCGCCGCTCGCCCAGCAGGCTAGTGCTCTCTTCCTGGTGCCCGCTCTTCGTTTATACCGCTGGCCTCGGGCGAGTGGGTGACGTTAATTTCCCGCCCTGACTGTGTAGTCCTTTGTGTCCGTAATTCATTATATTTCAACCTTCAGCCCAGTCTGCCTCCACTGTTGGATTCGTCTTTTCAGTTGTGCGGCGGCCATCTTCCCAGGAACCCCAGGGACTCTCACTCCGGGAACTCCCTTACGTTAAGTCACTAATGGGCTTTTCATTTCGGTCGGGTTTTTGAGTTGGACGTGGCTGATTATATTACAACTTTGAGTCCAGCCTGTGATGATAATCATAAATCTTTCATGTGCAAAAATCCAATTGCTGCATAATTTTGCCCGCACATGATTTCACTGGGGATGCTAGCCTACAAGTTGCACTTTAAGCTTTAATATGTGAAATTGATTTATGGAGAATAAGAACAGCGCAATGCATTGTGTAAAGGCCATTTCAGTTATAAAAAAAAAATTGAGCCCACTTTGCAGTATTCATGAGGGATTTTTTTCAGTGTGAGCTACTGAGTTTCAGAATGTGTGGCCGTGGCCGTCGTAGTCTGAGAAATGTCAGTGCGTAAAATCTAGGGTTCAGAGTTCGACCTTTCGAGCCAGACACTTTCATCCAACCAGCAAAAATTTTATATTTCTGTACGAAAGCTTATCTCAGAAGACTCTGCTGTGACCGTTTTGAACAGGGCTTAAAACTGCATCAAATAACTTTTCATTAATGGCAGCATGAGGGGCAAAATATTTAAAGATAAGGCTGTCCTGAGTTTGCTTCTCAGGGAGCGGATACCGAAATTACATTGTCATTACTGAAGTCATTTTTATATCTTCTCTTTTCGAGAGAGACCAATGCATGAATAACCATAACCATGAAAGCAATTGTGAACCTTTTCAATTTTCATATTACGAGTCGGGGAATTGCTTTTAACAGTGCAGCTACATCTAATGGACCAATCAGACCATGGTTCGCAAAGCATATGTTTTTAATGATTAATGCCGAGCACTTATCGAGCCACTCAAGTCGCACCGCAATTAAATGGGAGTCCGAATATTACCCCAGAATATCAACCAGGCTATCAATTAAACTGCATAAACAGTGACCAGAGATGACATTTAGCACACGTCTTACATGTTTCAAATGTACATGTTGTGCTTATGAGAGCAACCTATAGAGCTCACGCACGTCCTTTGTTGTGGAGGAGGTGAGTGAGGTTGCCGGCCTTTCTCATTATGACACTATAGTCTTCCCACTCAGAAAATTACATTTCAGCCTTTTGTTCGCGGTGGTTTTTGAAGTCACCAGACCACACCGCTGCTTTTGTGTGCCGGTTCGCCGAAGGAAGGCTTTTCGGGAGAGATTAAAGAAGTGGCCAGAGCAGAGCTCGGCGCTGTCGCATTAGAGTCACATTAGAGGGAGCCGAATCCGGAGAGGAGGGGCTCACTCTGCCCGTCACAGGGGGATCAGGCCGGAGCTGCTCGACTGCTCGTTCTCTCGCGCTGTGTATTCCCACATTCCCAGAGTTTAATGCACTTCAGCTGTGAAAAATGAAAATGTGTGTATAAATTACTTTTCTGTTGAATGAAATAAAATCGTTCAACAGAAATGAAATGGAATGCAATCACTTTAGCTGAAAATGCAGTCTCTAATCATTTTTCTGGCAATCCTCAAACACTCTTCTTAATATACTGAAAGACACTTTCTGTCTTATCACTTTGCACTGAGACTGCATAATGTTTGGGAGAAATAAACATTTTTTTTTTTGGAATAACTGAATTCACTTTAAAGCTCCAGCTTAAGGCACAATGGATCCATTGATTCATGATGTTTGTGCAAAATTCTGACCTTACCTGCATTCTACTGCATGTCGCAGTAGAAATCGAGATTTGTCAGACTAGGTGACGTTTTTCCAATCTACCATCATCCAGTTTTTGTTCTTAGCTTACAGGAGTGGAAACCCGACTTGGTCTTCAGCGGCTGTAGGCTATCTGCTTGAAGGTTCAATATATTGTGCGTTGAGCTATGCCCTTCTACACACCACTGTTGTAAAAAAAGCTGTTATTTTTTTTTTTTTCTGTTAGTGTGACCGAGCCTGCCCATTCTCCCCTGACTTCTCATTAACAAGGTGTGTTCGCTCACATAACTCACTGGATGTTTTTTGTTGATCATGCCACTCTCTATAAATTGTAGAGACTGCAGTGTATGAAAATCCCGGGAGGGCAGCTGTTTCTGAGATGCTGGAACCACCACGTCTGGCACCAACAATCATACCACAGTCAAAACTGCTTAGATCACGCAACTTTCCCATTCTAATAGTTGGTCAAACAAGGACCTCTTCTCCAGGGATTAGGAATGAATGATTTCTCATTTTATTTCGCTCTGAACAGTAACGTTTGCGTTCCAATGACATGTAAAAATGTAAAGTGGAAAAATGTAAAAAACCAGTTTTCATCTCATGATGAAATCTAATCTAGTCACAATTGCGTCTAATCAAGGAAAGTACAACTAAACTGTGAAAGGGGTTGTCATAGCAGCAGTAAACAAGCACGAAATTCAGAACAATTTAATTAATTACTGGCTCGCCTTGAAGAAAGGTGCTTTCTGTGGAGACAGAAGGCAAATCCTATCATAGCCCTGGGCAGTAGGGGTGGTGGGGGTACTGCAGCGCCCCCTAGTGTGCTGCTGTGTCATTTCTTTCAGTACTCTGTAAAAAAAGGCTGGCAGTTTGCACGAAAGTGTGAAAATATTTATGCAAGTCATGCTTATTGGGGTAGGCTAACTATATTATTATTTGATACCATATTATACAAATTTCTTTATCATTTGACAACTGATGACAATGATATCCTAAGCTTTCGTCAAACCAACGTGTTATTAAAAAAATAACTAACAAAACAACAGTATTAACCAGTTTACATAACCTTAAAATGATGTTTTCTCTCCAGAACACTGGAAAGTGATTTATTTTTTGTTCCATGAAAAACGTTTCGTTCGTTTTCATTTCTCGTTTTCGTTGCCTGAAACGTTTGTAAATCCTGCTCTTCGCCATGCCTGCATGCTTTTTTTACTGAAGCCTTTGGGCTATGTTTATCTGAATCTAGGACTGTCTTTCCACCGGATATTCAATCACAGGGAGTCTTCCATTTTGTTGCAGTATTTCTTTTTTTTCAAAGAATACAGTAAAATGCACAAAATAAAAGTGTGTTGCAAATGGGTGGCCTGGGATAAAACCGTTTATTTAGCGAGCTGCTCGTCCGTGTGCAGTGATGGATGAAGCAATACAAAACTAATATGCCGACCTCATTAAATTAAATCAGGAGTGAGGCAGGCCGGTTCCATTTGCAATAATACTGCCCCCACAGCCGCTAACGCAGATATTACCACGGCAACAATATTAACCACGCCACCGTAAACAGCCCCCCCCCCAGCCTGCAAACTCAATTTGTTTTAAAAACGTCCTCCACTGTAAATACCTCAGACTGCATTTGGCCTCTTTTTAATAACGGAAATTGGATAATGTAGAATGCAAGCTTATTGCCTTCACCACAGAAAAGACAGAGTGTCTGTCTGTCTGTCACAGTGAATGGAACACTCTGCTTATCTGTAAATATCCCCTGTCCTTCACCAATCTCATTTGATGCCAAAAAGAGCAGTTCTTTTTTTCTCTAATTAGTTTTAAATAGGCCGACTGTCAATTGCTACCAAGCACCATTAAGGTAATTAGTGAATGCGGTGAAAGGATCGTTTAATTCAAAACTGTATTTCCGCTGTGCATTCCTAATGATAGCGAGCCTCGTTTTTTGTGAATATGGCTGATTAGAGCTGCGTTTCCTTCCCTGTGTATTCAGGAACATGTACATTTTTGTTTTTGGTTCTCAGTCAACAATGATTAAGCTGTTATTTTTATGCTGATCACTTTTTCTCATTATAGTTACGTTCACAGTTAAGGTTATTAAGCGTCTTTTGATTCATGCCTGCTTTTGGAGTAACAGTGATAACGGAAATAAGTACTTGGCTTCTTCTTAAGTTGAACTGGTTGTTTGTAAAAATGTCCTGGGGCCAATAACAATTGATTTTGAATGCTTAATTACACGTCCCCAGGCCCCCAATATCACTGACAATTTAAATTTTTTACCTTAAACTGCAAATTAACTCCAGAACACCTGGGATGTCGCTGATTTGTTTCAAACCACACTTACATCCAGCCATTCAGACAATGAAATCTTTGGTGAAAGCTCCGCCGGGGAAATTTCTAGGATAGTCCAGTCTCGTGACAGCCAGTGTCACAACTATCTGGCTGTCTGCCAGCCGTAAGCACACTCCACTATGAACAAGAAGATAGGTTTTCAGGGTCCTGGATTATTAATAACAGTCTGAAATGAGTCCTATTTTAAGTTTGTCCCAGTGCAGTTGTGACGTGTGTCATGCGTCTGGTTAATTTAATTCATAAATAGAGCATTTCTCCTGTAATTGGGTGGAGATCAGGGTCACATACAGATACTTTCCCCCCCTCTCTGAGAAACCTGTTAGAATCTGACATTGATAAGCCAAATGCGCATGGGAAATATAATTAGACTTAATGGGCAATTACTAAGTTCATTACTGCATGTAATTAACTGGAGATTGATGGGGCTGAAATTTGGATGGAGTGATTCTTCTTCTCCAGCTGTTGGCATTCTTGTGTTCATCTTAGACTGGCCACATTATGGTCAGCAGACTTTTCTTTTGTACCCCAAAAAGAACACCCGCGTCTCAATAGGTCAAAGATCTTTTTATCCTCAATTTAAAAAATTTAAGATAGTATAGTTATAGATACAAAGTAAGATATAGCCACACTCCATAGAATGAAGTTTGCATAGTTTTTTCATTAGTATTTGTTTACTGTATATTTTGGAGATGTGCTTTGACCGCTATACCAATGTAGAGAGCTAACAGAAGAGTGTTTATTGGCATTGATTGTTGGACTTCATTATATCAACAATGTATATTTGGATATTGATTAAGTATTGATTGGTCTGATTACTGGTCATTTGTTCTTTATAAGGAACTGTGTGTTACCTGCTAAAGCTTCAGGTTGTATAGTGGAGCGTAACGGCCGATGTGTGTGTGGCTGGGAGTGGGTAATGCGGGAGCTGATCGTGCATTAGCCTGCAAGGCTAACAAACATAACAGGCCGTGAAAGTGAAATAAAACGACCTTCGTATAAACCAGACTGAGCAGTGGACATGGATCCCCTGCCGTCCGCGCTAGCCTGCTGAGCCCTCGCCAGGCACAGAGCCCTGCTGCACAGAGCCGCTAATTAGCCAAGATGAAAGGCAACATTAGCAATTTTAACGAGGCGAGCCCACACAGGAGCCACCGTCCGGCCTCAGCCGGGTTTTACTGAGGCGCGTTCATACGCTGAATGCAGCGGGAGGAACGGGCCTCCATCACAGGACTGTCTGTGCTGCGCTGAAAAACAGACGCTGTCAGATCAAAGACACGCTCATTTACATTTAGAGAATTTTCCCCCCCCTCATTAAAATGTGTCTGTATGCAGCTGCCAGCCAGGTTCCCTTTCAAATCTTTCTCTTCCTCCTCCTCTTATTCTTCATCATCAACGCTGTTGTTTTTTTGCAGTAGTAGTAGAAATAGCAGTAGTAATATTGGTGTTAGTGGTAATAGTACTGCTAATATTGTGGTTGTAGCTGTAGTAGCATTTCTGTTAGTGGTAATAGTACTGCTAATATAGTGGTTATAGCAGCAGTAGTAGTAGAAATGGCAGTAGTAATATTGGTGTTAGTGGTAATAGTACAGCTCATATTGTGGTTGTAGCAGTAGTAGCGTTGGTATTAATGGTAATAGTACTGCTAATATAGTGGTTATAGCAGCAGTAGTAGGAGAAATGGCAGTAGTAGTATTGGTGTTAGTGGTAATATTACTGCTAATATAGTAGTTGTGGCAGCAGTTGTAGAGGCCTGTCAGTTCAAATCTTCATCTGGACTGTTTCTTCTTATCCTTTATTAGCATAGTAGACCTTAATTGCTCTAATAAATGTCCAACTTCATGGATGAAAGGTTTTAAAAACAATTAAAAGTCTGCGCAAGTCTACCTGTATCTGGAGGCATTTCAGAAAGTAAATAATGTGAAAATATATGCCTCTGCAGGACTGACAGTTCACACTGAAATTCCCATTGGGCTTTCCCAAGGGTGAAGCACGGTGCTGTGACATTGTTAATTTATTTGCGCTTGGCTGCTCCTGCCTGTTGGGCCATAGAAAGTAATTTTAAAAATGAAGAGTGAACTGTGCAGGATTCAATGACATCTCACCGTCCATTAAACAAAAAAATAATAATTGTGCATATCAAATACGTTTTAAGTTTCCATTCTCTCTCTGCAATGAAGCACGAACTAGCATTTCATTTAAAATTTATAATTGTGTTGAGATTGAGGGTGTTGAACAGTGGAAATGTCAAGACAGCATAATGTTATGTCCAAATACTGTCACAAACAGCAAAAGTTCTGTAAAAGGCTCAATTCTGTAATAAAAAAGTAACTTTGTGTTAGGTTGCTAGACTGTATGATATTCCCCCCTCTTGACAACACACTGTTCGAGAACCGGAAGCCAAAGAAAGCTCTGATAATTTGCGATGCCGTAGTTCGAGATGTGAGAGCTTTTTAAACCGGCGACTGTCGTCACCTGTACCCCTGGGTGCCAGAATGATCGACAGTGAGGCAAATTTGAGTGCAGGCTGAGGCTAAACGTGAATTTTCTCAAATTCTTATGCGTGTTGGTACTGACAACGTTCCACTGGGGCACAAAGAGTAATTTTGAGTCAGAGCGCTTAATGGAAAAAGGACCTGGTTGGTAACATGCTCTAGTGCCTACCCAATTTGGAAAAGCAACAAAATGTACAGCAGCTTAAACATCACTAAATCACTGGTTATCTCAGTGGTGTGAATGGAATAACATGGATTATATGGACGATTGGCAAACTTCCTGGGGAAGGCATGGTGATGGTGTTCACCCATCCCAGGAGGCCCCTGCTCTTTTATCTAGCCATGTAGCTTATAGTCTTAATTCGAGAAAATGAGCTCAGGCCAGACCACAGACATTTTGTTTTTCACAGAGGTCCGCTGAGAAGGCCTCACTGCATTCAGACTGAGATTGTGTCAGACCCCTGGATTCAAATTAAAATTGAATCTAAATGCTGCGATCAATATTAAATACATATAAAATAACATAAAAGATATTTCATACTTATTTATAATATTCTATCACATAATAATATAAAATATCAAAATTTGATCAATATCAGAACAAGACATATTGATATTAATTCCAGCAATAGTGCTACTCAGAAATTTGGATTACTGAATATAAGATCCCTTAATTGTAAGGCAGCCCGTGTGATCAAACTAATCTGTGCTAATAGCCATGTCTGACTGAACCACGGATGAAAGCGGATAAGAACTTTGCTTTAAATGAGTCTCGTCCTCGTTACATACAGGCAGAACTCTCATCTCTTTTGAAGAGGGGGTGATGTTGCTTTTATCTACAATTACTCTATTCACTCAACCCTGAAAACCAGGGTATAAATTAGATTCCTTTGAAGTACCGGTCATGAACCTTACACAGCCGGATGCACGTAACAACCGCCCCTCCTCTCACCTTGAGACGGTGTCCTTGTGACCATCTGGAGGTTTTTTGTTTTTTTTATTGTGAATTTTCAGAATTTCTTTCCCACTTCATTGTAGATTATGACTTTGAACTCTGCTCGAAAATTGCGATGACTCCTTTACATCTGCATTCATGACTGTTTCAGATCGTATTGGTTTCACACAAAACTTTGTTGGCTGCCATATTGTTCTAGTCATACACTGGACCTGGTCATCTGTTTTGGTATTTATATTGGTGATGTTGAACTTCACCTATGTAATCATTTTCTTTCTGACCACTTTATTGCACTGAATTTACAACTAGGTCATCCTTTAAAAATTGACCCTAGAATGTACACAGATCACACTCAGTGGGTTTACATGCACAGTTGAAATCGATCTATATTAATAGCTTGATTTGGCCAAAGATGAGATTTCATTGGATTATTGTCGTTGTCCCAATATACATGGCTCGATTTATTGACCGAGGTGTGTCTGACGAAGACTTTCTTCCGGTTGACCTTTTGCATCACATAGTGGAACCAGAACAAAAAAACAGGTAGCTAGTAGCTAGCGGCGCCCTCGTCGAACGGCGGACTTTTGTTGGTTTTGTCTGTCTATGTTGTCTGTGCCTGGACTATTAAAGACAAAAAATGGACAACTTTACAGCGCTGTACATTTCGTACGTTCTATACGCTTTAGTTTTGGTACAAATGAGATGCACACTATCCCTGATGTTTTTCGCCATGGTACCTCCTCGACTGTGCGCTCGCTGTTCAACTTCCAGGTTAACCTCTAACCTACGGAACATACGCTGAATGCCTAGGCCAATTTTTGGCCTATTGAAGCGTATACATGCCGTAGTAAATCAACCCCCAACCACGTTATCTAGGTACATTAGTCCGAAAAAATCGATTTCGTACGTTTTCAGTCGGACTAAAATGTTTACATGATTTTTAAAAGTCCAGTTTTAGCCGGACTAAAACAATAAATCGACTTTTTCAAACATCATGTAAACCCACTGACTGTCACACTATTACAAACTTCACTGATGTGCTGCCTGAATACTTTGATTTAGATACTGCAGCTAGCTCCATGTCAACTGATGAACTGGCAGATGGATTACCTACTACTCTGTACTGCTCGGTGTAGCTGCTCCAGTAAAAAATATATCGAGAAGAGTCTTACCCCTCGTATATGGACCATGCACAGGCTCTTAAACAAAAGTCTCATCAACTGGAACACAAATGGCATTCCACTAAATTGAAAGTATTCCACTTGGCCTGGAAAAGTGTCTATGTGCTTTTAAGAATTTGATTCCCAAAGCTAAGCCTTCTTACTTTTCCAAGCTTACACAAGAAAATAAGAACAATTCCTTGTTTCTCTTCAAACAGCTGCTGAACTAACTAATATTCATGCCACAACTAACCCTTAAATTGCAGCTTCATGCCGTAGTAATGATTTATTGATTTACTTTTGTGGTAAAATAACAGGGAAAAGATATTGAATTCCACCCCATACAGTGACAGCTGCATTGACTACATTGAGCTGCCTTCTAGACACACACAACGCCTTGAACTGTTCGCTCCCATTTTTTGCCACAATTGCAAGCTTTTTGAGGGTTTAGGCCTGGTTTTTCCTTGTTTTTTTCTGTTTCCTCTGTAAAGCATCTTTGTGTCAGTGTATGAATAAATTGAATTGAATATTAAATTAAATATATGAGTTCTGTTTATAAAAGCATTCTCTCTCTTGGACAACTTTTGTCCAAAAAACGAATTTCATCCAGTAATAGCCAGTGTAATCCGTAGAACAGTATTTTTTAATATTGGCTTTAAGCAACCCATGTGACAGGATATGACCTCACAATGAAAACCCCTAATGACCACATTTGCCTGCTAAAAAATGAACCCTAGACCGAGCTCCGGTGTATGCATGCCACGGACCAGTCAGTGATGCCTGATTGGCAGGGGAACATATCGGGAGGTATTTTTACCCAGACCTGGCGCTGTGGATGTCATCGGCCACGCCCCTTTTTGCCCTTTGGGCCCCTGAGTGAGCCGCCCGGCGGAACTGCCCCCCCTCGGCTGAGGGCCAATCTGCTCCAACCGTGTCATTAGCCCGCGGTCATTTCCTTTTCCCCCTCGCTGGACTGAATCGCAGGCACTCTCAGGCGCGGTGCATTGTCACAGCGAGCGACAGCTTTCTTACCTTCGCCGTGATTCACCGCGGTCCTGCGAAGAGCAGGATCCATTAAGAAATAATTTGCCGAAATGGATTTATATAAGGTCCCCGTGAGGTGCATTATTATTACCCAGGCAACCTGTGTTGTGTTGTATTGTTCTCAGCTATTTTTTATCACGTTTCTTGTTAGCTTATTGGACATTAGTGTTCAGCGTAAGTTCCCTTTCATTTCAAATGCTTCCTGCAGATGTGGTTTTGTGTACTGCGTAACACACTTCCTGTCTATAGCATGGCACCTTGCTTAGAATAGCAAGGTTGCATGTGAAGGCCATTTCTGTAAAGTCAATGCAGGAAATACAATGAAATTCAATTGTTCAAGCTCAATGCATCCACCAAAAAAGTCTGTATTACCTTTTGGCCTGTGTTACATTTGCCCCTGTTCTCCCTATTATTAAATAATTTTTGCAGCCAAGCAACAAAGGCAGGATGTTTTTCATGAAAAATGTTGGCTATGGAGTCATGGAGCAGTCATGGCAAAGTTGTTCAGAATCATGAAAAACTGAAAAAGAGGCAGAAATCACTGACTGTGCAAAACATTAGTTTATTGAATTAATCAGTGGATCTGAAAGGCACCAGTGGGTGAGTTTTATTTGGGGTTGTTTCTGAGTGCATGTGCTGGGTTAGACCCGTTCGGAAGCCTTCCAGGTTACACTGCACTGCTTCAGATCTTCTGCCCAAAGGAGACTTTCCCAAAGCAGTTGCACATGTCTCTGTGTCTCTCTCTCTCCCTCTCTCTCTCACTCTCTCTCTCTTATTGGCTTTATCTCTAGCTTTTTTGCCCTTGTGCCTTGATTGACAGGTCAATAATTCACCACCGGGACTGAAGTCATTCTGTGTGGGCTGCACATTCTTTTATCTGCCTGACATCTGCAGGAGGATTGCAGTGATGCACTCCTTACCGTCTCCCAGCGACACACTGTACCATCCAGCTTAAAACAAGTAGCCAAGGTTACCGACGGTTTCTACCCTAATTATTTACCAGACCGTAAAACAGGAGCTACATTACCGGAGGGGGGCAGAGAAAAAAGCATTCAGTCGAGCATGAGAATGGGGGATTATGGGGTGGGGGGCAACACTGACAGGAAGTGCTGATGGGAAAGAAAGGCTGAGAGAAAGAACACTCTTCAGAGGAGGCTACCGAACAGATTATCTTCCAGCCACAGGAGAGGAGGAGAGAGAGAGAGCTCCGAAAGGTCAGGGAACATCTCGTTTTCCAGAGAGAGTGGTACAAATAAGGAAGGAAAGTGAGGACAGAAGGATATGTCACATTGATTACCCGAGTAACTGGTAAACCAGTTATTTTATTTTTTGCTAATTACAGCTAATTAAGTTATTGTCACTCTTACATGGTACAATAGGTCATTTAATAATAAAATGGAAAAACTTGACAGAAACTCATCAGGTTAAATTTCCCCCCGAAATGTCCCTGTTCTGTCCTGTCTGCCAATTACCCATAAATTAGTTTGACTTCTCTCTCCGCGGTGCCACACGCTACCTGTCTCATTTCTGGATGTTTTCAAGTTCCTTCCAAATTTATACCCCCACCCCATACCCTCCCAGTACCACTCCCCCAGTGGAATCAGTGATGCCTGTGTTTTTGCTTAAACTAAATTATAATCTGTTTTACACCTCAGGCCTTAAATCCAAATAGGGTTGTGAAAAGATGTCGTTTCACCAGGACTGAAGTATATTTTTATATCATTTTAAATCAAATAAAATAGTTTTTTGGCAGTTCTGTTGCAGCACCCACCTTCCTACTCCTGTAGTGTAACCTGGCATGCCTTCACAGTCATACATATCGACACAGTAAGTCTTGAAGAATGCAGAAAAACTAATGTGGAAACTCATTCGGGAACAAACTTAATTTGGTCTAATCTAATGGCTATTCCCTTGGGGAAAATCGGCCGCACAAACCTTTCTTTGGTTATTTGCAGGTGACTAGGTTAAGGAGCTGTGCCTGTAACCTGGGGTTGCGGGTTCTCATCCGAGTCTGCTTCCATCATATCCGTCTCTTTTTGTGAGTGATTTAACCAACAGTGACTCCAGTAAATATAACCTTGTATAACTGGATTCCGTTGCCCTGTAGGATAGGCTTAGGTGTCTGCTGAGCTAATATATGATGCAATATTCAAAAAAATGGACTTGTGAAAAATGTTCCTCTGTAGTGTGCATGTAGCTGAGTTAGTTCAGGCTTTGTTGGTATCTTTCAAAAGGCAGCAGGGGTGGGATGGGTTGGTTTTTGGATCCATCCATCCATCCATCCATCCATCCTTTATCTAACCCAGGGTCATGGGGGGTGCTTGCGCCTGTGCATTGGGCGAGAGGCGGGCATACACCCTGGACAGGCTTCCTCTTCATGGCAGGCCACTCACACGTTCATGCCTAGGGGCAATTCAAACCCTCGAATGTCTGCATGCCTTTGGACGGTGGGCGGAGATCTGAGTACCCAGCGGAAGCCAATGTGGACACGGGGAGAGCGTGCAGACTCCACACGCAGAAAGGCCCTGGGACCTTCTTGCTGTGAGGTGCCAGTGCTACCCACTGCACCACCGTGTCGCCCTTGGGGGTGTTATTTTAGAGAATTTATTTTAGGTGTTTAGATAAATCTCTGTTTGCCCAAAGGCTAGGCGGTGAAATGAATACAAGGACAAAAAAAAGGAGAGACCGACTTTTAGAGGGATAATCTCCCCTACGCCCTTAAATACACCCCCCCCCCCCCCCCACTCGCATAGCGGTAATGAAAGTTGCCCCCCCCCGAAGGGGAAGGATGTAGAAAATGCACCATGGTTGGTCTGTGCTGCTGCTGTCAGCTCCTATGCGGCTAAGACGGGGAAAATCATTTTCAAGGTGCCGCACAAGAGAGACTCTACGCGTTCCTCTGAGCCGACACGGATCCCCGGCTCACTCCCGCGGCGAAGAAAGAGGAAGAGCTGCCACAGCGCGATGTGCGAATGGCGTCTCTCAGAGGGCTCGGAGACGCTCGCCCGCCGTGCGACTCGCTGCCCTGCTGATGCGGCGCTGCTTTCGGGTCCCGCTTTCCACCGCGGCTCGCGCTCGGCTATCAGTCCTGTTGCTTGGAAACAGCTGATGTCATCTGAGGATTTTGGAGGGACTCCCTGCTCCTTGCTGGGATTAAGCACAGTTCACCCAACCTGAGGCCTAAAGGTTCCAGTTTGAGCTAAGGGGCTAACCCCCACACCACCAAACCCCACCCCCCCTCAGCTAACCCCCACAGCCCTGCCACCAAACCCCACCCCCCCTCAGCTAACCCCCACAGCCCTGCCACCAAACCACCCCCCCCCTCAGCTAACCCCCACACCACCAAACCCCACCCCCCCTCAGCTAACCCCCACACCACCAAACCCCACCCCCCCTCAGCTAACCCCCACAGCCCTGCCACCAAACCCCACCCCCCCCCCTCAGCTAACCCCCCACAGCCCTGCCACCAAACCCCACCCCCCCTCAGCAGCTAACCCCCACACCACCAAACCCCACCCCCCCTCAGCTAACCCCCACACCACCAACCCCACCCCCCCCCCCCCCTCAGCTAACCCCCACAGCCCTGCCAACAAACCCCCCCCCCCTCAGCTAACCCCCACAGCCCTGCCACAAACCCCACCCCCCCTCAGCTAACCCCCACACACACACCAAACCCCCCCCCCCCTCAGCTAACCCCCACCCCACAAAGCCCTCAGCTAACCCCCACCACCACCCCCCCCCCCCTCAGCTAACCCCCACAGCCCTGCCACCAAACCCCACCCCCCCTCAGCTAACCCCCACACCACCAAACCCCACCCCCCTCAGCTAACCCCCACACCACCAAACCCCACCCCCCCCTCAGCTAACCCCCCAGCCCTGCCACCAAACCCCCCCCCCCCTCAGCTAACCCCCACAGCCACCAACCCCCACCCCCCCTCAGCTAACCCCCACACCACCAAACCCCACCCCCCCTCAGCTACCCCCACCCCCACACCCCACCCCCCCTCAGCTACCCCCAACCCCACCCCCCCCCCTCAGCTAACCCCCACAGCCCTGCCACCAAACCCCACCCCCCCTCAGCTAACCCCCACACCACCACCCAACCCTAACCCCCACAGCCCTGCCACCAAACCCCCCCCCCCTCAGCTAACCCCCACAGCCCCCACCAAACCCCCCCCCCCCCCCTAACTGCAGCCCCTAGGCAGACAGCTGGGAGGACCGAGGGGGGGAGCTGTAGAAGGAACAGGTGACATGTGGGACCGAGGAAATACGTGGGAACCATGGTATTATTATTCTTAATATGAACATAAAATAATCTCTAAAAATTAGTAAAATGCATTAAAATAAAGCGGTTTTCAAAGCATTTCCCCTGGATCCCCCTAGATATACAATATGGGTTTTCCCTGTGAATTCTGCCCACAGACACCACTGACCAGAGGAGGTCTGACTCAGCACTCTGAAGCACAGACAGTCAGACACGTACAGTAGTAAATCACCGACGCAGAATTTGCAGCAGTGGTGAGGAGGGCCTCTCCCAGGGAGGGTGACATTACACTACACTTTATCACATTAAATTTCTTCAGCAGACGTTTCTATCGAGATAAAACTTCTGCTAAAGAAATTTAATGTGATAAAGTGTAATATAATGTTTGGACCTGCATGGAATGAGCAACAGGGACAGAGGCCTGGCTAACAGCACTCTTAGACCAGAGGGGGGATTGTGGTGCCCCCCCCCCCCCCCCAGCTCAGTCTCCACTGCCCGTGGGGGACGGTCCTCATGGCATCGGCCTCTCAAATCTCTGCTTTCTCAGACTCTGCAGAGCTAAATGCTCTCTCTGGCTGTCCTTCACACCCAATCTCACTCTCCCTCTCCCTCCCTCCCTCCCTCCTCTCCTCTCTCTCTCTCTCTCTCTCCCTCCCTCTCTCTCTCTCTCTCTCTCTCTCTCTCTCTCCCCTCTCCCTCTCGCTCTCTCTCTCTGTGGTGGCAGATCAGTGGCAAAACTCACAAGGACAAAAACATGACCTTGCACGCGTAAGCAAAAGGCACTCTTGCACGAGTAAACACGCAAGTAAAATGTACTCATGCATGTGAGTATTCTATCCATGAGAGTAAAAGTGTACTCACGCATGTGAGTATTCTCTCCATGAGAGTAAAGTGTACTCACGCATGTGAGTATTCTCTCCATGAGAGTAAAGTGTACTCACGCGTGTGAGTATTCTCTCCACGAGAGTAACATGTACTCATTCTGAAAGAGCGCAGTCTTCACTCTCACGTGTGAGAGAAGTCAGTGTTTGTGAGCAAAACTGCAGTTTGCAGTCTGTGTTCTGTGTCCCAAAGTCTTTTTTAATATAGTTTTGATAAGCAGAGGCTGGCTCAAAATCAATTCCAAATGCGAATGTAAAACAACAATGTAATTGGAGATGTACGGCCCACATTGAGTGCAAGTGAAATTAGGCTAGTCCAAACGATGATCTATCAGAAGAGATCATGATACCCAATGTCCCGAGTGTAACCAAACATAGGCTGATTACAGGTATAGGCACATAGTGACTGACTTTTATGCCTGTTTAGCTACAGCCTCGGATTTTCCACTGAATACCACTACACAGATATCGGGCCGTTGTAAGATACGGCATTTAGCTGGGACGTAATCCATTGACAGGATGGAGCAAGGGTCCGGTGTAAATCCATCGTTTGGAAGTGTCCTTGCGTAACTTTGTCTGTCTTGTGGTGGTGACAAGGCAAGCTACGATGGCAGAGCGTCCGACAAAACCCCCAACTTCAGTCACTCGTTCGCTCTCTCGTTGTCTTATGTCTGTTCTTGTGGCGATACCTGGTGCTCTGATTCTCGCCACCGATGATGTTATTCACCCCCCCCCCCCCCCCACCCCCACCATCTCCATCTGCGCCTCCCCCCATCCACGCTCATTCAGAGAGGTCCCAGAGAGCGCGCCGTGTGAGTTATAGATTCGCAGAGCCACTCTGCTGAGACGGATGCCCCTCTTCCCAGCATGCCATGCGGAAAATGGACCTTTCCCCCGCTCACCCCGGGCTGCGGTGGCTGCGCCCGGGCCGGTGGGCACCGGCGTGAATACAAATCGCGGTGTTCCCGGAGCGGAGTGGAGGAGGGTAACGCCGCCCCGCTCCCCAGGAAGCGAGTCATGGTTTACCCACTGTATCCGTGACAACGTTACGCCGGGCGTCTGGAGAGGGATTTATGACGGCCCCCCGCTCGGTGAAATAAACGCGCGACCCCTCGGTGCCCCCCCCCCCCGCCCCGCCTGCCTAATGATGCCCCATAAACCACCTCGCCGTCTGAGAGTTTATTCACTGCCTGCTCTCCTCATGGGCCTCTCTGGGACCGCAGAGGGGAAAATTGCTCTGCACTCTGGGGGATACAGTCTGTCAGGCACGGCTACCTCGGGGTATTTGGGAAGGGGGGGGGGGGTTCTGGCTTTCGTCCAGCTCGTCAGAAAGTGGAAATTTTCCCACATTAAATAAAAAAAAGAAAACATTCTGAGACGGACGCGTGCCTGACTGGGCTGCCTTTCCTCCGCTCGCTGCCTCTCCCCCTCTTCCCCCCTGTCAATCATCCCCCCTTGAAAAAGACGCCCCTGCCTATCATCATGAGGGCGTGGCCTAATCGTTGTGCTGCGTCGTTGAAGCTATCGCACGTCAGGTATGATGCGAACGGTGATTAAAATGAAATGTAGCGTACGTTGGCGGCCGAGTGTACACTGCCCCACTGGTCTGCAACAGAACGTGCCCTGCACCCCCCCCCCCCCCCCTCCCCCCCAGGGACGGCAGAAGCCCGATTTATCAGCCCCCCGCCAGCAGCTGACAAAGTTTCCGCCTCGCCTCAAGGGAACACTAACAGGGGCCAGGGAGGGAACATTACAGCGAAATACCAACGGCAGGGAATTCTGGGATAAGGCTTCCTGTACCGCCGCTACACAGATGCAGCTTCCTTGGAGGCTGGAGATCAGCTGGTCTCTTCCGTGTGTGTGGTTGACGTGCCCGTCCCTCCGGATGTGCGGCAGGTCGCTCAGGGCAACACGATCAAAGGCCATCTTCTGAGAGAGGCTGCAGACCCTCTGCTTCAGACTCCTGTGACTCTCCAATGGGAGTTTTATGGGCTTTTTAACGTTGCTAAACCGGTGCAAACAACATGAACTTTCACCAAAATCAAAGCCCCCATCAATTCACTGCATTGCGGTTGTGTCCCATGAGCTCGATCAAATGCGTTTCTAAATTGATTACACGCGTTTTTCATTAAAAAGAGATGCGCGTATGTTTAATGGTGTGTGTAAAGCTGGAGACAATCAGCCACGAGGCCTGGATTCAATCAACGTTCGTCCCTAAATTTGATGTGTAAATTAATTCAGGAAGTAGGGGAGGGCAATAAAACTGTAACAATAATTATCAAGCGCGATAACGATCATCACCACCGTGTGGTGTATCGCTTTTCTTTTCATCTTTATTTTCTTTAATTATACCTGACGCGGTAGTAAACGCCCAAACTTCAGAGGCCGCAAGCAGTGCTTCCGGGAGACAACATCACCACTGATATCTATTGGGTGCTGATAAGGCAGCCAATCAGCGGCAAGATTATACAGCTCCCATGTGGTCATGTGGTGTGTTTTTGTCAGTTGCATGGAAGCTTACCTTACTGCTGATTGGCTGTCTTATGGGCATTCAAATCATCAACAGTGGTGATGGTGTTTTTCCCTGGAAGCAGTTCCTGCAGATGTTTTCTACCACATCAGGTATAATTATAGAAAAACAAAGTGAAAAGAAAGTCAATACACCACACGGTGGCATTGATCATTACGGCATTCGATAATTGTCCTTGCGGTGTATTATCCAGCCATAAATGCAAGTGTATGTTTCCTTCGCACACAGTTTGTTGAGTTAGTGATCGCCAGTTTGTGGTGTTTGGGGGTGTGAATGGGGGAGAAAACCTATACATTTAATCAGCAAGTGAAAGCACAGGACAAAATGACATTGACTAAACCCAGGCCTGAATCTAGGTCTAAATCTTATGTGTGTCTGTTGATCAGAGCACTCTCCCCTCCCCCCCCCCCACCCCCCCACCCCCAGGTTAAGTGGTGGCTATTGCTAGGTAAATACAGAATGTGTAATTGTCAAATTTAGGGATGTTATTTAGGGGTAGTTAAATTTGGTGGCTCACGTCTGTCCTTGTAGATCCAGGCGAGACCCAGGAGTTGGGACAGAGCCAGGTGTTTTGGGGCCTTTGGTGGTTCTTGGTTCTTCTGGTGGCTCCCGGATGGAATCTCGGCTAACGGTCATATCTGTGTTTGGAGTTTACGTGGCCTGAGCCATCCTTACTACATTTATGCTCCAGAGCCTTAGTCCATGAGTTACTGCAAGCGTAGCTGGTGGAGAGAGAGGGAGAGCCAAACTGTAGAAATGCAGAAAACAGCGCGTGTGTGAGAACACACAAGGGCTTTCCGACTCTACCTCCCCGTAGGACAAGGCCCCCTTGAGCCCACTTGTCTCGCCCCACCTTCACCCCGCTGTCCGGATAATGCATGTTTTTGGGCCCGACCTCGCGCGTCCCGTTGGGTACCCCGGCTGCAAGGTGATCCGGTGTGTTGCAGAAGGAATAAATCTTTCAGCTGTTGCTGGGGGAAATATGTTTTTTTGATTAATGTGGCTTATTTGGGAGGTGGAAAATAGGAGAAACCTGACCCTCCGATCCAAAAAGGAGAGGAAAAAAAACCCATCCGTTTGACCGGTGTTTACCTTTGTAATAGAATGCATTAAGTTTTTAATAATGTAAAAGCAAGCAGTGGACCCTGACACTGAGAAGCCTGTGCTTTACACTCATTCTCCTGCACTGAAGCATCAGTTATGTTTAATCCAGGCAGAAATTCTGAATGACTGGATTGGCTAGATAACTGTCAATCAAATTTGCTGTGGTCCTGGGCCTACTGTAATCAGGCACATATCCCCACCATTCCAGCCTCTTCTCAATACCTATTGCCCTTGGGGGAAGGACACTGCCCATCAGACCGTTACTCTTTCAGGGAACCACGGCTGTGCCAGAAACCCGTCCTTCCCTTTCTTCTCAGAATGGACTGCCAGGAGGGTGGGGCGTATAACCAAGCTGCCAAAATCCCCGAAAACATAAAAATAATCCCCAGGTAACATAAAAGTGGCCAAAAAGTAACTGTGACGGGGTATAGGATGCTGAATTAAACCCTCCGTACTCTGCCAGACCCACGCAGAGCCAAAAGACCAAACATTTTTTCTGTTTTGAACACAACAGCTATTGGAAATGTCGATGTGAACCACAAAGGAACTGCATCCGCAATGACCCACAGCTGACAGGGTATAAAGGGAAATCCTGCAGAACGACCGCAGCTGTCACAACAAATTTCATCCCCCTTACAAATTTCATCCCCCCCCAATTCACTTCCGGGGTTATGTTGTGCTGTTACATTGCGCCGATTGGTCAGATCTCTCTGTCCGAAGATTCAAATTCAAATAGGCTTTATTGGCATGACGTACATATATATATATTGCAAAAACATGAGTACAACAAACAATAAACATATGAACAGAATACAAATTTGTGTGTGTGTATGTGTGTGGTATTTCTCAATCTTAGCTTGTGTAATGGCGCGTATAAATTAGGTGAAACAGTGAGTACAATAATTAATATAAAAAAATATATCTCTCTCTAGCAAGATTCATAGATCGCTAGCTAGCTAGCAAGATAAATAAATAGATAGCCTGCGAGACAGATCACTAGCTAGCTAGCTGGAAGAGCTTCTCTTAGACTTTTATAAAAGCTTCTCTTCCTAGCTAGCCAGCTAGCTAGCGATGGTTCACTGTTGTTAGCAACCAGCAGAGAACGCTTGGAAACAACGCATGACACAGCCTGACCCACGGAATTTCGGCTCGGAATGTGGAGAGCGTGGCGACGCCCGCGCTCCCATGTCTTCGTTGCACAGACTCCCTCCATGGTCGCCCCACCTGAGAGGGCAGGTGTGTCCCAGCTCAGAGAGGGCAGGTGTGTCCCGGCTCAGAGAGGGCAGGTGTGTCCCGGCTCAGAGAGGGCAGGTGTGTCCCGGCTCAGAGAGGGCAGGTGTGTCCCGGCTCAGAGAGGGCAGGTGCGTCCCGGCTCAGAGAGGGCAGGTGCGTCCCAGCTCTGAGAGGGCAGGTGTGTCCCAGCTCAGAGAGGGCAGGTGTGTCCCAGCTGAGAGAGGGCAGGTGTGTCCCAGCTCTGAGAGGGCAGGTGTGTCCCAGCTCAGAGAGGGCAGGTGTGTCCCAGCTCAGAGAGGGCAGGTGTGTCCCGGCTCAGAGAGGGCAGGTGCGTCCCGGCTCAGAGAGGGCAGGTGCGTCCCGGCTCAGAGAGGGCAGGTGCGTCCCAGCTCTGAGAGGGCAGGTGTGTCCCAGCTCAGAGAGGGCAGGTGTGTCCCAGCTGAGAGAGGGCAGGTGTGTCCCAGCTCTGAGAGGGCAGGTGTGTCCCAGCTCAGAGAGGGCAGGTGTGTCCCAGCTCAGAGAGGGCAGGTGTGTCCCAGCTCAGAGAGGGCAGGAGATGACAGGCCGAATCCAGCAAGCGCTGATGTGTGCTGCGGTCTGTGGCGTGAGGAAGAGGATGGCGTTGTGGGGTTTCCTTCCTGCCACGTCTGAATGCCGCAGCTCAGGGGAGGCCCTGTCACTCAAGCCCCAGGCATTCCGTTGCCTTTTCTATAGAGGCACATAATTCAATCAACAACCCCCCCCCCCCCCCCCCCCCCCCCCCACAAAAAGGCACTTAGTTCAGCAAACCCTCCCCCCTTCACAAAAAGGTACTTACTTCAGTAAACCCTCCCCCCCTCAAAAACAGGCTCATCAAATTGAGTCTAGTCAAATTGAGTTCCCCCACAAGAAGGCTTGGTGCATGGTAGTTTTTTTGCTTTTTTTTGGTGTAGAACACCAACCTTATACAACGTGCTGCTACATAAATCGGTGAAGATGTCTCAGTGCTCAGCAGTGGCATTTCACAGATATTGATAATTCAATATTTATTTCCCCTTATATACACACAACCGGATGCACAGCATGCTGTAACAAGCTCTGATGATCTATTGGTGAGATGCCACCAAAGTGAAGCCAAATGCTTAGCGCACGGGTTTTTATTTTTATTTGACTGCCAGTTGCACATGTGCGAACATCAAGGGATCATAACATAAAGGAACATCTTATATTTCTCTTAAGACAGCATAAAGCTTCAGGTGGCGATACACAATATTTACACCTAGAAACCTTCGTTTTCTATCAGCCATATTTGCATACTGTAGCGCTCCTTGCTAAAAATGCCCAGGCGAGCCTTGTAGATTCTCGAATCCTCTGTTTATTTAGAACCAGCTACTGTGGGCCGCAGCGCAAGCCAAATTGGATGCATTGAGAACAACCCCCTCCCCACTGCCCGACCAATCACAATGACCCCTGGCACACAAACATCCCCAGGCCTCCCATGGTTGGCAGACAGCGGGTTGATTGACAGATGGACCCTGCAGCATGTGCAACATTACACAGGCCTGACAGCTGCACTTATTGGAACTACATACTGCATAATTATTTCACTCAGGTCTGATTGACAGTCGTGAACTGAACCCAACACAACCTTACAAATCTCGCTGCTTACCATTCACACATTTCCGGTCCTGTTCCATTACATTTAGCGTTCCTACAGACAAGCCCAGGCCGGGCTGAAGTGTCCCGGAATGTTCCGAATTTCCCTTCATCCGATGTTTACTGTTCCCCACTGCATTGAAGTTTATGTGACACCAAAGTGAATTTGCATATTCTAATTAACAGCGATTATCGAGCTCGTTAGGATGCGTGTCCTGGGAGGCTATCGGTGTGTGCTGTGGACATCACAAACTGAGCTCTGAGAGATTACTCTACCCAGCTCACTGATGAAAATGGGCTCTGCGCTGTAATTGGATATAAATGTGATGAAGCGACAACAAAAAACTCTGTGGAAGAATTTGGGTTCGGAGGGTAGTTAAAAAAAACATGTTTCCCATTAATCCTCATTTGCATAAATGCAAATTTTGTTGCATATTAATTAACACAATTTAGCTGCATAAACTGCTGCGGCGTGATCCAATTATCTTACCATTTGTCTTGACACTGAAACAGAAAACATTTTTCTATTCTAGGGGGAAAAAACATTAATGCATTTTTTAGATTTCATTTCTTTCTTTGACGTGATTTTGCTACTGTTTGTCATTGAGGAAAAATAATGCAATCTAAACTTGGTACAAATTACAAATAAACCCAATGCAGAAACCTACAGCCATCAATGACAGAGCAACAATATATTTACTGGATAAACAAAACCTTCACAAGAAGACAGAATGAAAGTACAATACAGTAAACACAAAAGAAAAGACAAACGGAGAGGACTGCTGGGTGGCTCATTCAGTTAAGGCAGTGGTTCTCAAATTCGGTGCTGTTGTATGCTGGTTTTTGTTACAATTAAGGTTACAATTTGTTACAATTAAGGTTACAATTAACTGAAGCTTAGTTGTTTTTATTTTCTGTAACTTTCTCTTTTGAGCACTGCTGTCTTTCTTGGAGCTGATATTATGCTGTAGTTAACTTAATAAGTACACAGAAGTCATGGTGCTCAGTGGTATGCACTTTGCATTTTCTTGTCATGCTAGAAAATGTAAAAGAGAAACAGTGGTAATTCATGCAACTACATATTGCTGAGTCAGGCTTTAAAACATTGTTGTTTTATTAGTCATTTTGGTGCCAGTCTGTGCCCCCTGAAGTGTGGGGCCCTGGGCAACAGCCCATTGGGATAAGACGGCCCCGGGTCCATCCGTGACACTTCGCCAACTCCGCCATCCCTGCAGCATTTCAGGGTGCTCCCGTAGATGTGTGACAGCTAGGGGACAATGGTTATCCACAAAAACCATGGCTACTTACTCCATACACTAAAGCCCTGAGCTCATCAACAGCTTGCTTTTTACCGTGCGTTTGGTCGGGCCAGGTCAGCGATTGAGCAAACCTTTGGAATGTTAAGAATGCACTTCAGACGTTGGGACCAGTCAGGTGGTACTTCACAACCTGTCGCTCAGAAAATCGGTGCATTCTTTGTGCGTGTTCACGACATGTCCATACTCATATTAGAGAGCTTCGTATGGAGAGAAACAGAGCTGCACATGATGAATGTGATGGAGATGACAGAGGCACAGAAAGAGCAGGGACTGGTTGGCTGTGGAGCTGTTTCCCTCGTCAGTGTACATTCATCTCATCAAGGGCACATCTGAAATTAATTAATTAATAATTAACTTAGTCAAAGGGGTGAATTTTCCTTCTTATTTTGAACAGTTGTATTAAACAGAAGCTGAAAGCATGATGGCTGCCAGGTTGAAATGGCAGGAGCAGCAGCAGCACGATGGAGAGGCCGACTGGAGGCTGTCTCTGCCAGCTGCCTGCTGCTCCCGAACAGTCTGGGAATACTCACCCTGCGGAGATGTTCATGGGAGCCATTTATTATCATTTTTAGGGAAAATTAGCAGTTGGCTTTGGTGGTAACTCACTGTTTTTAAAGGGAAAGAAAGGGGGCAATCTGATTGCCAGTAATGAAACCAAACCCCCCAACACAACCACAGTTAATTTATTCTTATCGATCTAGCCTCTTTTACAACTGCCCTGCAGTTGCGCTAATGAGTGATGTCACAAATATCAAAAACTTTGTCAATTCAGTGCAATAAAAAATAATAATAAAGAACAACAGAAAAAACCATCAATGCACACAATATCAAGCCAAGAAAAACATCAAAAAGGAAAGACATAAATCATCACATAATTCCTTGAGAGAGAGAGAGAGAGAGAGAGAGAGAGCAAGCACATCTGGAATTGAGACTGACAGTCAAAACCCTCTTTTCCAGTTATAGATACGAGGCACTAATGTTTGGAGTAGTTGGTCGGTCTTAATGGCTGGCTTCTGTTAGCCAGGCTAAGGCAATTATTGGCTGCCTTGTTTTTACAAGTGCTGGTCAATTATATGAGCCGGATTGTTTTTACTGGTGCTAAAAGTGAGATTCACTTCACTGAGTTCTCCATGTTGAACAGAGAAGTGCAGAGCTTTTCATTTATTGAGATAATTTAGCTAGTTTTATTTGCTTTGCTTACACGTGTACTTTAGCCTTTGAGGGTCAGGGAAATCATTCAGCCAGTGAAAATCGTTTAACTCAAAACACTGGTTTGTACGATTGTAAATAAATCAATTAGCGCCGCTTTTCTGATTTAAAATGTGTTTTCTATCTAATTAGAATGGAACAGAGCGGGGTACCTAGTGGCTCAGTTGGTAAGGCTCTCCCCGTAAGCATAGGCTTGGCGCTCCATTGTCGATGTGGCAGGTTTGAGCCTGGGCTGCATCATCATCTGACCATGGCAGGAGGTCACCCAACGGTTTTCTCCGAGGTACAGCATTGGCTCATCCCAATGACTCTGTAGACATTCACTAGTCACCACTAGTTGATCATCAATTCAGCCTCTCCCACGGTAGACCTGGGTCAAATACGTATTTGCTTTGGATTCAATTACTTTTCTGTGCTCTATTGATCTTGCCTGGTGTAATTGAGCCTGCCAGTATGACCAGAAGGCGGGGTTTGCACTTTTTCATTGGTTCCAATACACCAGACAAGATCAGTAAAGCGTAGAAAAGTATTTGAATCCAAATCAAACTCGTAGTTGAAGGTTAGTGCTCGCTGTTCTGTGACACTCCCTGCTTGTATTTTTCCTGGTGAAGACAGTGGAAACATGCTGAACATATTCTCAGTATCTAAAGATATTTGTGTTTAAAATTTTTTTTTTTTTTAAACAATTAACTATGATGCATTTAAGGAGAGCTTTAGTTACAGCCCTCCTTTCATGAAGTATACGTGCCACAGTGGTGACTCAAGCATAATTGCTGATTTAAAATTGGAGAGAGAAAAGAGAAAAAAAAGAGAGAAAAATAACTGTCCTTACCAGTCAAAATTGAAGGAACTTATAATTTCACAGCATTAACTGGCCACTTAAAAAGTCATCTTTGGTCTTTGCCTTCCCTGTGTAATTATATTGGAACACTAATATAGATCCAAGGTGCCAAGGGATAATCTCTCACAATTAATGGAATGTCATTTGATATTTACACGTCATTTTTTTTCCCTAGAATGAATTCTTGTAAAGGTGCCTTAATGCTATTTTAGACCTTTTAGAAATTATAACGATTAACATTTTTTCTTATATATATTTTTTTAAATATATATCTATTGAGTAAGCATTGGAAAATAACTGTGGGGGGAAAAGTTTGAAAGAAGTTGGATACACTGAGCTTTCTCAACTTTCGCAAGTTCAAGACGGTGAACTTTAGAGCGGCTGGTTTTATAGATGTGTGGCACGTTCGACCGACCGGTTCACGTCTCACCGGGGGGGTGCCGCAATCCCCCGCGGGCGGCGGCTAAAGCCTGGCAAATGGGCCGGCTCCGAGCCGCTAAATGGCAAATCGCTGCCGCCATTCCCTTCTCCAGATTGATCCGCGAGACGGGGATCGATACCGCCGGCCCTTCTGGGAAGCGCATCGATCCCTCTCTTCATATCAGGAGCTCGGCAGAGAGCCAGAGATGCTCCGCCGTCCTTCTGGAACCTTCCTGACCTCGACCTTCTCTCTCCGCGCGTCTCCTCTGAAGCGCCGGCTTTGAAATCAGCCGCTGCGGTGCTCGGTGGGGCCAACGTGGCGACTCCGGCGCTGCTGTGTGCGCGTGTTTCTAACACACGAGCGGACGCCACTTTCCACTTTTCGGCAGTGTAAAATCCCCAGGAAGAAAAAAAAGATAATTAAAATATCGCTGGAACTAAAGGGATTATTTTTGAGGTCCGCGCTCGGTATCGGCTCAAGGATGTCATGAGAAACTAGGGCATTGATTGGCGGGAGGAGAGCGCAGTTCCGCCGCAGCGGCGCCTGGTGTTCGGCTCTGAACGAGCGGGAGAAAAAACGTCCATTTTCTCAGCGTGAATTTGTCAAAACACTCAGGGGAAAAATTGGCCTTAAAACCGCAGAAGTCTCTCTCATTGTGAGCCGTGTACCTCTAGCAATTGTGTCTGCTCCTGTGTTCATTTTGTGGTGGTGATCTTCTTCTTCTTTCGGCTGTTCCCGTTGGGGGGTCGCCACAACCACTGGTGATGCGCAAGCCAGTGCATCCTTGGTGCCGGTCCCAAGCCCGGATAAATGGGGAGGGTTGCGTCAGGAAGGGCATCCGGCGTAAAACCCATGCCAAATCAAATATGCGGATCATAAATCAGATTTTGTGGTGATATTGTGACAAAATCTGGACAGTTTTTTGTCTGATTTCGCCATTTCCGTGAACCACGGGCACTGTGACACTGCATGTTTGGTGCAGCTCCACTAAAAAAAAAAGTTATTTTCCCCACAGGATGTTTGTAATTCGTTCTCTTATCTGGAAAGGCAGTGATCCGTTCTGTCATTGGGCCAGATAAACGGGGAAAAGGTAGGGATCCAATCTCCTCTCAGAACCAAAGCAGATAAATTCATTGTTACACATCTCCCAGATAGTTGTACGCGACTCAGGAATAAATTCTATTCAATTCCTTGTTCATTCACATTAAACATTAAACACTCCACCAGAAACAAGCTTATCTACCATTAGTAATATACTTTCAACCTACTTGGAACACACACACACACACACACACACACATATATAATGTAAGTCCTTGCAATGTACCTTTGTTTTTGTTTCTTCTTTTTTATGCATAATATCTGTGAGGTGTGTTTGTGTTGCGTAGGTTAGCTGGGTTATTATACAGCGGTGTGCATAAGCTTGGGCACCCTGGTCAAATTGAATGTTTCCTTGAATCTCTTTGTCATGTTTCGTTCAATCTCTTCCGCCTAACTCTGTTTCTGGAGTTCTACCATCCTGTAGGTTTTAATATAAACCCTAATTTGGCACAACAGTTTTTACTAATTAGCAGCTCAATGAGATTTCTAGCTGTTGAATGAGGTGTGGCTTTGTTACGGTTGAAGTGAAAACGTACAGGATGGTAGAGTGCCAGCAACAGTGTTGGGTAGCCCTGCTGTACTGTAAGTGAAAATAAGTTCACACAACCTATACAGGGTAAAATGTCATCATATTTCTGCCAATGTAATGGAGAATTACTATTTTTTGCTGAATATATTTTATTAAATTAAATTTAATAAATTGTTCAAATAAAACTGCAATGTGTAAAAGTTTTGGCACTCTGGCAGTTGATCCATTAATACTTTTTTAAGGTCTTAAAACTTTGACTCTTTAGGCCTTCAGTTAAATCAGGTGAAAACAATTTAATAAATTGAGTTTAATAAATAGTCTGACCTCCGTGGTATTGTGCTTACTCTCAATAACCATGGGCTCCTCTAAGCAGGTGAATGAAACCTTGAAAATAAAGATATTTGACCCTTACAGAGCAGGGAAAGGCTATAATAAGACATCTTAATGCTTCCAGGATGGAATTTCTGCGGTCAGAAACATTAAGAAATGGAAGACAAGGCCAACAGTTAAAGTCAAGGCACGATCTGGGAAGACCAAGAAAAATCTCCGATAGAACTGCTTGTAGACTGGCCTGACGGTGCAATGCAGTCTAGTAATATGTATGAACAGGTCAAGACAATGATCCAAAACATACCTCAAAATCAACTGCTAACAGAGTGGATTAAGGTTTTGGAAAGGTTTCACAGTCCCCAGACTTTGAATATTATTATGGGGAGATTTCAGACGTGCAGTGCATGCAAGGAGAGACCTAGCTGTAAAAATATTTCTGAAGCTAGAAAGGTCCAGCAAGGAAGAGAGGAGAAAAATTCTGAAAGCAAGAATAGAAAGACTGCTAGCTGGCTGCAGGAAACGTTTTGGAAGCTGTGATATCTGCCAAAGAAGGTGTTACAAAGCACTGACAGGGTGCCAAATCCTTTTCATATGCCATATTTTTGCTGTTTTAGTTTTTCCCATCTGTTATATTGAGCAAACAAAAAGTCATTGTGCATTAAATTTGACAGAAAATCCTGTATGTCATGTTTTAAGTTTGTTTCCTGCAGAAAACTTCTTTTCACTTAAAAAAATCAACAAAATCTTTCAAATTGACCAGGGGTGTGACTGGTAAGGTTTCAGTTGCATGAGTGGTAGGTCTCAATGCCCCCCCAACCCAGCCCCATCATCTCCCCACCCCCATTAACACCCCACCCCCCACCCCCCCCCCCCCCCCCCCCCCCCCCCACCCCCCTCCCAACCTGGGGCCCAGGAGGTAAGACTGATTGTCTGGCAGTCGGACCGGTTCGAACCCCCCCCCGAAGTCCCTTGAGCCACCTAACCCCTAAAACGAATGAGAGGATCAATTGTAAAGCGCTTTGGATAAAAGCGCTATATAAATGCAGTCCATTTACCATTTACCAACCAAACGGAATCAGAAATGTCAAACAAAGGGTAAAAACCTTGGAAAGTTTTTAGTCATATCTGGTGGTGGGCCAGATTGTGCAAACATGCCAGAATGTTCCATAAAGGATTCTCTGAGATCCTTTTGCCCTTTCCTTTGTGACTGAACCCCCATTCCATGGCCTGGCTTTCATACAGACTAGCTCACAGAACACAGGTAACTGCGCCCTCACAGGTAAAGTGAGCAATGTGCAATGAGCAATACTGCTCGGCTAGCCTAGCCTCCGTTTTTTACTTTACTCTACACGGTACTGTATACTCTGTGAGAGCTAGCGCCTGTTACAGGAGCTGCATTTATCTCACAGATGATAGTTAACTTACAGACGCATTGCAAATCAATAGGCACCGTTTTGCAGAAGCAATGCTGTGCTAATATAGCTTGATCTCCTTTTAAGGGGTCAGAGAATTATTTTCCCATTTCTAAAAATGCTTTTTTTATTCCCTCTGGAAAAGTCGGTTGGAAAAATCCATTATGAAGCATTGTGTGGCACTGTGTTTGTAAACGGTGCTGTACAAAAACACAGTGGACTGATTGATGGAAAGATTGAGTGCGATGTAAAGGCCAAATGGAACTGTAAAATGAATTGCTCTCACATTATTATTTTCCACCACGTGATGGTAAAAGAATACACCTGAAACGTGAGACGGCTGTGTGTGAAAAAGATTAAATTCAGAGGTTATGTAGCGCTAACGTAGCCGTAACAGGGAGCTGAGGCTCCCTTTTCTGGCTGAAGCCTCTCTTACCCCACTGGGACACAACCGGCTGCAGTATCTGAGTCATACTTGGCAAATGGTGCATACTATATGGCCAAAAGTATTTGGACACGCCTTGGTCTGGGGCTGTTCTTTATGGTTCGGGCTGCGGCCGTTAGTTCCAGTGAAGACAAATCTCAATGCTACTGCCTACAATCATATTATAGATGATTCTGTGCTTCCCCAACAGTTTGGGGAAGGTCCTTTCCTGTTTCAGCTTGACAATGCCCCTGGGCACACAGCGAGGTCCGTATAGAAATGGTTTTCGTCAAGAACAGAGCGGAAGAATTTGTCGCCCAATCTGTACCCATCCACATAAATGCTCTTTTGGCTGAATGGAAGCAAATTCCTGCAGCAGTGCTCCATTCCCAGAAGAGTGGAGGCTGGTATAGGAGCAACCAGTGTGGACCAACTCCATATTAATGCTCATAATTTTGTATGAGATGTTGGATGTCAGGTGTCCACATACTTTTGGCCATGTAGTGTATCTGAAACTGTACTTGGGCATGTTTGGCTAAAGGGCTCAGCCTACTCTTGTGGTAAGTGCCTTTATTGGTGTGTTTAATGCATGAATTTTTATAGCAGAGCTCTGAGCATATTGCAGTTTGATTGGAGGAAGTGGGTGGAATTTTGTGGAATCTTTTCTGCATAAGTGGGCGGAGTCCTAGGCTGACAAGCTGCAGGACTGCAGATGCTCAACTTTACGTTGTTGTGTGTTCTTTGAATCAAATTGATGAACCCTCAGTATACAATATATATTTTAAAAGAATGTATTGAGGGTTCATCTTAAACTACAGATCCCATCACACTTTGCTTATGCACGGGTTAAACCAATAAGAATGAAGCAAATGCATTGAGAGCAGGGATTTAACCAGAATAGAAATTAACCGAAAGGACCTGCTACTCTTCTGGCCTCAATTTTTATGATCATTTGTGTATTTAATTTGTTCATTTGTTTTTATCCAGACCACCAAGACAGCGGAAAACAAATGTTGCGATGAGACAAGTTTAAATAGCAGTTTAGCGCCAAGCTGCCCAACCCTGTTCTTGGACACCTAATGTTACCATCCTGTAGGTTTTCACACCAACCTCAACAAAGCACATCTCATTCAACAGCTAGAGATCTCATTGAGCTGCTAATTAGTGGAGTCAGGTGTGCCAAATTAGGGTAGAAATGAAAACCTGCTTGACAGTAGATCTCCAGGAATTACAGCAATTCCGAGAAGGAACTTAATGATAATGGAACATGCAAACAATCTCCGCAACACCTACCTCCTCTTAGTCGCAGCATTGGATTTTTTACATACCATGAACACACAAACAAGAGTACAAGGATATTTTATGCATTCTCAGAGTCATATGTGATGTCTGATCACCAAAACTGTGAGTAAAAACAAGACTACCAGACCATGAAATATTTCACAGATTCACACGTGCCGACTTTGGCTGTTAAATACATGGCGTGTCTGGATAATTTATTATTTAATCTGAGCACTGATAACTGTTTACAGCTTGTGATACTGACACCATAAAATATGCTGTTACCCAGAATCCCAAGATGTGTGTGTAGGGGGGTTGTCATGGAAATAAAGAGGCATAGAAATGGAAATAGGTGCAGTTTCATACTAGGAAAATAAATAAATAAATAAATAAAGAAAAAAATAGCAGGGAAATGGAGAGAGAGAAACTAATCATGACAACTTTTTGTTTCTGTTCATAAGTGTTAAATCAATTTTTCAGGCACGTAACCTGGCATGCAGTGGTGTGACTGAAATAAGTTATTCGGGTGGGGGGGGCGGTGGTTATTGCGTATTGGGGGGGTTAAGATTGCAATCACAGATTGGGGCGGGGGAGGAGGTTGTAGAGCGCACAGACCGGGAGAGGAGAATGCAATCGCGGATCGTTCGGCAAAGGGGAGATATTGCAGCCCTGGCCCGGGAAGGGGTGGTCCTTATGGTTCTTTCACAGAGCCCCTGTTGAAATCCTAAGCTCGAAACAGATCTACCGAATAAAATACGGGATAATTTTCTCCTGGCTATTATGTTGTTCTCTTTTATTCCTGGACAAGAGGAGATGCGTGCATATGCTACTCCCAGGGATCCCAAAATCTGAATGTCTCAGCCACCCGCCAATCCTTCATGTGTGGTAATTAGATGCTCATATGTAATCACACTACCTTACTGCACATGAGCAGCAAATAACTATATATGTAAATTCTGCTGTTGTTCGTGTCACATTCCTGAGCAAGAGGTTTGCTATCCATTTATACAGCACGGAGGCATTTATCAGAGAAGGAGTTTGACGGTGAGGCTGTAACAAGGACGTTCCATCTGCCTGCGGTCAGTTTGCAGCCTTGGATTCATAGCTCGGCTGTTTGAAGCTGCTGTGGCATATTATTGTATCGTTCACAGGAAACACTTCAGCCCTTCAGATCTGAGTAAGTTCCTGTACTGTATATTACTGACAATAGTAAATGATACATTTACTTTCACCAATATCCTCAACAAAAAAAAATTTTTTTTTTCTTCTCTTGTGTTTGTGTTTTGATTGCTAGTGCTTCCTTGAGAATTCTCTGCGATCTGCGAGACGTTTGCAAGCGTCTGAAGAATTCTACGCACGGTACGTATCTGGCCCAGATCTGCTTGTAGGCATCTGCAATATAATTGATTATTCCCTTCACGTAATTATTTATTTGACACCCTTAAACCAATTCTGCACTGTGACGATCAAGATTTGCATGTGTTTTTTTTATTTAATCAGCACAGCTCTGTCTGTTTTTTAAATCTATTTTTCCTGTTTCTCCTGAAAGAACAAACTGTGCCTGCAGCATTGTGGAGGTGTGGAAATCAGTGTTTTAAGTGCCTCATATTTAATATAAAAATATGTAATTCTTCAATAGAAAGCCCTAATGACGCTGATTAGTCATGAAACATTAGACATTAAACGCCTCATTAAGGTGTTGAATACAGAACGACCAATAATAAGGAACCACTCGATGCGGTTCCACGACGAGCACCTTTGCGTAGGTGCACAGAAACTACAGATTCACACTAAACCTGTGATTCCGCAGACATGAGGTGATGTGTGTGTGTTCCAGATACCAGAGGTAGGCACAGACAACAGAAGAGAGGGAGGAGAAGAAGCCAAACTATAATGTGTGAGCATGTACCGTGTAACCAATCCTCCATTATCTATACCCGCTTATCCTGGACAGGATCATCATCCATCCATCCATTATCTATACCCGTTTATCCTGGGCAGGGTTACCATCCATCCATCCATTGTCTATACCTGCTTATCCTGGGCAGGGTTACCATCCATCCATCCATTATCTATACTCTCTTATCCTGAGTAGAGTCACCATCCATCCATCCATTCATGATCTATACCTGCTTATCCTGGACAGGGTTGCGGTGGGTGCTGGAGCCTTTCCCAACATGCATTACATTACAGGCATTTAGCAGACGCTCTTATCCAGAGCGACTTACACAACTTTTTTACATAGCATTTTACATTGTATCCATTTATACAGCTGGATATATACTGAAGCAATTTCGGTTAAATACCTTGCTCAAGGGTACAACGGCAATGTCCTACCCGGGAATCGAACCTACGACCTTTCGGTTACAAGTCCAGTTCCTTACCCACTGTGCTACACTCTGTCCGCATTGGACGAGAGGTAGGAATACACCCTGGACAGACCGCCAATCTATCGCGCACACACCGTTCACTCACGCACTCGTACCTATGGGCAATTTGAGAGTCTCCAATCAGCCTAGCTGCATGTCTTTGGACTGTGGGAGGAAACCGGAGTACTCAGAGGAAACCCACGGGAACACGGGGACAACATGCAAACTCCTCACAGCAAGGCTTAGGCCGGGATTCGAACCCCTGATCTTCTTGTTGTGAGGCGACAGTGCTACTTTTTGCAAAGGGCATTTGGCTACAGCAGTCCAAGATAGTCCTGGAGTGCAGGTGCCTTTTCTGGTGCCTTAGAAAGGAATGGAAGTTTTGAGACAAGAATGGAAGGTTTGACACAGGGCTGTAGTTAGACAAATCATTTGCATCCAGGTTCGGCTTCTTAAGGAAGGGCTTGATGACTGCAGCTTTACGAGTCTGTGGTGTGTGTTCAGATGCTGAGGAGATGCTGACAAAATGTAATAATGGTGTGCCAGTCATCGGTGACAACTGCTTCCGTAGCTTCATAAGGAATAGGGTCTGGAGCAGGGTGCCCAATACGACAATCGCAATCTACCACAGGCATGCTGGTAGATTGAATTTTAAATTGCATCAGTTCAAATTCAAATTCTTCCCATTTTCATCTCTCTTCCCTACGGCTTCTGCCTGATGGACAGGTACTCTTGATTGACATGACATGTGGCCAATCTGCTGCCATTGAGAACTTTGGGGGGAGGGGTGTCTGTGTAGGACTTACAGCCCTTTTTATACATAGTTGTGTCACTGTCCATGAAATTAGGGACAGTACTGTAGCTTATAATCTCGATTGTCAAAATGGCTTCTCAGAGTTAAGGCCAGGCCGCAGACATTTTGTCCTTCACTGATGCTGGTAGAAACCACTTCTTATCTCAGCCTTGTGATGGTCTATAGGTCTCTCCGTTTTAACCTCCACTTAGAAAATGCAGATGGCTCTGTTGCATCTGCATTCATATTGCAATAATGTGTGGGGACAAAAACATTTTGTGTAAAACCAATTTATTCTCGAATAGTCATGAATACAAATGTATTCTGTATTCATGATCCTGATGCAGTTGCTCCATTAAAACCTAAAAAAGCTATTGAGAAGAGACTTGCGCCCCTGGTATAGTGACCACACGAGGGCTCTTACGCAAAAGTCTTGTTAAATGGAACACAAATGGCTTTCCACTGAACTGCAGGTATTCTAAAGCTAGGTGTTCTCATTTGTATACAAGAAAATAAGATCGATTGCCAATTTTCTTCAAAACAATTTCTGTACTAACTAATAATATTGAAAGAACTAACGCTCAAATTCCAGCATCATGAAGTGTTAATGATTTCTTGATTTTCTTTAACAGGAATTTGGCAAAAGATATCTGCTTTTTATGCCAGACAGAGAGATCTGTATTGACAATATTGAGCTGCCTGCTAGACACTCAGAATACCTTGAACTGTTCATTCCCATATGTCAGACTGAACTAATCAAATTAGTTTCTACTTCCAAATCATCCACCTGCCTTCTAGGCCCCATACCCACAAAGCTATTGAAGGAGTTATTGCCTGTCCTTGACAAACCAATTCTGGACAAACAGTAATAAATTCTTCATTGTTACCAGAGTATGCTCCTACATCCTTTAAGATGGCACAAATCAACCCACCGCTCAAGAAATAAAATTTGGATCATACTGACTTATTGTCTAATTATAGACCCATTTCAAACCTCCCATTTCTACCGCAGATCCTTGAGAAATATGTAGTCCAACAGCTATATTAATTTTTTTTACAGACTAACAATGTGTATGAGAGGTTTCAGTCTGAGTTTAGGAAGCATCTTAGCACTGAGACAGCCCTTGCATTAATAATGAATTACTTGTTTCTCTCCCTGGACTGTGGCTGTGTCTCCACACTCATCCTACTTGACTTAAGTGCTGCTTTGATACAACAGACCACCATATTCTCCTCCGCCTGTTGGACAGATCTGTTGGTCTCCCCGTGCAAGCTGTTTTGTGGTCCCATCTCTCTGATAGATCTCAGTTTGTGAGGGCAAACAATGGCTACATTCACACTGTCAGTTTTTGATAGTGACAACTGTATTCATTTTCGAGAGTGAATATCGTTGTGTATTGTACACATTGCTGCAGTGCGAAGTGAAATGAGCTCACTGTGTATGCACGGTAACAGAAGTCACTCTACCAATCAGATCTCGCGGCAGCTGTGTATATTGTCTTTAACCATAAGAACATTTACTGTAACGCAATATAGCAAATGCCATGCCATGTTTGGAAAGTGTACTTCATTCATGTGAAAATTTTTGAAAGTTCATCCGTCACCTCGTGACAAATTGCCCCCGATGTGTTCGTTCTTAAGAATTTTATCTGACATACTTTGTGTAGACCTTGGCATTTTTAAACGAGGGAGCTAAGGTATGATCACAGTGCCTAGCGTCCAGAGCAGTTCTGGTATACGCTACTCAGACTAACTACATCCGCATTCAGTCGTCAGTTCCATGAATTTTTCAGGTAGTGACTTTGGTTGTAGAATGCGGCTGTCACTCTCTTTCACACCCGAACTGTGTATGAACGTAACAAGGTTATGCACTCTGATATGGAGCAACAGCCATATTTAGCTGCAGTGTGAATATAGCCCCAGAGTCATCTGAGTACTCAAGGGTACCACAAGGCTCAGTTCTGGGTCACTTGCAGTTTTTTGTATATGCTCCCACTTGCGGATGTTATGAGAAGACATGGTGTTATCTACCAGTACTATGCAGATGACACGCAACTTTGTATACCGGTTAAACTAAGCAAGGTTTCCCTGTTCCCAGGCTAAAGTCTTAAAGACATAAAGGCCTGATTGACCCCAAATTTATTTTTATTGAGTTCAGATAAAACTGAGTAGTAGTAGGCCCCAAATCTTTTAGAGATAAATTCTTTTCCTTTAGATCTAGATGGTTTCTCTGTGTCAGTTGTTAAAAACCTTAGTGCGACTATTGATTCAGTTCCTTCCTTTCAGGCCCACATTAATAAAATCACAAGAGTGACCTTTGTTCACCCAAGGAAAATTTCTAGAATAAAGAAGATTTTGTCCCTGCAGAATGTTGAAAAAATGGTTCAAGCCTTTGTAACCTCTAGGTTGGATTATTGTAATTCTTAATAGTCTGCTTGCAGTAATTCAGCCTTGAAAAGTCTCCATTTGTACAGAATGTCTCCACTACGGTATTTACTAGAACTAAGAAATGTGAACATAATAGTCCAATGCTTGCATCTTTTCATTGGCTGCCTGTTACATTTAGAATTGAGTATAAAAGATTCTACTTCTAACATATAAGGCTGTAAATGGTTTGGCTCCAGAGATTCTTATCCTCTGTTCTCCTCCAAGATTGCTTTGCTCACAGGGTGTTGGATATATAGTTGGCTATGTAGAGTAGTCAATGTGTGGAATAGCCTGCCAGGTCACGTAGTAGAGGCAGAAACTTTGGGGATTTTCAAGACTAGGCTTGATACAGTGTTAGATACCATCTAGACCATCTAGTCTATAGGTAATCAGAGCACTAATTTAGTTAGGAAAATGGCGGGCATTGTTGGGCTGAACGGCCTGTTCTCGTTATATTGTGTTATGTTATATTATATTAAAATTCCATATATCTAAAATTACAATGGGAGGCAGAGCCTTCTGTTTTATGTAATAATCTGACTTTATATGTTCAGGCCTCAGACACACTCTCTTTTTTAAAGTGTCGGCTGAGACAGAGGAAGATGTTGAAGAGGAGAAGAGGTTTTGTCAAGGCGCTTTCAACTTGTACTTTGTCCTCGACAAGTAAGTGGCCGTCATATTTGTGACAAAAACTTGCCTCTTTAGTCAATCCTTTTTTTACAGGTGTCTGGGACAGGGAAAATCAGGACCATAGATTTTGCCCAGTTTTCTAATGTGTTTCTGCTGTAGTGTCTTTGTGAGAGCCTATGCATAAAAAGTGCTTTACAACTAAATCTTGTGCAGGACATCTTGTGGTCCCTAAAATTTAAAAACTAAGGTAGAGTCCTTTCACATAGATCCCCTCGGTGGCAAAACGGTCAGTTGGCCCATTTCAGGAATGCAGAGTCTCCACATTTAAAACAAGACTTAATGGGACAGTACACCCAAAAATGTCCATCCAGATATTTTCACTGAGATTTAACACGCTTTCTAGGTATCTGCTGCAGCTCAGCCTGATACAGTGGACCAAGTTTTGTGATACTCAAAGCGGAAATAATTTACATTCGAAAAACTCAACAGCAGCGTTGCTTTCCAAATATAATGACCGCGTTACTCAAAAACATCCACAGACCTTGATGTGCACGGTTTCATTGAGAAAGTACTCTCGACCAAAATACGCCAGCTGTGTATATCCGCAAGTCTCAACCAAAGCGTGCCAGTGTTCTGGGATGCTGTGTTAACAATGTTAATGGAAATATTGTTCATCAGCCAATCAGTCTTGGTGCTTTTTCTTTTTTTCTCCCTGAAAGACACTCATTGTGTAGCTCTGTGTGCCAACCTGTTGGTAAATGCCAAGGTCGATTATTAACAATATTTCCCGTTTTTCCCTCTTTGCCTCAAATTGGAATTGTCAACTCAGCCTCTTGTTTAAACTTATAACTCCCCTACTAACCCAGCCTCTCTGGGTCCTCTGTTGTTTGTAGACAGCAGCTCGTTTTTATCCTGCCTCATCTTTGGCCTTCTCTCGTTCCCCCGCGGCACAATCGGCACCATGCCGACCGATGCTTCCTCCGTGAGATGAGATGTTTCGTACGCTAGCCGCTGACCGTGGCCCAGCTGGCTTTAAATTGCCCGAAAGCGCAGAGAGAGCGGGATAAATCTCCATCCGAAGTGGCGTGCTCTTTCATGGAGTCTGATTTCATTAGCCTGAGTGTAATTAACCAGCCAGCCAGGCCACCAGACGGGTTTAGTTTAGCCAAGCAAACGAGCGCGGATAACGGGGCGGTGGAGGGGAAGGGGAGCCCTCAACGCGCTTGTCCTCGTGTGTGCGGTACAGGGGCGGTGGAGGGGAAGGGGAGCCCTCAGCACGCTTGCCCTCGTGTGTGCGGTACAGGGGCGGTGGAGGGGAAGGGGAGCCCTCAACGCGCTTGTCCTCGCGTGTGCGGTACAGGGGCGGTGGAGGGGAAGGGGAGCCCTCAACGCGCTTGTCCTCGCGTGCAGTACAGGGGCGGTGGAGGGGAAGGGGAGCCCTCAACGCGCTTGCCCTGGCGTGTGCGGTACAGGGGCGGTGGAGGGGAAGGGGAGCCCTCAACGCGCTTGTCCTGGCGTGTGCGGTACAGGGGCGGTGGAGGGGAAGGGGAGCCCTCAACGCGCTTGTCCTCGCGTGTGCGGTACAGGGGCGGTGGAGGGGAAGGGGAGCCCTCAACGCGCTTGTCCTGGCGTGTGCGGTACAGGGGCGGTGGAGGGGAAGGGGAGCCCTCAACGCGCTTGTCCTCGCGTGCAGTACAGGGGCGGTGGAGGGGAAGGGGAGCCCTCAACGCGCTTGCCCTGGCGTGTGCGGTACAGGGGCGGTGGAGGGGAAGGGGAGCCCTCAACGCGCTTGTCCTCGCGTGCAGTACAGGGGTGGTGGAGGGGAAGGGGAGCCCTCAACGCGCTTGTCCTCGTGTGTGCGGTGGAGGGGAAGGGGAGCCCTCAACGCGCTTGCCCTTGCGTGCGGTCCGCGAGTTTAAAGTGGCCGTGGTAGCGAGGCCAAGGAGAGCCGGGGAGTCTTGAGTCCCGCACCAGTCGTGGTGACAGAGGAGCATTTGAAGCACCTGGCGCTCGCAGGCCAAGGTGCAGAGTTGAGCACCGTGGTGTCAGCAGGGCCCAGCTGGAGGGCTTCTCCTCTATCAGAGAGAATCAGATCCGTTTACTGGCGGGGGGTACAGCTCGGCCCGTCTCCCAGCGCTCAGGCTGGCTGTGAGCAGAGCACAGGAGCACGCGTCTGCTTCCCTGTTTCTGAAGTCTCTAACTTACACTGGCCTCAATATACTCCTCCAGGCCCCCCACCACCCCACCACAGGTACACAGTTAAAATGTCCAGTGTTAATCCAGCTGTAATGGTGTTAATTCAACTCTAACTATAACATTTTGGCGAGTGAGACCTATTGGACCCGTATTAACACTGGACATTTTACCGTGTACAGTAACGCGTGGGGTCTCTGCTCGCTAACGGTCAGGTCATCTTGCTGATGTGTGAGGCCTGTGTCATGGGTGAGGTTGGTACACTAATAAGGTGACCACAGACTTTTACTTTCTGTAGCTAGTTATCTGGCTAGCTCAGTAAAACTATGCTTAATACAGTACTTTCACAGTTAGCAGGCAATGGAATAGAAAAGCGTGCGTCTTGTGAGAATAGGTGGCTGTACTAAGGGAGAGTGGGTCATATCTCTCTTCATTCTCATGAGCACCGTGAGAAGCAACGTCTGTGTCTGTGCCTCGTAAATAAACATTTAATAACTCATAACCCATCATAATCACTGGCCATCAATTTCAACTTGACAAATATCTGAGCGTCCAACCTTTTTTTGATTTTTTGCCTGTGTATGATTCCTCTTTAATGCAATCTCAATAGTTTTTCTTCGGTAAAACTTTAGTTGGCTAGTTTGCAGAAATAATCTGCTGATTGGGATAATGTTTTGGCACTTCATTAACATAAAAACAAAGTTAAAATCCACATCCATGCTGACTCACTGCACCTTTTATACGTGCCTAAAACCTTATAGCAAAAATAAATGCATCACCCAGGAGCAACAGTTCTGTTTAGGCCTGTCTCCCAGTGCCGCACGCTGATTCTTGCTGAGCGACTGACGGAATTATTAAAATCTGATTTGATGTGTCTTGTTGGGCTCAGCGGCCAATAGACAGCGGTGTTCGCGCTTTGGGGTGCAATTTGTTACGGGGGTGTCTCTGCTGGTCCTGGAGCCTTAGATCTAATTACCGTGCGGTGAACAGCCAGCAAACTGCGTCATCCCGGGAACCAGCTGAAAGCCATGCTGCCTCTGCAAGGAGGCAGGGATTCTGTTGGATATTTTTTTTTTCCCGGGCTTGTTGAAATAATAACGAACCAATCAGACTGCTGACCAATGCCTCACTTATGGCCCTTCGGGGGGATATGATGTGGACCCTTAGGCCCGCATTCATAAAGAGTCCCTGAGTAGGATTTCTGATCTTGGATTTCGTTTCCTCTGTCCGATCCCTACCCTTGTCCATTTTGAGCTAAAAGGCCAGTCTGATCCTAGATTACCTCTAGGATCATTTTATAGCATTGTGTTATACTGTAGGTCAGTGGTTGAGCTGATTTGCCTCCTGTTGCCCAACCTAAGCGAGGTTGTGATTGGTCAGAAGAAGTAGCTGTCCATCGTTTTCATTGGCCGAGCACGGTCCTGGAATGTTGGTGTGCCTCTCACATTGCAGTGGCAGCCTGGCCTGGCTCATCATGCAGTGTGGTTATGAGCCTGAGCAGAACGTCTAAGGAGAGTAGCTAATGGGGTTCTGAAACGCCATGATTCAGAAAACAACATGTAGCAGCAGCAGCGCATCGCAGAGGAATGCGCAGCACATGTGCAATTCATTCATGAACAGCGTAGCTGTCAGATGGTGCAACATACTGGTTTGGAAACCCCACCATTCCCAAGACAGCATATCATGTTCATGACTTCATAAATATTCATAAAATCATAATTTATTTCCCCCTGGAGACACACGCAAAGCACTGATGGGCTTTGACTGTAAATATCCTTTTGAACACTGATCTCAAAGATGTGTAACGTCGTGGAAAAATGCAAAGCAGAAGCCCAGGAGAGATGCACACTTGTTCTGTTTGCGGTGTGCCTTTTGAATGACTTTATTTTTTACTTTTTTTATCATCGATTTTCAGTTTGCTTTACTTTTTTTCTGTAAAGATCATCCCATGGTCAGATGGATTTTAGATATTGTAGGCTCTTTGAATAATCAGGAAAAAATGCGGGCCTTCAAATCTAGTCCAACTATTTTCAGGCCTACCGTGTGATGAACAATATTAAATAGGCTGGCTTGCATTTCTGAGAATATCTCTATTCACAGCAGTTGAAGCAGACACAAAGAGACACACAGTATTTGCATTCAGGCAGTCTAGACAGTAAGTACTCCACTATTCACTATTGTGGCAGTGCTATACGTGGATTGCATTGTTCGGACTCCGGTAAGCTTTGGGCTGGCTAACAGAAGCTAGCCAACGAGACCTGCCAACCACTCCAAACATAAGTGTCTTATATCTATACCAGAAAAGATTGTTCTGTCTGCCAGTCTTAATCCCAGATGCACTCTCTCTCTCTCTCTCTCTCTCTCTCTCTCTCCCCCCCCCCCCCCCCCCCCCCCCCCTCAGGAGACTGTGTAACCATTGCAGTCGCAGCAATCATGCGAGGGAATTGCTTCACCGCACAAAGACCTTTGCAGGTGGATTAACGTACAGTAAAAAACTTGAAGTGACACGACCAATTTATGAACCAATTATTTGTGTAATGCGAGGCAGACTGTGACTGCTAAACAAGCGCCATGGCTATGCAAAGTGTGTAAAATACGCCAAAGACTTACTTCCCACCAATCATGTCTCCTTTGTGAGAAGAAAATAAGAAACAAGCTCATTACTGAATTATTCAGTGAGACGTGGAGATTCATGAGCCTGGTGTGGTCCAAGACTTACAAATGAGCTCTCGCAGGAAAGCAATTAAGTGTGGAGAAATGCTGGGGTTGTGTGGAATATGTAATGGGACGGTGGGCGGAGGGGGCACTCGTTGACTTACAGCGGGTGTCCAAAAGTCCCAAGTAATAGCTCATTTAGAGCTTTTGACACAGCTGAACTCATTGCTTGATTGATTTGCTGCCTTTTAGGTTTCTTGTGAGGTTTGCTTCATTTTAGGGATCATGTCAATCAGTGGTATTGATTCTTGCCCTTGGGGAGCCACAGAAAATTAAACCACGCCATGTCACTCCAAGGGTGAGAGCAAACACCGCTGTCTCAGGCACATTTCCAAAGTATCTGGAGATCTTCTTTAAACTGACATTTATTATGTACCTAGGTCTCAGATAGTGTATCACTTTTATTGTCGCCTAAATGATTCATTTAATGTTTACTTTCTTGGTGTAAAAGGTTTAAGAGACCATCAGCACTGGTGCTCCCCAGTGTTTTGTGCTCTCCCCAATGCTTTTCTCCCTGCACACCAGTGTTAACTGACCCTGTTCCTGGGAAACTACCGTTCTGTAGTTTTTCACCCCAAACCTGATGAAGCACTCCTCATTCAACAGCTAGAGATCTTTGTTGAGCTGCTAATTAATAGAGTTGGGCATGCCAAATTAGTTTTGAAATGAAACCCTCCAGGATGGTAGATATCCAGGAATAGGACTGGTTACCACTGCTGTACACCAATGACTGCACCTTTAAAGATCCATCTGTAAAAGTTCTGAAATTTTTTCTGACGACACGAAGCTGACCAGCCTCACCAAAACGGTGATGAGTCCACGTACAGACGGGCATCTGCTTTCAGAAAGAGCCCATCACTGTCCCCCCCCATCATTCACAGCAGTACAATAACAGCTGCGGCAACCTTTACATTTTGGGGAATGACTACCTCCCAGGGCCTGATGTGGGGGGCCAACACCAACACCATTGTGAAAAAGAATTAATTCTGAAGTGTACAGAAGCATCCTATCTACTCAAGTTCAACCAAATGCATGTAAACTCAATGGATGGTGCTTCATCCTACAGCAAGACAATGATTCCACACATACTGCTGAAGCAACAAACTAGTTTTTCAAAGCCAAAAACTGGGAAATTCTTCACTGGCCAAGTCATTGCCTGATCTCTATCCAATTGACTATGTATTTCATATGCAAATAGCTCCCAAAACAAGTCGGAATTGAATATGGCTGCAGTACAGGCCTGGCAGAGCATCAACAGAGAAGATACTCAGCACCTGTTGATGTCTATGGGTCACAGATTTCAATCCTTTGAATGCAACGTTATGTGACAAAGTACTAAACGTGGCTAATTTCATTTACATATGTCCCAAGCATTGTGGTGCCCTGAAATGGTGGCTATGCATAAAAAGTGATGTAATTTCTACGTGGGGAAACAGAAATGTATTTAAAAATACCCTTAAATAAAAGCTGAGAATGTGCTTTGACCTAATGTGAATTGTTAAATTACAAACTTAATTAACAATTGCTTCAATCACCTTATGGATTTACAGACCACAGTTGGCAGGGGCACATACTGGATTCAATCTGAGGCCCTGAGGTTTATCCATGCATCACAGCATAGTGCCTTAATCAAATCTGATTCTGCTTTTGAAGCAATGCTAGCTAAAGTATACAGTTTTTACTAAAAATGAATACATTTAAAAGCTGCAAAAAAATCTACAGCACATTGGTATGCACCTTCATGATATAGGATATGTCATGTGTGGATAATTATTCTGAACGAGAACGTTGATGATTGTGATAATGATGAACATGCATAATTTTGATCCTGACTGATGGTGATGATTTTATTTTGTGTAATGACTGTGAACGATGATGGCGGCGAGCAGCTATGAATAATAAATTAGGGCTGCGCTTAATGATTATTAGAATACAAGGATAAATGTTGATTAATCACTGAATGTGTGTAACGTGCGGTTCTTACTGATTGCAGTTGAACTCAATAAACAACAGTGGTTTTCCCAGGCTGGCCTGTGTGAACGCAGCCTGGCGGCAGCTTAGCTGAAGCAGAGGTCCAGAAAAAAAATAAGAATAAGGGACAGAGAAAGGCTAGCGCTGCTTCGCTGTCGAACATCTCCCCTCCTTCTCTGTGCAGTGTTCTCGCTGTTCTCCTCAGCTTGCCCGTCGGCACAAAGAGCCAGAAACATGCATCATGACAGGCAGGAGACGAGGGGCCGAGGCGGGGTTTGGGGGAGCGGGGTCCGTGGCTTCTGGAGCCTTGTTTTGACGCTCTGGTTTCGCTGCGTTTCGTCTCCCTTCACCCGCGGCGCTCACGGCTGAAACGCGCAGCGAAACGCCTCTGTGATCCGAGGAGAGGGCATTGCAAAGCCCGGTCAAAAGCACAACATCTCCTGCACAAGAGTACCCCAAATCTCAAAAACACAACATCGCCTGCACAAAAGAGTACCCCAAATCACAAAAACATTTTATCACCTGCACAAAAGAGTACCCCAAATCACAAAAACATTTTATCGCCTGCACAAAAGTACCCCCAAACTAAAACACAAATCCCTGCACAAAAACACCCCAAATCTCCTCTCCACAAAAGAGTATCCCAAATCACAAAAACACATCATCTCCTACACTGCAGAGTACCCCAAATCACACAAAAAACTGTATCTCCTGCACAAAACACTACTCCAAATCCCAAAAACAAAATGGGCCTCATTCACGAAACGTGTACAATCACGTTTGATTTTTCCTCTTTATGCAGCAGAGGTATCCCAGAACCCCCCACACCCCCTGCGTACCACCCGCGACGTCTGACTGTCAGCAGCAGCTCATGCGCTTGTTTCTCAAAGAATCAAACGGAGCAGAGAGGCCTCTGCTTGTCACTCATGGTTCTGGGTGGCACCTGCACTTTACCTGTGTGACTGATTCTGACGTGTGGGCGCAATTAAAAGGACCACCTGCAGAGATTTAGACTGGCCTGTGGCTCAGACTACCGCACGCCCCGCCCTCCTGCAGAAAAGAGGTCCCGTCGCCATGGGAGACCAGCGCTGTACACTCCGAGGCTCTCTCCCGCCTGTTTGTTGTTTGCCTGCTCCCCCCTGCATCTAAAATGCAACCCCCCTCCTCCCCCACAGCCCTCATCCCCCCACCCCTCCCCACCGTGTGCCCCTCACACCACATTAACTTTCTGAGAGAGTCTTGCCCTCCCGAATCAGCGCCACCCAAACAAGCCTCCAGTCTTCCCTTCTCTAGCCTTTCACACTCACGAAAAACAGGCTCTGTATCTAGTGAATAAATATATGGAAGGATACAAAGTAAATAAACACAAAGATTGATTTTTTTTATTGGGAGAGAAGCAGCTCCCTGTTCTGGCATTCTGTGAGTCTGTTATGGGAATCAGATCTGTTTTCGGCTGCGGCAGAAAGCTCGTCCGCAGCCTGCCTTCCTGCCCACCATGTTTTTTGTCCAGTTTTTATATCCTCTTGAGGTGATGTTGCCATGACGAAACGGTGGCTGAGCCTGCTGCGTGGGGGGGGAGGGGTGGCTGTGATAAATCTCAGCTGCTCGGCTGGGTTCGCTAGCGGGAGTTTGCGTGGGGGGGGTGTCCCAGGCCTCGTTTGGCCAGGAAAGCTGCCCCGCGGAGGTGCCTAACGAACACCTCGGGGAGCGCAGAAGGGCTCTAGGGCGCGGCCCCGCCTCTAGCTATGGGTGCAAGATGAGATTTAGCGTCTGCACCAGTCCCCTCCCATCCTCACGCCGAGGCCCCAGAAATTAGCCTCCCGCTGGGCGGATTCCCCTGGGTGCTGTTTCCGTTAGCATGCGCTACGCTTCGCTCGCGTGGGGAAAAGCACCGCCGAGCCGCGCGCTCTGATAGCGTCGAACGCTCTCGGCCGGGCGCGCTGTTTGGGATTCAGCGTCACGCTTTCCAAACAGACCCGCATTAAGAAACACGGGGAGACATGAGAGACGTGCAAACAAACGTCCCCATGTTCAAGTGGCTTGGCGAGGAAACTCTCCAACGTCCTTACTGAGGGTGACTTACGTAGCACATGCTGCGTGTTGTTCATATAAACAGGTTTTGATTCTCCATACTGTAGCTGTGTTTACCTGTTAAGTGGCCTATCTGTCCTATTAAGACCCTGTTCCAGCAAGTGGATGAGATCCACTGTCTGCTCTCGGATCCTGACCTATGTCAATGCTGACTGTGGCTGCAGCCCCACAATGCACTGGGAAAAAAATCCATAGGGGCCAATCACAATTCCCCATCTGCACAAATACATATATCAATTTGTTTCAATGGAACATAAGACTAGCATTCTTAGTACAGGTACTAAGAATAGGGATAATATATAAATGCATATGCTGTAAATGTATTTGTGATGTGTATATATAGGGCAAAAATAGTATATACCATATAGTATTATGTAATATGCGTTACTCAATCATGCTTAGCAGTTTATGCAAAACAAATGGTGGCATTTTGTCAGCCTTTACGGCAGGTGTCAGAAAACATTTAACCATCGGCTGCTCTGTCCCTGGATGCCTGACTCCGTCAATCACATGACTCCACCCCTTTGGCCCCAACCCCTCGCAATTCCCCTCTGGGCCGGTGTAACCATTTGAATTTTACCAGGGTGCTCCAACCTTTTGGCAGCTCTGGAGTTCTGCATTATTCCCTTTGAAAACCAGAACTCCCCTGTTACACCAGTGAGCTCCACAGCACAGAGCAGTCCTGGGATGGTTGATGCAGGAGCCAGAGCAGCTGGGGGGGGGGGGGGGGCAGGCACAGAATGAACACATTTACAGGTATAAAGCCTGGTCTCTGACCTACACTCGATTACCTGCAGACAGCTGACTTTCCTTCATCCCCAAGGGGGGGGGGGGGGGGGGGGAGAGGCAGGGTTTCCCTTTCACCTCACTCTACGCACATGTACATGCACCTTGGAGGGAAGTGTCAGAACATGTATACTGCCACATTTGTTAAGAGGAACAAAGCAAAGGCTAGATGAGGGAAATTGCATTTGTATAAATCCTTTTAATGATCTTTGGAGTCCACTCAACCACAAAACCACTAATGTGTGCTGTATATCTTTCAGCCCCTGAAATGTCCACCACACCTCAGCTGATGTTGAGAGGAAGGGCTTTGTTTAAAGATTTAAATGAAGGTCTTCTTGAAAGAGCCAAAATTTGGGGATTTTGGCCATGTATTTGACCACGGTAAGCCAGAAACTTGGCTTAACATCTCACCTGATGATGATTCCCCCATTACTGGCCCTCTACCACCATTTCAAGTGGCAAACATAGTTTTTCCAGATCAGTTCCCACCTAAGCACTTACCAGGCACTCTCCTGTTTAGCTGCAGCTCCCTGACAGAACCTGACCTCTGACACCTAACACAGTGCATTTCTGTGATCTCAAGCGTAGGTTGAATGAATAGCATTTAGAGGTGGAAGGGACAGCTTGAGCCCCAAGACCTGAGAGCTCTACCGCAGTTAGGGGGCCCCACAGTCTTCCACTGAGAACGTATCTTACTGTAACCCCTGCCTCTTGTCCTGGAAGAAAGTTTCTGCAGGTGCTCTAACTGCCTTTTGTTACTGTTGTCAGATCGTTTATTTCATAATGGGCTGTGTCATTTACACACTCGGCTCCGGAAATATTACCAAGGTCACCGTTCTTTGCCGCTGGGGTAGTCTCCCTCCTGTGCACAGGAAAAAACGCTAATGTGCTTCATAAATGTCTTGTTAATAAGGTGATGGAAAATCACAGTTTAGATTGGGGTCAGATGCATGGTGATTTTATGAATATACTGTACCCCATTACCTCTGAATTAACTTCATTCTGACCAGGATTGCTGGAATGGTGTTTATTTAGGGCTTTTTTCCCCAGCCAAACCCTGCGGATTATTTCTTCTTTTCTTTACAGTCATCTTCAATCCAACAACAGGGCCTATTCAGGGCTTTGAGAAAGTCAAATCAAATCTGTTTTACTTGTATAGCACTTTTTATGGAGAACAGTCACAAAGACGTTTTGCAAAGTAGCAGTAGATCTGAACCCTCAAATAGCAAGCGCATGAGATAAATACCCTCAAACGATGGCGAGAAAAAAACTCCCTGATGGGAAGAAATCTTGGGAGGAACCGGGTTATAGAGGGGGTGCCCATCCTCCACTAGCCGATGTAGCAAAAATGTTATAAGAATCTATCACAGCCAATAAAGTGGGTTGAGCAGGTTACAGTTGAGGTAATAAACTAGCTGGAAAAGTAGTGTGCAGGCTGTGTCAGGGCATGGGAAGAAACAGGGCTGCAGCGGTTCGCGACCATGGAGTGGGGGACAGGTTTGGAGCGATCCTGTGAACTCAGGATGACGAAACAAGGCTGGAGCCCCAGGGGAAAAGAAACAAAGGAAGGAAGGTTAGACATTATAGAGACACACAGTGTAAATATAATCTCTGTGCCACAAAACGAAGATAAACATGTTTATAGAGACTCTGCCAAGCTATGATACAATTTTTGGCCCCCAGTGTATAACCTATAATGTCTTAAGGCAGCCACTACTGAGTGCCCTCGTACTGGAGCCCCAACCCGATTTCAGTTTATGTTCTAACCCTGCAGGGCTAACTCGGACCATGGACTAGCTAAGCTACCTTCCACCCTCTGTGCCATAGCCCAGAACAATGCCCTGGGCTAGGCTGATAAGCCAACATCTGGTCCTGCTGGCTCGAGGGGCAGTACTGCTTGGGATGCTTCCGTCAGTTCAGTGGTCCAGACATCCGCATCCGACTTCCTAAACTCCGTGGTTCTCCTTGAGCATTTATCAGTGTCCAGCAATCCATACCCACGTCCCTCTATACCTACTCTCCCAGACTAAACAGCACCGTCAACTCAGCTGACGTGACAGCTCTATGGTTATGATTTACCCCTCCCAGACATCTTTAGCTAGTGAGAACTACAGCATCTTCAACTATAGGACTGACTAAAGAAAAAATAATTTGCTTTCAATCCTCTTGCACACATTGATCTAAAATAAGGGACTGGCTTCTGAAATGTGCGTCTGTGTGTGTGTGTGTGTGTGTGTGTGTGTGTGTGTGTTTGTTTGTGTGTTTTCAAGGCCCAGCAGGGACCCAGGAGAGCAAATATTTGACATGTGGCACAGAAATATTGCTCTGTACAGTTCTGCGGGAGCGTTGAATTTATGATGAGGCATCCATTTTCTCGGCTTTGGAACCTACTTTGACAGGCTCGTTAGTTCCAGCAGTGTCATTCTGCTAACAGTAATACACAATGATAATAAACAGCTGTGATGGTATGGAGTTGGCTTTATATGTTTGCCATCAGAATATGACCTTTTCACTGATAAAGGATGCATAAATCTTTAGGCTCAGAGCACAAGAAATGTTTGAGTTTGGATCCTTTTCCAAATGTATTTCCTAGATTCATTTGACCTAGGCAACTCTGTTTTAAGGGGAGGTACCACTGGTGAACAGGGAAATTACATATTTTTTTATTGTGTTTTTCATTATTAAGAGAAGCATATGAGGTACTATATCATGTTGGGAGGGTGGGGTATGGGTAGGCTTGGCCTCTCTAAAAGTTGACTAGTTGGAAGCAAAAAACTCTGGAGGAGGGTGGGACCCATAGATTGCTTGCCTAGATTATGGTTTCAGCGGATTTTAAATTGCCCCAATCACGTTTGCTTTGATGTTTGTGTAGGGGGAAGCCAGGCCACATTTTTTGAAACAATATATTGTATCCGATTTGTTTCTCTCTCTAAGGCCATAATCTAAACACTAGATATCTGACAATTGTTATATATGTAATGTCATGTATATAAGTTGTGCATTATGCCAAGAGTCCGAGTCAGTTATTTTTCTTAATCTGATGTGACACACAACTGAGTAATTCGTAATCTACAGAGCCATTTTCAAAACATTTTTTTTCCGTAAATATTTTCAAAAAATAGACATGTCAAAAGAGCATTATTGACTGTTATTACAGATATAATCCCAAAGAAGATGTAAATGCCAAAACATATCAAAAAAAGTTTTTTGTAAATTACGGATATTTTTGATATTTCATTTGTGAAGCTTTGTGTGAAATGGTGTGGCTGTATCTACTTTTAAAGTTTTTACTTATCTTATTTTATTTATTTTTTATTTGATGTGGTCATGCCGGTACTGAAGCCATGAAAGCATTTAAATATATTTTAAGGCACAATGGGCTGAATGCTGACATAGGGTGCAACCACTTAGTTTCAGCTGAAGAGACATCAACCTATGGATTCATTTGATTTCCTGGGTTGGCAGCCCTGCTGCAGAATGCAAAACTTATTTCTTATGTCTGTGCCAGGCTACCCAACCCTGTTGCCAGATATCTACCGTCCTGTAGGTTTTCATTCCAGCCCTGACAAAGCACACCTCATTCAACAGCTAATGATCTCATTGAGATGCTAATTAGTAAAACCAGGTGCCAAATTAGGGTTGAAATGAAAACCCACAGCAGGGATCCTCAATCTTATCCAGAAATGGCCAGTATCGGTGCAGGCTTTTGTTCCAACCAAGCATTTACACACCCAATCCTAATCAACCACTAGTCTTTTCTAAGGACTTTTTTTAGTAGAATCAGGTGTGTAACTGCTTCATTGAAACAAGCCTGAACCCACACTGGCCCTTTCAGGATAGATTGAGGACCCCTGATCTGCAGGATGGTAGGTCTCCCGGAAAAGGGTTGGGCAGCCCTAGTCTATGTATTCCACACTTCATCCTTTTCATCTGGCTTTGGGAAAGGCTGTCTCTCTACAGTTATGCTGTACTTTTAGAATGCAGATTCATCCATGTTCTTACATGTGCATACATGTGTGTAGCTGTCAATGAATTGGTGTTGGAAGTCAGTGCAGTATAGTGGTTATGAAAATAGGGTTTTCCTCAAGTTGCAAGATCAATGTGAGGTGAGGCACTTCTTTGTACCCTTCAGCATGTATTTAATCTGAATTCCTCCAATAAACTAAAAGAAATCAAGCTGTGTATGTCACTCTGGATGATTGACCTGTTATTCGTAATGAAATAGCAACGTGCTTGCGCTCTCACTAGGTCCCGTCCAAGTTCAGTAAAGGCCCTCATCGGAATTTGATGTTAACTACACCACAGTATCAGCCAGGTCCATTGACGGCTTTTGTTTTTGCCCGCGAGCCTGAAGTGCTCCGTGGCTGCCTTTCAGCTGAACCCAGCGCTCTGGATTTCGGCGAAATCGCCGTGCTGAAGGGAAGCTGCGGGGAACGCGCCTGTGAAACGGGGCTCCAATTAAGGCCATTATTTATCGGTGCGTTAGCGAACGCCATTTCGCATTCCCCGGGCTTTTTGCTTGCTCCTTGTTTGCATTTAAATAACTCTTCCCCGCCGAAGCCAAATTGCTTCCTGTAAAATTATAGAAGCATTTGTTTCTGCCAGCTGGTCTCAAGAGGTTGAGCGCAATTCTTCTGATCATATCAAAAAAAAATCCTATGGGATTATTTTCATACGACACAAATCCTCCTGCATACCAGCAACGAGACGTGCACAGGCAGCGGGGAATAAAATGGAAACCCCGATGTGAAGCGATCCGATTGGATGCTGTTTGTGCGGTGCTGAATGCGACTGTGACACCCCTGGGAGGGAGGTGCGGCAGTTCCAGGTGTGCACCGTTGGCTGCCGCATAGAGAGAGAGAGAGAGCGAGAGAGAACGCACCTGCACACTGACACAAAATGAGGTTCTGGGTGTAAACAATAAACAAAAATAACAAAAACAAAGCAAAACCTAGCGACAGCTTTTCAGCTCACTGCTGGTCTCAGCTGGCCAGCTATTCGGTTGCCAGCTTCTTTCTTCGTCTTTTAGTGAGCATACAAACCAAACTCAAACCCGTGCTCTCGGTCTCGGCCCCAAACTGTGGAGAGAAACACATCTTCACGCACCTGGGCTGATTAGCTAATGCACGGCAGGTGCGTGTGCTCTCTCCACCAGTTGCAGTTGCCGAGACCAATCCGCTCCACTGACATAAATGCATCAGCAACATAAAACACGATTATTTATCTGCATTTTTTCCACATTTAACCAAAATATCTTTTTTTTTTCACATTTAATGGAATATATCCATTTTTCTTACCTTTACGATCGTTGAAATGACAGGTGTAAATATTAAATGTACTATCTCAAAGCTATATGTATAAGGTAAATGTTTTATTTGGAAGTTTTTTTTTAATTTTGCTAAATGTATAATAATTCAGATACATTCATGAAAATTTAACTGAATGCATGAAACATTTGGCTAAATGTTTAACTAAATGATAAAACATGAACATTTTTTACATTTATTATTTATGTAAATGAGCTCCACTTCTGGTAATATCAAAGAGGTTAGACGATGTGTGGTATCCAGTTCCTGTTGCTAGCCAACACAACCAAACTCCTACACGCTTTCTCACGAAGATGGGTCTCCTGAATCGTGTCTTGCCACAAGAGTCTTGCAGATAGGTGCTGACAGGTATGTGGTCCTTTAATTTTGTAGGAATTGTGTTTCATCATAGTTCCACCTCCCCGACTCTGATCCCACATCCATACATCCCTCTGCACGGAAGTAGCAGCCTTGGCTGCACCAAAAAGCTACAGTTAAAAACTTGACTCTTTTTTTTTTGCCCTCTTACTTTTACCGTCATTAGCTGACAAATTTGCTGCTGACCTCCAATGCACATCAACTTTATAATTAATGCAGAAGCCCTAACTTCAGTGACTTCCATTTTGTTTATTTCCGCATTTCCGTTTATCCGTAGGCTAGTGTGACTGGTGTGACATTGGTTTTGTTATTGTTCATTTGCGCATGCGGGTCGTTTCGAGGTGAGCTAACTGCTCACACTGGTGTGGGATATGGGCCACATTAAAAAATGAACATGAACAGCCAAACAGGAAATGGGATCTGAGCAGGAAGGTCTGCAGTGAGAGCGTCGCCGTGGTGAAGCGCTGGGTTTGTGCTCACAGCGACGGTGCCTGAGGCGGCCTCTCTGACTCCCTAAGGGAAGTAAAGTGAGATGTCCTCTGGAGGGGACAGCTGTGTCCCAGCTGTCTGGCCTGACACAGCCTGCAGGAGACCTAAGGAGTCTTTCAGAGCCCTGTACGGGGCAGTGGAGTGGCCATAATCTCCAAAAATGACCCCCATCCTCCCTTCCCCCACCCCAGCAGTGCGCTACGCACGCATGTTTCTCCTGTAATTATATTTTAAAGGCCTGATCAATGACTGGACTTGTGAAATTGATAGAGAGTGGGAAGGGATGGGGGCGGGGGGGGGGGGGGGGGGGGTCCTGTCTGCCTCAGGCATTAATTAATATAAAGATTAGCTGTCTGCTTCGCCTTAAACCCTACGCTACCTCACCTCAGAACAAAGGGAACCGATAATGCTTCAGAGTACAGTATTTCACTGCCGTATTGATCCCAGGGCCTGAGGGGGGTCTTCTGAGTACAGAACACAAAACTTTCAGCTCAGCCAAACTTTTCGGCTCTGCTCAGTCACCCTGGGCCTCGGCACCTGTTTGCCGACAGCAGGTCAGCTTAGCCAGTTTGGGTTTTAATGAGCCACCTGATTTGCCACCGGAAGGTTACGAGTTTGACTCCCAGTCGAGACACTGCTGCCTGGAATAAAGCAAATATGATAGCCATGGCTTCAGCATGCACACACTGCTGTGTAAACAGGTGGTATATACATATGAGTGAAATAGTCTGTAGAAAGGCATGTTAAATAAAAGAGATCATATAAATAATTTGTGGATCTGTGTGCATGAACAATTCGCAACGTTGGTATAATTTTCAGGTTTTTTACAATTGGTTACAAAATTTCTCAATACTGAGTTCATCATTTAAAAACTCTTCACACAGTTGGTGATGCAGTATATGTGGACCAGAGTGTGGTTTTTCATTGCTTTGTCAAAATGCATTCAATGACCACTGCTTTCAAAATTATTTTCTGAAAAAACTCAACCTCCAGCAAAATTGTGTGTATCTAGATGTCTGTACAATACAGCGATGGCTCTGAATGAAACTCTTTAGGAGCTGTAAGCCACAGCACGCATAGACATTAAGTTTTTAAGGTATAAAGTAATAACTCCTGTGTTGCTTTGTGGACCTATTTTAGAGAGTGATGGAGCTTGGAGCCAGACAAATAGCCCACGTATTCATCTGCATGAATAAGGCGGGTTTCAACTTGGCCGAAACACACGGTCGAGGTCAAGGAATGTGACTGGGAAAAGAGCAACAGCGGATGCCCCAGGCTAAGGTGCATTACTATTCATTTGGCGTATTTTGGAATTTCTTTATGCCAAAAAAACCCTGGTAAAAGGCCTTTACCACAACATTTCTATAACAGTCTTTTTTTCGTAATGGAAAGTTTTTCAAAAATAAGACAACCTGAGCATTTCTTAAAATTAATACATCTACTGTAATGGTATCTGTTGCTGTATTAATGTGCTTTTTTGTGTGTGTTTTCGAGAAAGCTCACAAAAAAGAATATGGTTGCACACTAAGACATGTATTCTCTTCACATTTGTTTTTACTCAGACTCAGGGTGAAATGAAGAACTATATATTTTTATTTTTTATCTTGAAATCATAAAAATGCACATGTACACGTGCGTGCATGAGTGTGTGTCTTCACACGTTATAGTGTGCATTCTTATGAGTGCATACTTCTCTTTGGTGATCATTGAGCCAGGCTGATTTCCAAACCAGGCTTACCCTGGGTTAATTTACTCACAGTCCCTTCTTTTGGCTTTGCTGTCTGAGCAGCATGAGCTGCGTTGAGTGGGCTGGTCAGAAGGGCATTTGTTTGGGCTGAACCCATGGAGGCTCAGCCAGGCTCTCCTCCCCGGCAGGGCCCCCACCCCCCCGTGGTGAAAATCAGAGGCTGGCTCGCTGTCCCGTTGTCTCGCTTCAGACTTAGTAGCTGTCTCTGCTGCTGTCTCTCTGAAGGTGACATCCTGCCTCAGGAAACAAGAACAAATCTTAAGCCTAGCCTAGCCTAGTCCAACCCGAACCCAACCCAACCCAACCCAACCCAGCCCAAAGCAATTTTTATTTTTTTTTGAAGACCAATAAATCATAAATGTATATTTGCTTTTGTTCTCTCTGTCCTAAGAGCTCTTTAGAGGGAGAGAATGGGGTGCAGTCTAGAGTCTCATTCAGGCACAGATCACTGGTCTGGCCTGCCAGGCTTCTCCGATGTACAGACACTGACATGTATGTGTGTGTGTGTGTGTGTGTGTGTGTGTAGGTATGAATGCATGAATGCAAGTATGAGTATGTGTATTTATGCGTTAGGGCTGGGCCATATATTGTGCCGATAATCACAAAATGCAACAGCGGTCACAGACACCATATGGTGCATTACCTTTCCTTTCGTCGTCGTCTTTTTATCTGTGCCTAAAGCAGTTAGTAAACAACCAAACTAAAGAGGCTCTGTGAAACGCTTCCAGAGAAAGAACATGACCACTGTTATCTATTGGATGTTGGTAAGACAGCCAATCAGCACCAAGGTCATACAGCTTCCATGTGATCATGTGATGTGGTTTTGTCAATCACTTGGAGCTGCGAGGCCGTGCCGCTGATTGGCTGTCTTATGGTCACCCGATAGATAACAGTGGTGACGTTTCTTCCAGAAGCATTTCATGTGGCTTCTGAATTATGGTTGTTTACTAGCACGGCAGGTATAAGGAGCATTGCTGAAGAAAGAATATTGCTTGAAGCATTGCTTTATAAGAATAAAGAAATTGCCGAAGCCTTAAATAGTAATTTTGTTGAGAGTTTTACTGGAGAAGAGGTTACAATAGTACTGAAGGTATATTCAGTACTCAGAATGTCTTAACAGATTTTGAGATAGAGGATAATGAAGTACTGGATAAATAACATAAACTAAAGACAAATGAGGCAGCAGGAACTGATGTTATAAACCCAAGAGTACTCAAAGAGTCAGGTGAGATCATCTTTAAACCACAGGCAGGTATTTTTAGACAGCCTTCAGAGACTGGAGAAATACCAGAGGACTGGAAGCAAGGTAATATAATACCAATATATAAGGAAGGAGGCCTTACTGATCCAGGAAACTACAGGCCTGTCAGTTCAACTTGCATCACATGTAAAATACTGGAATCGATCACTAGAGACGAGTTACAGTAGAAGTGTTCCTTGAAAATAACAACATCCTAAGGGATAGCCAGCATGGTTTTCGCAAGGGAAGGTCACGCCTGTTAGTTGCAGTTGTCCAATCAGGTGAGTAAAATAAATGGGCTGCAGCTTTCATTATGTGTCTGGCTGAAAGCTTGTGTATCTCCCAGTAGTCCTGATGCTGCTGCTGTGTCACAGCGTTGCAGTCAAGACCGTCTCAGTCAAGACTGAGATGAGACCAAGACTTGTGCTAGGCAAGACTCACTGGCGGCTGTTACAGCCCTGTGTGACCTGTGGGTCTCTGTTTTTCTCTTCTCTTCCTGTTCTCTGTGGGGCTACAGGTTTCTGCCCACTTGACTGCCACTCGTGTTGTGGTTCTGCCTGATTGGCTGATGTATTTCAAGTTTCTGCAGCCTATCACAGCCCAGTAGCCTGTATAAGACCCACCTCCACCCCAGCTTAGGGCTTTTCGACCATTTTTTTTTGCCATTGCCATGTGTTGTGTGCATTTATGCTGCCATGTTTAGTGCTTGGTTTTTACATAGGTGTGGGCTGCCATTTTGCTTTGCGTTTAGTTTTTTTTGTTAGTTTAAGGCATTAGACTTGGCCCATGTACTTTTCTTTCTGTGGCACAGTAGTTAGTTTGGGTTTATTTTAAAATGGTTCTGGTTTTGTTTGTTGCGTTAGCCTGGGCTCACCCTGATGTTTTGTTTCCACTTTTGTGGAACTTTATTGTAAATAAAACTCTTGTGCATTGCTAAACCAGCCTACCAATCAGTCAAACACTTATGTTACCCCCCTTCACCCCTAGATGCCGAGGGTTTTGTAACATAACTGGGGGCCTGTCTGAGATTTCTTTCTTCTCCTGACTAATTGGTTATTTGATTAGGCTTGGTGTTTGGGTGACACTGCAGCTGGGGTAATAGAGTAGTGTAACTGTTTCTCTCAGGCAAACTTAGGCGAGGCAACCAGTGGTTTCAAGGTGGGGTCCTCTCTGAACAACCCTACTTGGAAGGCGTTTGATAGCTACCGCAAGGCAGATTTATTAGCCATAGCAGCAGCTTTTAATTTTTCAATTCCATGACGAACTGTTAACAAGACTCGTTTGTTTTTAGAAAAGCTGGTGAGAGACGAGAAATGCTGTGACAGTGTGAAAGGTGTTGACGGGGAGGACACTGGGGTAAAACCCACCTTTCCGCTTTTTAATTAGCATTTTCCAGTGTGCACTGGGTCTAGAGATGAGGCCCGTGTTAAAGTTATTTTGCCGTGTCTCCAGATGGGGGCCCAAGATGGTGCACATGCATGAACTCCATTCCATAGGACGGAGATGGAGGCAGAGATGGAGAAGGCTGTTAACGTTCATAGGCTGGAATTTGAGACTGCGGTTGCAAAGGAGGTCAGACTTTGACGGATAGAGCTGGAAGCACTGAAGAGTGTTTCCAAATTTGATGCTCCATCTGGCATCTTCAGAGGCTTTGAGTATGTTCACTTCCTCTGTTTCTCTACCAGCACACCCCTTTGAGGGGAGAAAAAGCCTTGCCTTGGTTCCTCCAATCCCAAGAGACTGAAGTTGATATGTAGTGTAATGCAGGGGTTCCCAAACTCAAACCTGCCCCCGAACCTGTTTAGCAGGAATTATTTACTCTCTTAAGCTACATCGTGTCAGAAAGAGCTATGCGTACCTTAAATAATAATATACGCCCAAGTTCATATGGTGCTTATTGTGTTATATTACAAACAATTGAATAAAAACAGGTAACACTTCAAATTAAAGACTGAAGAGAATCAATAGGCCCCCAATTAGTGAAAGTGTGGACACCTGGTCACTAAAACTAACCATCTGGAAGATAATGAATAATTGAAAGACAAAGGAAATGATAATGTGTCAAACCTGCATTGTGTTTTTAAGTTTAAGGAAGAATATTATGAAATGAAATACGTGTTCAGTAACCAAATTATGAACCTATTGATTTACCTCTGTCTTTCATTTGATCAAAATAAGTTCTTTCTTTTTATGTCATTTTTTTTGCAATGTAGCACAATAAGCACAATGTAGTACAATATCAACAGTGGAATTTTATTCTTTGTGGAATGCAAAGCCATTTCAGACCTAATATGGCTTAAGGGGTTAAATAATCCCTCTAAACAGGAAAATGCACGTAATTCAGAAAAATTAGCATTGGTATTGTGATTGTGGTTGGACGAAAAACCAGCATACACAAGGACTGAGTTTAAGAACTCCTGGTTTAATCTGTTTGCTGCTTCACTGCATTGGTCTAAAGAGGTTTGGCCTTTGTTTCTCCAGTATAAATTGATTTGCAAAGCCCAGGAGGTTTGGTAAAGGTGTTTTCCCTTGAAGATGTTTTGCAATATGAGCCTTAAGATTGTTCTACTGTGTGCCCATGAGCTTGTGCTGGAAGCCTATCGATTTAGGAGTCATAAGAAAACAGCCAACCAGGCTTCTGCTGAATTTGCCATAGAAAGCGAACCGCTTTTGTGGTGTGCTGTGAGCGAGGCTTCAGATTTAGACCCTCTACGTGAGCTACTTCTGTTAGAGGTGTTTAAGAATTGTTTACCAGAGCACATTTCGTTTTACTTCAATGAGCAGGGAGTGACTTCCCAACAGCAAGTTGCTGCACTTGGTGGTGAGTTTGTGTTAACCCGTAAGTCTCTTTAGAAGTTAGCTTGACGTCGTCTTTCACAGAAGTTCTGTTGCTGCCACTTCCGACTTTCATCTTAGACAACCAGTGACTCCCCCACTTTTAAAAACAGAGTAGGAATGTTACTGCTGCCATAAACTGGGTCATGCTACTGTTGAGCGTGTCTCGTTGAAACACAGGCAGCGATAGCCTTCCCAATATGTCATGCAACCTAAAGGAGTTGGCTTTATTAAAACAGCCCCAGCTTCCTGTTCGGTGGTGTTGAGCAGAACATAACGGCGTGTTCCTGATCCTTGTTTCAGGCCATTCTTTTTTTACAGGGGTTGGTGTCCTTGACAGGAGGCCCAAAAAGATCAGTGGCCTGTTGAAATTTTAAGAGATAATGGTGCCTCAGACATTTATTCTTGTGATTCTGATATACTGCCTTTGTCTGAGCTATCATCTTGTGGTTCTAGTGTACTAGTTCAAGGAATTGAGATGGGCTTTGTGACTCGGGCTTTGTGACTCTGCCTTTGCATGGTGTTCACGTGCAGTCAGAATTAGCAAGTTGGTTCTTTAGAATTAGTGTGCGGCTTTCATTACGGGTTACAGATGGGGACTTGTTACACAATTCAATGCTTTCCAGTTGTAAGTGATTGAGCTGTGCACATTTAACAACTGACATTTGCAGATTTTCGGCCATACTTGTTCTTTAAGGAGCAACATATATAAAGATGAAGAATAGACACCGTTCTCTTGCCAGAGCGCGATTTTCTGTGGTACACCTGCTCTCTTGTGAGAATGTACTGCACGTTTTCCCCACAATATTTTGAAACCATAACAAACATGGAAACCATTCAGCTTGCAACAATTGTGGTTTGTGCTGCGATGGAAAAAAAACTTGCTTAGTTGAATACAGACACTCATGGGTCTGCCAAAAATCAATTTTTTTGCACTCCAGAAAATGTGTTTGACTCAGCCATCGCATCTTGGGTTTACGTCCATATCCCCCATTCTCTTCCTTTGTTGCGAATTTTAAATTTTCATTGGCTATTGCGATTCGTGTCTTTGACAAGTTCAAACCACAGGATTATGTGAAGACTAGCCCCGATAAAATGAGGCATGTTTGATTTAATCCTGGCATTGCTGACATGGGATAGTGTATGAGAGATTTGACTCTTTCACTCCCACGTACAACAGTTACAGCTGCAACTCAACAGCACAACTACCCTGGACTAGTGCAGGCTCCGCCCGATCTCAAATCGGCCTTGAAAATCAGGCAGCGTGTCCCCAGCTTAAGGGTGTTTCCTTTATCATGTTTAATGATGCAGCCGGAGGCAATGTCTAGCCTGCGCTGGAGGTTTTAGACAGAGAGACACGGAATCTGTCTGATGGCTTGTCACAGAATGTTCCTGATGTGTTCCCAGCATGAGTTGTCACAACACCGACAAAAAGCACTTTCAGAATTGGCTGTGACATTCTCAAATCTCTTTGGCTACCGGCAACTTGTGAAACACTCGTTACTGAGCGAAAAAGCTGACCCAGCTCTTAGTCAGTGCTTCTCCTGTGCTCTTAATTCAGAGGAAGCAAACAAGATGTTTGCTTACTTTCTAGATAATGGAGATTTGATGTGCAAGGGGAGGCTTCATGCTGGCAAGCAGGCAGCTGTGGAGCAAACTGCTGTTCCCTCTCTTATCTAGCTAGCACGTACTGTACTTGGCACATGATCACCCTTGGTCTGGGTGTTTTGATGTCGTGAAAATGTATCACTGAATTCTCCGACTTTTCTTTTGGCCTGGTTTGAAGTCGGATTACTGCTCGTTACTGTCATACCTGTTCTACCTGTCAAGTTACAGCATAGTTTAACAAAGTGGTTCTGCCTCCCCCTCTGTGTCCAATCCCTGTAACCAGGTGAATGATTTTGAGTAGGCCTTGTGATGGTGGGTTGTGTGGTTCCATTGCTGGAGGCTAGGTCAGGTAACCATTCTTAATTGACCATAATGTGTGCTGCAAGTTGTCTTCCCGAGGCCATCCCTCTTTGCAAGCTTACAGCTCTGGTAGTCAAAGGCTTTCACAAAGTTGTTTTTTTTTCTTCTTTGTTTGGACTGCCTAAAATAGGTGACTCACCAAGGCACAAGCATTCTGTCTAAGTTGTTTCAGCAGCTGTTGAAGACCTTGAGCATAACACATGGAGTGTTCGGTGCTTATCTTCCTGAAACATGGGGTATGCTTGAAGGCTGGCATCAGACATTAAAGTCCATGCTGTGTAAGATTGGGATGAGGGTCTTCCTAGTTTCAGCCCAGTGGAACTTGTTTTTGGTCTCGCAGTTTGAGGATCTTTAAAAATTCTTTAACAGCTCTTGTCAAATAGTCAAAGTTTCAAGCACTATGTGTTAGCCAGACGATGTTGGCCAGTTCTGAGAGCATCTGCATCCAGAGGTATTTAAATCTATTTTTATACCGTTTCCCAGCAGTAGAATTTCTGTTTCATATATTCTTTGTCGTGCTGTCAATCCTTCATTTTTCCGTGTTTGTAGATTTGGCCACATCTGTGGTGACAACCCTTGGTTTTCATGATTCAAGTGTTCCATTCAAAACAAAGCTACAACCCCCAACAAATCGGCATGGTTTGCTTGGGGGTGTATCACTAGCACAGTGTTTCATTTTCTTATTGGATAATTCAGCGGTAGTGTATTTTGGTGAAAGACTTCCTAGTGGTAACATTTTTGTCCAGCATGGTAATATTGAACAACTGTCAGAGTGTGTAAGTGTGATGTTTTGTCCTGAACTCTGAAAAACTAAGAAAAGGAGAAGGTTAGCCAATATCTTAATTAGCATAATATGAACCCATGAAACATCTTTTATCTAAAGTAGTTGGAATGCATCAAGCCACTGCTATAACGGCCTAAATAGCTCCATAATGTTGGGACAACGACATATTTTCGCTCCGTGCTCCACAATTTTAGAGCCAAATCAAGAATATGTCCTTGTACCAAACACAGTATATACACAGTGAGACCCATAATGCTTGGGACAAACAAAGGCATATTTTTTTCCCTACATTGGCTTTGAGCTACAAAATTTTTGGGACAAAGAGATATTTTGGTCTGTACTCCACAATTTTGGATCAAAAAATCAAAAAAAAGTTGTTATCAAAAAATTCACAAACACTTAAAATGCACATTCTCAGCTTTTATTAAAGGGTATTTTTATACATTTCAGTTTCACAAGCAAACTAGAGACAAGCCTGATATTTTGTCAGATAATTTATTGAAGTGTGTAGATGTGAAGAATATGTGTATCAGCTCTCATATGAGGTAATGTCAGCCGTACATTTCTCCCTGCTTGACTTAACGCCTTCGTCTTCTCTTTCGCAATGGTATTCTATAAAAACGTCTCTTCTCGCTGGATTTATTATGATAGTCAAATATTGCACAAATCGTGACCGTGTCTGAAATAGCTTGCTATGAGTCAACTGTATAAAGCAGTTATTCAAACTGTAGATACGTTAAACCCATCCAATTTACTTCACTGAAGCGACAGTTGTGTTTTTTTTAGAACTTTGGCAGTAAAATAAAATTAACTGAACGCATAAACCTAGATTTTCTTTCTTTCTTTGCTAGCGAGTGACGTTACCCTCTCTCCAGCCCTCTCTTTGTTTGTATTCAGTAGGAGGGGCAACCTGTGACGGGCATCGTATGATGCCCACCCGTGGACCCTAAGTACCCCCCGTTGTAGTCCTTAGTAAAGCAGGTACGTGGAGCATGCACAGTAATTTGGGGCTGTATCTCTGCACTCACTCCAGTTAGAGCGCTGGATGAGAGCTCGTTTTAATCAGGAGGACAGCTACTCTCCTGCAAGCAAAAGTTCAGTTTACGATTGGAATTGCCCCTTTAACTGCATCGTGGCAGTGGGCTGAACACTTAATCGGTTTTTTCATTGTGGACCAGAACGTGTGTTACCGGCACCGGATTCGCAGGTGCTTCTTCGACCAATCGGAGTATGCGTGATCCGAAGACGGCCACGATCCCGTCCCCCGTCGCCCCTGACGACCACCAACTGAACGCGAAAGGAAATCCAGCGGAGGAGCAGCTCCTTCCTGTTGTTCCTCACCAGTTTTGTCACATTGATCACACATCAGACCCAGCGGGCAACTGTCCTGTTTCCACCAACAGCAGAGAGGTAAAAGATGTGCTTTTACACAGCGTAGGCTGCTGGCAGATGTTTTTTGTCGATGTTTCATAAAAACGTCTGAAAACATCCAGAAACAAAAGCATTGTAAAAAGGAGTAGCAGCTCTAGTGAGTAGGGAGAGAGAGAGGGAGAGAGAGAGGGAGAGAGAGAGCTGGCTGCAGTGTTTCAGTTGCAGTTCTTCTCTGTCACTCTTGGGACTGTTTACATCACATGGGTGTGTGGGTACATGGGCAGCCCGAGGAGGTTTGAGGGAGAGAGAGAGGGGGAGGACAGAGAGAGAGAGATAGGGAGAACAGAGAGAGAGAGAGGGCAGACAGAGGGGGAGGGACAGACAGACAGAGCGGGGGGACTAGACTGGATACCAGCAGGGCTGTCAGGCGGGTGGAGGCGGGGGGGGGGGGGGGCTCTACCCTGATTGCTTTTTTCCATCTCAGATTTCATTTTCTCACCCTTATACAGACAAATGAAAGAAGGGAAAGAGAGGAGATGGGCTGTGTAAGAGAGAGAGGAGATGGCCTGCTTGGGGGCAGAGGTTTCACAAAACCCATGTATGTGTATGCAGGTGGGGTGTGCCAGCAGGGGAGGGGGGGTGGGGGACGGGTGGCTAGAAACACACTGCTTCTTCCTCAGTCATTGCTTCAGAGCACAGTGGCTCTTGCTGGAATCACTTTTCATCATAGTCTGGTCATTTCTGTTTTCTTGCAGAGCACCCTTATTCTCTCTCTCTCTCTCTCTCTCTCTCTTTCTCTCTCTCTCTCTCTCTCTCTCTCTCTTTCTCACTCTCTCTCTCTCTCTCTCTCTCTCTCTCTCTCTCTCACTCTTGCTCTCTCTCTCTCTCGTGATCTTCCCAGGAAACACGTGCAGAGCACTCATGGGCTTTGACAGTAAATATGCTTTTGAACACTGATGTGACTGGGAGAGATGCGCACTTCTTCTGTTTGTCTGCGGTGTGACTTTTGAATGTCGGCTTTTATATTACACTTTACTGTAATCTCGTGGGAAACCAGGTTGGGGTTGTCGTTCTGCGGTTTTCTTTACCTTTTCCTGTAAAATCATTCATTTCTCTGATGGATTTCACATATTTTAGGCTCAGCAAAAAATCCGGGGGAAAGAAGTTTTTTGAATTTGTCAAACTAATTTCAGGCATTCAGCTTGAAAAACTTATATTATGTGAACAACTAGAGTAATGATGAGGCATTAGGCTGGCTTGTGTTTCTGAGAATATCTCTATTCTCAAGTTGAAGCAGACACAAAGAGACACACAGTATTTGCATTCAGGCAGTCTAGACAGTAAGTGCTCCACTATTCACCATTGTGGCAGTGCTATATGTGGATTGCATTGTTTATTTAAGGACTTTTAGATCTCTCTCTTTTTAAAAATTGTTTTAATGAAAAGATCTCGGCATTATGCTAAGAGGCAGCTTTGAAGTGTCTCTGAAGAGCTGTGGGAGAGGAGAGAATGGGAAGCACTCTGGAGTGCCTGTGCTCTCTCTCTCTCTTCTTTCTCTCTCTCTCTCACTCGCTCGCTGTCTTTCCAGCTCTCTCTCTCTTGCTATACCTCTCTCTCTCTCTCTCTCACTCTCTCTCTCACTCTGTCTCTCGCTCTCTTTCTCTCTGTCTCTCCAGCTCTCTCTTTTTCTATGTCTCTCGCTCTATCTGTCACTCCCTCTCTCTCTCTCGCTCTGTCTCTCTCTCTGTCTTTCCAACTCTCTCTCTCTCTCTCTCCCTCTCAGGCCTGTAAGTATTGCAGTGCATGCCAGTTGTAAGGTGCTGCAAGCGTGATTTTGCAGTGCTGGTTGAACACAACACACTGCGTTTCCTCTCATTTTCTCACTGAGCTGACGCTTGCATCCCTGGCGAGGGCTGTGCCTCGCGCTGTGTAGCACAGCAGAGCTTTATGTCTCGGGTCGGAGCGAAGCAGCAGCGCTCGCTCTCTGTGCAAATCACCCATCAACATCTTTCCTGGAGTGCAAAGGAAGGCCGTCTCCCTCCCTCTCTCTCTCTCTCTCTCTCTCTCTCTCCCCCCCCCCCTCTCTCGAGCCAACAGCAAGTCCTGTTCAGTGCAAATGGATGGACAGTTCCTCCGCTCTGGTGCTTTCTAGCTGAGCCGTCTGAAATGAGGATTAATTTACTGCAAGCCCCTGTAATGACAGTGAGGCGAACTCATCAAGCTTCACTAAGCAGAGAGTGCAGCACCATACTCAGCTTGCCCCTACTTAAAATGTTTCCTCAAGGGGGGGGTGAGGGGGGGTATTTAGTGTTTCCATGGTGATGCCCCCCTCCCCTCCGTTTGGGGTCCGATTAGGGCCTTTTAGGCGGTGAGGGTTGATGACTTTGCCAGCCGGTGCAGAAGGATGGCTTAAGCTGCAGTGATCTGAATTCCGGGCAGTTAACCTTGCACTGCACGAGATGCAGAGCTACTTGAAACTTAAGTGAAATTTAAGAAATCCATCAGTTACGATGATTTTTCCAAAGACCTCATCAATTCGACTCATTTAAAGTCTCTCCAAACACAAAGCCATGTCTTCTCTTCCATGCTGTACAGTCGTAAATCCAAAGCACAGCCACACAGATGCTCTCACCAGCCTTACTTAAGGAGACTACATTTCTGCACTGTGGCTGCAGTGGTACCCATGTTGGCATTTGGCTTCAGCAGATATATGCAGCCGCATAAACGCTGTTAGAATGTAAAGTGCAAGCCGGCTGGAATCTACTAAAGCCGGTCAATGAGTAATGCGCCAGCTTGCTCACTTACTCTGGGTAGAAGACCTTTAGAAAGGGCGTTGAATCCCGAAGAGTTGTGTCCGTTTCCGGATTTCATGTCAAGGTTTGCACTTTGGCTTTAAAAAGGAGGCACAGCTTCACTGATGGTCCGATGGTGGCGCTAGAGGAAAGGTCATGGGGTCGCCAAAATCAATAGGACCCTCCCTCTTGGGAACATCAACGTGCAGAGCCGATTTCATGGGAATCTGTCTGTTACTTTTCGATATCTGTCAATCACAATTTGAAAGTTTGGCCTAATGGTGGTGCTAGAGGAAAAGCCATGGTGTCACCAAAATCAATAGGTTTCTTCCTCTTGGGAACATGAATGTTCTCAGAAAATTTCATGGCAATTCGTCCTCTGCTTTTCTAAATATGTCTGACACGGACTGAAAGATGGATGGACGGATGGACGGGGGTCATTACATAACCTGCTTGGTGGAGGCAGCAATTAGGGTTATAAAGGAGGTTGAAGATAAACATGGCTCCTCAGTCTCAGCCCCCCCACAGCCTTTTGACCTGTAGTAGTTAAAGCTGTGTGGTAGTAATATCTGCCTTTCAGGGATTGGGATGAAGGAGAGTGTCAGAAGGGTTATCGCGCACGACTCTGCCCGCCCCACCCCGCCCCGGCACAAGCTCTCACCTGCCCATAAACCTGCAGCTCAGACGCAATCTGAGGGTCGACTCACACCTTTCCTTTCGGTGTGTTCGGGTCTTAGTACACACTCCACTTTTAGTACACTACACACTCCACTTTTAGTACACTACACACTCCATCTTTTAGTACACTACACACCCCACCTTTTAGTACACTACACATGCCACTTTTAGTACACTACACACTCTACCTTTTAGTACACTACACACTCCACTTTTAGTATACTTTCAGCAGTACACTTGATCAAACTCAGTGGCGGTTTGGCTGAATGTCTTCCCCGTTTTGGTGAGTTGTAGTCCGTACGTTGAGCTGGTTGTAAAGGTAATAATAACAGAAGGAGGAGTGAAAAACAACAGTAACACCAGTCCACCCTGGAAACCAGAGTGTTAGGGAGGGGGGGTGCTGGGGGGCTGGTCACAGGAAGCGTGTGGGGTGTTGTTTCCTGTGGTAATGAGGATCCCAGGGCCCACTGGCGCAGGTGCGAGTGGGCCGGAGGGGGGGTGTGGTGGTGCTCGCTTCACAATGAGCCCCACTGGGAGGACCCAAACGGGGCTGAGACTGGCTCCCAGGCCCACATAGACTTGTCACTGCCACCAATTAGGGATAGGCACCCAGCCCTCAGCCCCCACCCCCTAGCCCTCCCCCCCCTTTCTTTCCTGTTCGAATACATCACACATTTCCTGCAGTTTGCTAACAGATGACACTGTAGCCCACAGTGGAAGAACAGTTAATTTTCTGACTGAGAGACAGAACATGTCCTAAAATGCTGATCCTGGATCAGCCTTCCGCTGTGTGAATCCAGTAGAATGCGGCTCAGGATAACAGGAAAGCTTATGGCTCGTCCGGGGCAGAATCCAGGAATACATTGATTCCTTTTGGCTGTGATGACAGAGTGCTAGCTAACATGATGCATATTCAGAAAAATCCCATCTCTCAGATATCACCCCCCGCCTGACTCCACCTCCCCCCGCCCCCCGCCCCTCTTTCGAGACCGGGGGCGGGGGGGGGGAAGAGCAGAAGGAACCAGAGAGGCTTCTGGGAGCTGTCACATACCGCATGTGCCACGGAATAATTTGCAAGCTGGCCAATTATTCAGGCAATTCCCCCCTCGCCCATGTAAATGACTGTTGCACACATGTCAACAGCTAATGCATTCACTGCTGGGTATGTATACAGCCCCGCCTGGCTCTGTACAACACCATCGCCTGTCCTCACGGAGCATGTGTGAACCAGCCACTGCGCCCCCCCAGCTCCTTTACACTCATCACAAGCATTCCACTCCCTCCCTCTCTTCCTCTCTTCCCCTTTCGTCCTTCTCCCTCTTTCTCTATCACACTGTTTCTCTTTTTTTCTTTCACTCATGCCTTCATACCCTCTCTCTCTCTCTGTCTTTCTCTCGGTGCCTTTTTTCTTTCTCTCTCCACCCATCCCACTGTCTTGGCGCTTCTGTCATTCTCTCAGAAGCGCGCTTTCTCTCCCTCCGTGTCTCTCCTCCTCCCCCCCCCCCTTTCTCTTGCTGTCTCTTCTGTGGATAAAGCACTCATCCATCAGTGCAGAAAAGAGAGACGCGCGTGCCCTCTAAAACTCCTCCTTTGAGGGGGATAATCGCGGTGGCCGGCTGTGCTCTGCCCTCATTGGTCAGGCAGGTTAGGAGGCAGCCTGTGCTCTGCCCTCATTGGTCAGGCAGGTTAGGAGGCAGCTGCTCATCCATCGATCCTGACGGTGATGAAGCGGCCTGGACAACAGTATTGAACGGTGAATGAAGTGGCTTTTCTGTGCCCATTTGACCAAAGTGAACATAGTTCGTTTTTTTATTTTTTATTTACGTTTTTTTTTTCGCGGGCAAGGGGGGGTTGTCATAGCAACAGAGGAGTGGCAGTTGAAGCCAGACCTGAATCTTGTTCATAATTTCTCCACTAATTACATTCTGTTTTTGTGGCAGAAAAGTTTTCATTTTTGGTCTTTGTTATTATTATTGGACCATTCACGGAGTGGTTATAAATGCATGTACTGATTGAACAGCCACCTTTTAGTGTGCGTGTGAGTTAGTAACCAGTGAATGATGTCAGTCACAATAAGATGCAATGTGCAGCGCAAAGTCACTGATGAATGGCCCCGTCGTTTTGACGAACATTATTTCTATAAGGCATTGATAACTTACCCTCATTATTAATATGTTTACTTGATGTGGGCCATTAATACCTGTGCCAAGGGAGTTATTGATTCAAACTCCCGGGTGAAATAAAGGAATTAGCCCGCTCCTGCCGCATCCATCTTGATGCGGATGGCCGTGGGTAATGAAGACATCGCTCACGCTCTGTAAAATCCCACAAAGCTTCGCTTTAAAGTCCTTTCCATCTTTTAACATGTCAGGGTTTCTTCATCATCAGCGAGCCATAAATCCGCTCAGAACTCGGGAATGGAACCATAATTAATTTTTTTGTGTGTAGCGCAGTTTTTCGGGGGTGGGGGGGGGGGGGGGGGGGGGTGGAGCTCACAGAAAAGACTCAGGATAGTTATGGCCATGTGCTGGACTCTGTAGGCTTCAGGGAAGATAGAGGCTCAGCCGTACAGGGAAGGAACTCAGGAGACCGACCTTTAATTAGCCTTTTGTAACACTGCTATGTGTGTGTGTGTGAGTGTGTGTGCGTGTGTGTGTGCGTGTGTGTGTGTGTGTGTGTGTGTGTGTGTGTGTGTGTGTGTGTGTGCGTGTGTGTGTGTGTGTGTGTGTGTGTGTGTGCGTGTGAGTGTGCGTGTGTGAGTGTGTGAGTGTGTGAGTGTGTGTGTGTGTGTGCGTGCGTGCGTGCGTGCGTGCGTGCGTGCGTGCGTGCGTGCGTGCGTGCGTGCGTGTGTGTGTGTGCATGTATGTGTGTGCGCGCGTACGTGTGTGCGTGTGCATGCGTGCGTGTTTGTTTGTGTGTGTGTGAACATTTGTCCTTTAATAAAATTAAATGAAAGTGCTTATTAATTTTTCCTTCACAAGCACAGTCTGTTGAGTTCCCTTCAGTGATTGATAAGCTCACAAAACTGCTGTTCTGAAGAAAGACTCTTGAAGAGTGAGTAAGTAGGGCTAATGATTGTTGAACTAGGCCTGTGTTGGAGGTCCTGGTATTGTCTGACATGTAACAGAATGAATGAAGCTGTATGCTGTAGGCCAGGTCACTCTTCTCAAGGGGAAGGGAGACCTTTAGAGTACAACTGAAGTGCAATTTGGATGAAAGCAGGGGCTTGCATGCAAAGCATTCATACATATTCGGATTTTATTTTATTGCCGAGATCAAAATATGCATATCTGATAACGAAGTGGCGTATGCAGAAATATCTCTCGAAAGGTCGACAGGTTTGCCTTTTAAAATGCAGCAAATCTGGGGTTTGTAAAGAGTACTCGTATCCATTTCAAAGTGCTTTGGCTGCATTCGTTCTTCCAGTTGCCAACACTGAGATTACACCTGCTCCACAACAAAGGCCAGGTGAGAGTGAGAAGCTACTGTATGGCATCTTGCCTGCACTTTTTAAATGCTTGTGTGACCACCAAGTCTTTGGTTGGGCTCATGATGCCAGTTCCTGTTTGAAAGAGAGTATGGGTAGAAGTCACATTTTTTCAGCGCACTGAACAGCAATAACAGGCCTGGCACCAATGACATTTTCATGACATCAAATTTGGCACCTTCATTTGACACTGGTTCTGTGAGAGAGAAGTAAATGTCTGAGTAAGTTCTGTATAGCACTGCATTACTTGTGTATAGTGTATAGTTCTGTACAGCACTACTGTGTTACTTGTGTATAGTGTATAGTTTTGTATAGGGCTACTGTGTTACTCGTGTATAGTGTATAGTTCTGGATAGCATTACTCATGTGTAGTGTATAGTTCTGTATAGCACTACTGCATTACTCGTGTATAGTGTATAGTTCTGTATAGCACCACTGCGTTACTCGTGTATAGTTCTGTATAGCACTACTGCGTTACTCGTGTATAGTTCTGTATAGCACTACTGCGTTACTCGTGTATAGTGTATAGTTCTGTATAGCGCTACTGCATTACTCATGTATAGTGTATAGTTCTGTATAGCACTACTGCCTTACTCAGGCGCATTTACATCATGACTTGTTCCCCTTACATTCATTCATTTATTAATTCTGCAGATGCACATTCCAGTTGATTTTCACAGTTCATATTTGTACATGTTTTCCATTTATATGTTTTATTACAGTTGGTCAGGGGGAGTGCAGACAAACGTAGTGTCCCACTTGGGTCTCGAACCTGTCTCCTCCTGGTTCGCTGTGCCTGTAGGTGTTGGCAGACCTCAGCCCTGTCTGTGGCCGTAGGACAGTGGCTGCCTCACTCTGATGCGAACATAGATCGCAGGAGACAGAGGAGGGTGGATTAGATTGAGCTTCTTTCCATTTGTAGATGGGATGAATAAAGTGGATTTACGGAGGCTATTTCAAGCCGACTTCCGTCAGCAGAACAATAGGGCGTAGGTGGGGATGACTTAAAGGTCAATTCCCCGCTGTTATTGGGCAGTATTTTTTAGAGTTACTCATGCGTCGGATAGCTTTCCAGGATTCTGGTGGAAGCAGATACCCTAGGAGCATTCAAGACCAGGCGCGATACAATTCTGAATACTCTTTGGACAGCGGGAGAAGCGATGAGCCTGGTGAGCTGTTAAACGACTTTTAAACTTCCGATTTTTGAAAGTGCTTCCCTGCGAGGCCAGCATTTAAATCTCTCTGGTGTTGGACTGCAGAAGGGAGAGGATTCGGTGAGGAGACCAGAAGCTCTGTGGGCCGTGTGATCTGGCACTGAGACCTAGCCATGGGGTAGGTGGGCGGGGAGAGAGGTGGCAAGACCTGTCAGTCACACTGCAGTAATCCAAGACGTCATCACGGCAGCCCTAGTCAGAGGAGGGGGAGGAGCCAGAGCTGTCGATCACACACTGCCAGGCTCTAAGACCTCGCTATAGGCCAACGCGCTCGCTATAACGATAGCCATAATTATGGCCGTCAAAAGCAGAATCACTCAAGTTCTGTCGTGTTGCGGGAGGTGGCTCCATGTCTCCTGGCCACTGACAGATGAAATTTCCCCTCACATGTACATATATACACACTCAGATATGTCCGTACGCACACACAAACATGCACATGCCCACACACACACACAGTCACCAGGCAGAAAGCTAAACCGATGAAGGGAGAGTGAGGCGTGGTATAATTGAAGTAAGGTATATCTGAAGCAAGGGTGCATCAAGCATGATTCACAAAAACACTGAAGTGTCATTCCTTTTAACCCTTTCAAGAGTAAGCTTTTAGAATGGTTTTTTTTTTTTTTTTTTCAAAGTTTGAAGTCAGTGTTCTAGAACGCCATTGCTTTCAATCACCAGTAGTGATTGTTACATCAGCATTAGAATGCTCAGCTCAGAACGTTCTAATCTCATATTTGTGATCTGGCACCTTAAAGGGTTAAACCTGATTGCTCTTTACTCTAGACCAGCTGGGAAGGTCATGCCGACAGTTTCAGCACTGCCTTGTTCCGAGTGCCACTGCGGTCTCTTGCACCTCTTATTACGCACGGAATTAAAGGTTTATTTTCTTCTTTCGCGGCGTCTGGCCTGGCATTAAGAAGCAACACCTCCGAAAAAGCCCTTAATTATATCACCTTCAGGCCCGGCTCTGCCGTTTCCATGACGATGCCGCGCGGCGCAGGACTCGTCCAGAGGACCTCTCCGCACCTGTCGGCCGCCATGTCGCGGCTTTGTTCACAGTCACCTGGATACCGCCTCTGCTTTTCCCGGCAGGGATCATCAGAGTCATGAGTCATCCGGTCTGAGACTCATCCCGATCGACCCGCACTCTCTCTCTCTACCGTCGGAATGTCACCTCCATCCCCGTTCAGGGCCAGGGAGCATCCTGTGGGCGTGCCCGCATCCTGCACACCATCCTGCACCCCATCCTGCTAGTTCAGCCAATGCCAACGTGCCACACCTTTCCTGGCCGCACAGCCAAATCCTGTACGCATCCTTGTGAGTAGTTCACCCAAACTTTATGCACTTCCCCCGTGAGCTCGGCTAAATGCTACACGCCCTAAATGCTATGGCGTCATAGCTCTGCGTTTCACATTTACCCAGAATGCTGTGGCATACTCCGGAATGAAAGGCTGGAATAATGTCGGAATGCTGCTTTCATGTTTATTGTGTATTTCATTCATGGCATGCACTGGCATCAGTCTTTTTCTCCAAAGCATAAACGAGAGTTTCCTGGGTGAGAACCTGCAGACCTCCCCCCCTCCACCCCATCTGGCTCCTCCCCCTTCCCCTACTGAATCCCGTACACGATAAGCAAAGTGGTTTTATCACCTCATCTCTCTTGTGCCGAGACAGTCTGCCATCCCTGTGTTGTGTGGTGGGCGTGGTGAGGAACAACCCATGTCCTGTCAGCCCGAGAAGAAAATATACATTTTTCTTCCCCCACCCTCTCGCTCCCCCATAAATCAGCGGGTGATCAGGCAGGGAGGGAGGGGCAGGAGTAAATGTCGATCTGAGTCCAGAGCCAAATTATGGGAACGACTTTGGGGCGGGGCAGGATGCGTATGTGTTGTCAGGACAGCACTCAGGACAGAGGTGGGAGGAGGGAAGCCAAGGCTGTCAATCACACCGCCGGCATTGTGAGGTCATAAGCACTCTGCTTGGGCCGTCTATCAAAAAAAACAAAGGCTGCTGTGACCTGGCAGGAGTTCAAACCCAGTCTCTGCTGCATATACAGAAACCGGGCAGAAACGGCCCAGATTCTCATCTGCCTGCTATAGTCCTGGGTTTGTGGTTTAGCTGCACTCTCACACTAGCCTGTGCTAAATGGGTTTTTATGACCACTGCTCAGACCCCCCGTGACCTAGCAGCACTCTTGTTTGACCTCGCTGTTCCTCTTGTTACTATTGGCTGACTCCTGTCCACCTGCGCACCCGTTCCTGCCGTTTTCCCAGTTTAATCGGCTAATTCAGTCCAACACTGCCCCCTGGTGTGGAATGTGAGACACGGCACCCAGTGCAGAGTCACGCTGAACAGCCCGGGGTGGAACTGGTCTGGCTTTGTGTGACATGAACGTTTTTGGCTTTCATTCGTCCCCTCCCTCCCCAGGCTGGGGTAGATGGGACGCCCCGTTGGCAGGACGGCCTGTTGGCAGAACGCTCCGTCGGCCTGCCACGTTGGCAAAAGCTCTGCTGAAACCTGAGCTTGTGCCACTGCCTTCCACAGCTGCTGGTGTGTCTCCTCCTCTGTCCCTCCAGTTATTAAAACAGGGGCAGCCCATACAGACTATGTGGTATATTCAACTATATGGTGCGAAAAATTCTAAATCTATTTAAATATATTGTGTAATATATGTATGGAAAACATATTTAAATATATTTTTTAAATATATAAATTATATATCCATCCATCCATCCATTACCCATATACACTTATCATGACCGGGGGGGTATTGGAGCCTATCCCAGCATGCATTGGGCGATAGACCCACCTAAACTCTCTCTGCGACCATCCGACTGCATTTCAAAACTTTTGAGTACGTTCTGTGAAATCCTTCGTTTTAAGTTGTACGGTGTCAGCGACCTTGCTACCAGTCATCAGAAGCTTTGATTTCCAATAAATACATTTTTCAAGAGACACACTGAGTACTGGCTGAAATCAGTGTTTTAGGGCTCCTAGTGTGGAGATCAGAGTCAGGGGGAAAACCCCGGCGGGGTCTGAAACCGCCGGGAAGCGAAGGTTGGCTAAGCCTCGTCAAGCGTTTCGGAAGAACCCTGCAGGTTTTGTTTTCAGTGGCCTTTTCATTTGAAAAGGACAGGTTGCTAGCGAGCAAAAAGGTCAGTGACTTTAAAAGTTAATTCCAGGAGAGTATTTTTATTCATTCATTCGTTTATTTATTTATTTTTAATGAATTCTTTTTTAATTAAAAAAAAAAAAAAAAAAAAAAAAAAAACGACAGACCAGAGTGACTCTGATGCATGTAGCTAGCCGTCAGTGTGTCGGTGGATCTTACTAGCCTGAGGAAGAGGAGTCAGGAAAGCCAAAAGCATAAGGAAAAGTTTGAATTATTATTTTGAACAGGCTTTAATGAGCTTGTGAAATATTAGCTTTTATTGCTTTTTATCACACCATAATTTCAAGGGATAACTCAGCCAGCAAGCTCGGTACTGAGTTCTGTGTGATATTAGAGACTGCATCTTTATCATTGGTATTTTACTGAAATATCTTGGGTTTTATAAATTTTATTTATTGCTTAATTGATATTGTTTTTATCATAGTTTTCTGTTTGAAAATTAAGAATGAAATGATTGACACCCTTGATAAATATTTCAGAGTGCTGCTGTAAAAGAGCATGCACACTCAGTCAACCTAACCTGTGTAAATAAAGGTTGATAATATAAAAAGCGCTAACCATGAGGCACTTCCTGCAGGGCGCTTGGTTCTTCAACCGCCTCCTCCATGCCTTCAACTTCGATACCGTACTCTGGCTGGTACTTGGTTTAATCCCTGACAGATTATTTACGGATGCCATGTTCACTTTCAGAGCAGGGGTTGTGTGGGCAAGTGATGGGAGGGGCACTCCTGTCATTCTCAGTTAGGTAACCAATCAAAGCAGAGCATAAAAACATGCAAAACATACCCAAAAAGACATTTTCAGCTCAAGGAAGTGAAACTCTCTGGATATGTTTTTTTTTTTTAATGTTTTGTAATTATTTTTTTAAACAACATTAACATGTTTGGTAGATATTGTGGAATAATTAAAAATGGCCAAAAAAAAATTAATAAATCTGGTCCTATTTAATGCAGGGGTTTTTGTTTTGCTTGATGAAATGAGGATTATGGAGGGAACTGTATATTGGAATGCCTGTTAGAAATGTATGGTAACTGTTTTTTTCCACTAGGCTTGTCTCTAACAATCAATCATTTATCAACTTCTGGGAAAAACTAGGTGTCACTCCTTAAATGTTTTTTCATTTTTCTAATCCCTTTGAACAGCCCGAATGCATGTCGTATGCAGAAGCCAATGAGTCTTTCATTAGTACAATACGGTAGCTGTGCTTGCTGGGATTTGTCATCTGTCTGCTACGCTGTGGTCGCGCGCTAGCCGTTTGCGCCACCGCGAGCTGCAGTGAACTTATGAACGCTCCCGCCGCGCAGGTTACGGGAATCAGGTAAGCGTGACTCACCGACGTCTACGACCTCACGTTTCCGCGGGGCTGGTTGGAATTCATGTTCCTATCCGCTTAACGCGCCGGGTTTTTTTTCCAGTTGCTTCAGCCAGTCGAGTGAAAATATTTTCGGCAGGCGGAATGGCCCTTGGCGGCTGCATCACTGACAGGGCTGGGGAGCGCAAGCTGAGAAAGGTCTGAGGTGAGTCACCTCTGTAAACAGTTTATAAACTGTGTGAAAAGTCACTCTTACCCTCCGTAGTCTGCTGAAACGCGCGCCACTGAATGTCAAACAGAACTGAGCAGAGCCCCAACAACACTTTCACTTATGTGAATGGAAAAGACCTTTTACATACGGTCACATGTTTGTTAGTTTTGTTGTCACGCACATGTGAGCGGTGCATTTAAATACTGGGGACAGTAGCGGAATACAGAAGCAGCGGTGTGAGTCTAACGGACAATTAGAGGTATCATTTAACCAAAGTGAAACTAGAAGAGAAACGATATCCTAACTACATAATTAATGGTCACTGTCCAAAAGAGCTGCCCCTTCAACTGAACACCATATGTTGACAGGTTTCTGCCCTCTAGAGGATAAAGGTGGCATAGTATCTTTGGCCTGCTGTTAAATTGTAGAGACAAGTTCCATGAGAAAGGACTTTGAGAAATTTTGTGGCAAGCCTGTTTCAAATAAGAAAAATCACCAGATAACAAAAATTTGTTTCATGCTTTTATTTTTTTTATTGATAGTTAATTATTTCTGTTGGCTTATTTAAGGCCCATTTTGTAATAGAATTGTATTGAAGTCGTAATTATTATAATTTAAGTCATAACTATTTAGGATGGCATTATTTATATAATTAAAAAATTATGATAATCAGTGTTTTTATTTGGTGTGTAAATTCAGCAAAATCACTGAATTAATTGTTTCACCTCCTTTTCTGATTTTTATCAGTGTCCTCAGCTCTGCTGGTTTTATTGGGAGTGATGAATGTAATTGATACTCTGACTGTTTTTGACGGTGTAGAGGTGAAGTTTAAAGCTGGATGTGTATTACTGTGGGTGTTGTATTTTGACATATGTGCCAGGATGGGCAGATTATGTTTGTCACTTTCGTAAGCAACCAGATACCTTGGGATTATGGGTAATTGCCCACATTAGCCCGGTTATGTCTGTGACTGCAGTGCAATGTGACAGTACAGTAGGCCTGCTCTCTCTCTGTGCTTTGTATTCAGAAATGCAGGCTCATAATACAGAATACGTTTTTTATTAGTTTTTATTTTTTTATTTTGTTGCATCATCACCATAATAATAATCATAATAATAATAATAATACATATCATTAGCAATGAAAGTATTCTTATTGTCATTATTAACAGTAATATACATTTTCTTTTTTGTTCACTTTTTATTTGATTTGTTTTTAATTTAGCATACACAATACCCTGGATAATGACGGGGGTAGAGGGGGATAAGAAAAACAAAAAACCTAGTATATGATGACAGGGGACATTCAGACAGACAGATAGTTGACTGCGCAGATGGGCAGGCCGGCGGGGGGGATAGAGCTGGCTGCGCAGACAGGCAGGCGAATAGAGCTGGCTGCGCAGACACAGTCGAGGGGATAGATCAGGGGTGCTCAGCTCCAGTCCTGGAGGGCCGATGTGTGTCCTGGTTTTTGTTCCACCCCCACAGCTCTGTACACCACACTCCAATGCCAGACCACAGAAACATTCTCCCACGGATACATGGAAAGTCCGCAGCTGTAGTTCATGATCTCACTAAAAAATATCTGGCACGATAAATGATTGGGGCTAATTAAATATTTTTGGGCAAAAGTTTGAGTGAAATCCTGAAATGGATTGGCCCTCACTGTGCACCCCTGGGATAGATTTAGCTGCGCAGACAGACAGATAGTTGGCTGCGCAGACGGACAGGCAGGGGGATAGTTTGTTGCGCAAACAGACAGAAAGGCGGATTGTGTTGGCTGGGCAGACAAACAGGCAGGGGGATAGAGCAGGCTGCATTGGCTGCGCAGACTGACAGACACACAGGTGAATAATTGGCTGCGCAGACAGACAGACAGGGGGATAGAGTTGGCTACGCAGACAGGGGGATAGAGTTAGCTGCGCAGACAGACAGACAGGGGGATAGGGTTAGCTGCGCAGACAGACAGGCAGGTAGGGGAGATAGGGTTAGCTGCGCAGACAGACAGACAGGGGGATAGGGTTGGCTGCGCAGACAGACAGGCAGGTAGGGGAGATAGGGGGCATAGAGGGGATAGGGTTAGCTGCACAGACAGGCAGACAGGGGGATAGAGTTAGCTGCGCAGACAGACAGACAGGGGGATAGGGTTGGCTGACAGACAGACAGGGGGATAGAGTTGGCTGCACAGACAGACAGACAGGGGGATAGAGTTAGCTGCACAGACAGACAGGGGGATAGAGTTGGCTGCACAGACAGACAGACAGGGGGATAGGGTTAGCTGCGCAGACAGACAGACAGGTGGGGGGGATAGAGTTGGCTGCGCAGACAGACAGACAGGCAGGGGGATAGGGTTAGCTGCGCAGACAGACAGACAGGTAGGGGGATAGGGTTAGCTGCGCAGACAGACAGACAGACAGGGGGATAGGGTTGGCTGCGCAGACAGACAGACAGGGGGATAGAGTTGGCTGCGCAGACAGACAGACAGGGGGATAGAGTTGGCTGCGCAGACAGATCGACGGGGATAGACAGACAGGTGGGGGGGATAGGTTGGCACGGAGCTGGCCCACCGCAGGCAGGAAGGGCATGTCATCATGTCTGTTAAATTTTTAGCAGGTGTGAAGAGACACACACTGTCATTTTTCCTTCATCTGTCCGTCAGTCTGGCTGTCTGTCTGCTGGGGGAGGGTTGTGTATGAGACAGAGAGCACAGTGACTCATAGCCCTGGGAAATGAAGAGTCTGGGTACACGCATGAAACAAACAAAATGAATGACATCATTGTTTGCGAACAAAGGACCGTCATGACCTTTTCACAACATTTAGACAGTTGTGTTTATGTATTTGTTTTTATTACTTTAATTTGTGAGAGGAAGAGTAGGACTGGAGGGGCTGATTTCAGTGTTGTCCTAAAATGCTTATAACTAGATAGCTTCTGTCACACACACGCACACACACACACACACGCACTCACATGCACTCACGCACACGCACACACACTCTCCACACACACACTCTCTTTCTCTCCACACACATGCACACACAATGTGGATGGTTTACACATGCACACACACACAGACACACACTCTCTCTCTCACACACACACCACACACAGAAACACACGCACTCACATGCACGCGCACACACACTCTCCACACACACTCTCTCTTTCTCTCCACACACATGCACACACACACTCTCTCCACACACACATGCACACACAAAATGTGGATGGTTTACACATGCACACACACACAGACACACACGCTCTCTCTCACATACACACCACACACACTCCTCTCTCTCTCACACACACACACACATGCACACACGTAACTTTCTCACACACATTCTCTCTCACACACACACTCACACAATCTCTCTCTCTCTCTCTCTCTCTCTCTCACACACACACACACACACACACACACACTCACACAATCTCTCTCTCTCTCTCTCTCTCTCACACACACACACACACACACACACACACACAGTCCCCTCCCTCTGGGTACCTTGTGCCAGCACCTTTCAGCAGCAGAGCTGTCCCTACCTCCAGAGAGGATCAAACGACTCCCCGATTCATAAAAACTACGGAACAGAGGGGAATTCTGGGATGGTGGAAAGTTCATTCATCTCTCTCTTCATTCATTCCTCTCTGTCTCTCTGTCTTCCCTCCTCCTCTGCACAGTACAGTACAGAGATATCAGACCTGTCCAGGGATATCACATAGTACCACTACCAGTGTATGTTAGTGTATGTTCCCCTCCCCTTCACATTCTTAAAGCTTCCTTAAAGGGGAATTGCGCTTTATAGCGCTTCTGCTTCTCATGACTGATATTGTCCTTCTAATGCATGTCCATTTTTCTGTTATTTCATTATGTTAATAAAGTTACATCCAGCCATGTGTGGCATAAAGTTCTATGAAAATGTGCTTTCAAGGCAAGGTTAACGGGGGCATTGTAACAACCGGGTACAATGCACCTCATTATTACACCGATGTCGCTTTCAACGCTAAGTTAACAGAATGTTTTGCTTCACTTATTCTCGATTTTGCCGCGAAACGAAATTGAAGAAGAAGAGAAAACTGGAAACCGTACTACTATGTGCACTTGCGCTAAAAAAAAAATAGGTCTTTCTTTCTAACGTTAGACATTTAAAATGAAATAACTAATCGAAAAATGAAGGGCGGCACATTCATTAGAAGGACAATATCAGTCATGAGAAGCAGAAGGGTTGTGAAGTGCAATTCCCCTATAAAGCTACCATGAGGAGATACCAGTCCTGTCGAGCGATATCAACCAGCAGTGGTGTGTGGTGTGCCCAAAATGTTTAAGAGGGCACAAACTGAAACAAAATGATGGATGGCTAATGTCCACATACAGGGAATTAAGATTACTAGAGCCCTGACTGACAGGAGCCTTGAAGAATACTAGAACACGCTTTTTTTCATCAGTTATTGAAATTGACATTGATAGAATATTTTGCTTAAAATGTACTTGTTTGTTTTTCATGTTTTTGGGGAAAAAAGTAACCACCTCGTCAGCCTCTGTGTTGTCCCTCGTCTATTCACATTAAACAGTTTAGTCCTGAACTCTAAAACCTTCGACGGAACTTGCTAGTCGGGGACTTGAGAGTTAATACAAAGCATCACGGTGTCTCCTCCTGCTGTGAAATCAGGATTCCTGATATCATTTTTGTTCACAAAGGTAGGTTTATTGGTTCATGAATGGTGCAAATGAACATGTTAGCTAGCCTGATTCCAGTAGTGAAATAGGTCTGCTTGGCTACTTCATGTCTTCATGTCTTTTTTTCTCTTTTAGTCGAAAATGAATCAACGCAGGCTATTTTTTACCAAGTTGTTTGTACTAAATTAGTTGTCCCTGATGCCAGGCCCAACAGATGCATCATCGGCTTCAGGCTCAGCCCCATACCCCACCCAATGAACCGGCCCTGCTCCTAACTGACGGAGGTGAGCAGCGTCAGATGAGTGCGTGCGTGCGTGCGTGCGTGTGCGCGTGCAGGAGTGTTTTGTGTGTGTGCTTCTTGCCCAACAGCCCTGCTCAGAGCTCAAGTTTTGTAGCTTGTGTTTTTTTTTTTCCTCCATGCACATACACATACTCACACACACACACACACACACACACACACACTGCCTGCGCTCACAGAGAGAGGACAGGACTCTCTCAGCACCAACACACATCCACGCACACACACACACACACACACACACACACACACTGCCTGCGCTCACAGAGAGAGGACAGGACTCTCTCACAGCACCAACACACACACAGACACTGCCTAGGCTCACAGAGAGAGGACAGGACTTTCTCACAGCACCAGCATTCCTCAGGCATGAGGAGGGGGGGGGAGCTGTACCCGTGCTGTACAAGGCCATAAACACATACCTACACTCAGGTACAGACAAACACACATACACGCACACACATGCACATATACACACACACTGGTATACAGTTACACACACACACACACACACACACACATACAGATCCACAAACACAGGTATACAGTTACACTCTAACACTCAGTTACACATACACACACACACACACGTGTATGTACACACACAAACACAGGTATACAGTTACACTCAGTTACACATATACGCACATACAGATACACATTGACACACAGGTACACATTTGGTGCATCCCTTCCACACATACACACCTGACACACACACCTGCACAAATACACACATACACGCTGCCCTTTTTGCTTCCTTTGTGTCTTAAAAGATTAAAGGACACTTGAACTTCAACTTCAATTTATTCTGTGAAATATTATCAGTTCGTGCAGTAAACAGTTATTTTCAGATTTAAAACAAGACCAGGTCAAAACCTAGTATATGGCTGGACCTAACACACTTCATCCGGCCGACCAATGGTGTAACTTCATAACTCGGCCGACCAATGGTGTAACTTCATAACTCGGCCGACCAATGGTGTAACTTCATCACTCAGTCACTCAGTCACAGACATTCGCGTTTGTAGGGCTGGCCCCGCTGTTGCGGTCCAGCCAAAAATCACATTTCAACCTGACGTGAGGCCTTACAGCACTTTATTTATCCTGTTATGTATCCTGTTATGTATCCTAATCTGAACACCGTATTCAGAAACACACAGATAATGCATCGTCTCCAGCTTCTCCTCTTCCTGAGATGGTGTTCAGAACATATTCAGAGGATTGCGGAAACGGTGAACATTAAATGAAACACGAAATGTAGGTAATTTATCGCACACAATAAAACACGTTTTAATGCCTTTACTTGACACATTGACAGATGAATGTGTGAAATAACAGTGTAAAATCAACACACCCACTCCACCCCCCAGTCCACACCTTGACTTTGCTTCCCCTCCCCTACTTTTGAATGCAAATACAGATCTTTTTTTTTTTTTGGTAAAACAAATACAGATAGTTTCTGCACACCTCTACTGGCCACACACACACACACACACGTGCACGCATGCACACACACACGCACACACTTTCCACGCATTCGTAAACACGTGTGTCCGCAATAAAAACTGCCCACAATGTGAGGAACACAGAAAGGCAGTAAATCGTTTTCTATAAGTTTGATTGGCTAGTGTTACGTTTGCCTCCAAAAAAAAAAAAAAACATGCAATCCCATAACTGACAGCACAGATTGATGACTAATGGGCATTTCACCGCCCCCCCCCCCCCCCCCCCCTTGTGGGGGTGCGGGTTGTGAGAGTTATTTCATTCATTATGTTCTGCGCTGACAGGCTCGCCTTGAGAGCGGAGGAATGTTGCCACCCATGGTAATTACGAGATGAAGGGGAGAGCGCAGCCTGTGCTGTTCCTGGGGGGGGGGGGGGGGGGGGGGGGCAAAGGTGCTGTGTTGTAACGCACGCATTATTCACACCCCAGAGTGGCAGGAGCAGAACAACCTGTCAGGCGCTTGAGTTATGGGAATAAAAGCTGCGCTTTTCATAACTGAGATACACAACAACACGCTGCACGCCCTGCCTCTGCGCAGCAGCAAAGTCTCCCCGGAACAGGCTTTAAAGCACCAGTTACAAAAGCAGCATTTATGACTGAAGACTTAGGCTTTCAGCATTTGTCCTTACCTTTGGCTTCTTTTTTCTTCCAGCATAATGGCAAATATTGAATAATTCAGACCTTGTTGAGATTAAAACAAAGGACACTTCCAAGCTTCTTTTTCTTGATTGTTCACGCTTGCACACAGCACAAGATGCGCTAAAGCTGTTTTTAATTAGAAATTATGATGGCATTGTTAGTGTGTAGGGAGGCATATCCAGCTACATAAACATAAACATAAACAACTATGAACCTGGACCCAATACCATTTCAAATGCAGCATTTTTCAGAAGTCTGTGCACTTTTCTCTGTGCAACTTTTAACCCTTTTAACCTACAACATGAAAAAATGAAAAACATCTCTGTGTCAGTGATTTCTAAAAAGAAAAGAGGCAACATGTTTGCGTTTATAAACATTTTTTTATTAGCTAGCGAGTTACATCTTTTCAGAACCAGTCATTCAAATAAAAGAAAAAAAAGAAGGGTCGGGACTGTGGGGCGAAGGTGTTGGGGTTGAGAGAGTGACAGGGCGCCGTGCCGACAGACTCGCGCAGGTGAGCCCGCTTCCCTCCGGAACGCCTCCGCCCCCGCCCGGCGTTCCCGCCTCACCTGCGCCGCGTTCCCCGAGCGCTCCGGCCCGTGTCGTCTCCTTCACGGCGTAAGTCAGAGCGAGCGCCGCGCTGTTTTCAACGCCGCTACCGCGCACACACAGGAGCGCAAACAAGTCCTCCAGCTCGCGCCGCGGCCGGCTCAGGGCCTTGATGGTGGCACTTTCGAGTTTTTCTCTTTCTGTCAGAAGCGTGTCGGTTTTCAGTTTTCAGTTTTTTTTTTTTCTGCTAACCGCTCGAAAGCGGAGTGTAAAAGTGTGAAACGCGCTCGCTGCAGTCTGTGTCCCCGAAGCCGTTCGAGGCGGTGGCGGGATGTCACGTTTCCGTCCGAGGGCGTTCTGTCTCTGTCCCCTGAACAGCCGTGAGAGAGCGTAGCACGCTGTCTCGCGGCGCCTGGCGCGCCTGCCTTTCCGGCGTCCTTCCGGAACCCTCCGGAGCACGTGGGCCGGCTGTCAGTGCATGCTGAGGGACTGCTGGAACCCGGGCCCCCCCTGCAGGTAGCCGAGCTGCCAGGCGAGGGGGGGGAGCGCGGGGTGGCAGTCCGCGAAGGCGTCCATGTGGTTCTGGTGACAGGTGGCCCGGGCCCCGAACTGGTAGCCGGACCCCGGCCCGCCGCCGCCCCCGCCCCCCCCGGCGTAGAGGGGGGGGCTGCGGAGCTCAGGGTATCGTTCGTGCGGGGCGAAGAGCGGGGCGTCGGCCGAGGCGCGGGGGCAGCGCGGCGAAGGAGGGCAGGGGGGCCCCGGGGCCCTGCGGCGTCCGCTGGGTAGAGCTGGGGTTCCCCCGGCAGGATGTGGGCGTGGCCGTGGCCGTGGGCGTGGACATGCAGGCCGGTCGGCTGGCGCCCGCACAGGTAGGCGTCGGGCAGCGCCCGGAAGCCGCACTCCTCCCGGGGCTCGGACCCGGGTTCGTCCGCGGGGCCGCAGCACTCGGCGCGGACGCAGGGCCGGCGCTGGTGCGGCGGGGGGGTGGCGGCGGCGGCGCAGGCGGCGGCGCAGGGGGCGGGGCCGGGGTTGGCGCGCAGGAAGACGGACAGCGAGGCGATGCGGTTGATGGCGCGGCGCAGCGTGGCGATCTTGGAGAGCCGCTTGCCGCTCAGGTCGTGCTTGAGCGCGGCGCGCAGCGCGTTGAAGGCCTGGTTGTAGTCCAGGATGCGCTTGCGCTCCCGCACGTTGGCCGCCACCCGCCGGGCCTTGGACCGCGCCGGCCGGCTCCGCCTCTTCCCTTGGCCCCTGGCCCCCCCGGGCTCTCCGGGGGAGGCCCCGCCCGCCGAATCCTCGCTCCCGGGCGGGGGGGACGACCCCTTCCTGCCGCCGTCGCCGCCGTCGCTGCCGCTGTCCTCGAACCCGTCCCCGCACGGCGCGGCCCCGTCCAGCTCCTCCTCGGAGAGCTCCGACTCGGTGAAGCTGCCCCGGCCCGTCATGGATGCGGCCGTCCTGGTACTGCTGGAATCCCCAAAAAAAACAGCCAGAGAGGGCTGTGGGGCCCTGTACTACGTCTGCTGCTTAGGGACGTTCAGAGCCCCTGCGCCAAAGCTACACAGCAGAAGCACCCGAAATAACAGCCTCGCCTCCCTGTCCCGTCGTCCCGCGACTCAGTCAGTAGCTCTGACTCCCCCTCGGCAGGTAAGCGGCTTTTTAAAGGCGGCTCCTTGTTGTGTCACATGACCCGGGCCTGCCTCTGAGGGAAAAGTGTGCTCTCTCTCTCTCTCTCTCTCTCGTTTTTTTTTTTTTTACGGTAGCGCCTCGGGGTAAACGCAGACAAGCATCACTCCGCTGCTCGGCCCCGCCCACTGCTCCTCAGATTTTTTTCTTTTCCCCCTTGTCTGCTTGAGTGGGTTATTAACGGGATCAGTGTCAAAACCGAGCGCACGTGTGACAGATAATGTATGTGCACCAAAGCTCCCCGCGTTCCAAAACCCTGAAAAAAACCCTTTTATGGGCATGAAACGCACCGTGACTATGACAGCGACGGATTTGTGGCATTATCGTGTTTGTGTCGGTCTGAATGTGTCAAGGTGCCATTTTCTTTGTTCATTGAGGAAAACATATTTAAAACTGCTCCTGATGTGTTGAGAATCTGTGTGAATTCTCCCATATGCAGCCTTCATAAGAAACGCTGATAGTGAACAATGTTTCATGACTAACTCCTTTTCCCCTGACTCATCAGCTTACCTAATGATGTGTAAATAGTGCAAGAGTGCAAATGTACTTTAGAGACAATGCAAATGTACTTTAACAGTGCTAATGTACTATGTACTTTAATAGTGCAAATATACTTTAGAGACAATGCAGTTGTACTTTAGTAACAGTCCTAGTGTACTTTACAGACAATGCAAATGTACTTTAACAGTGCATATGTACATTACAGACAATGCAAATGTACTTTAACAGTGCGCATGTACTTTAGTAACAGTGCACAGTACTTCAATGGTAGTGCACATGTACTTTAGTATAGTGTTAATGTACTTTAGTAACAGTGTACATGTACTTTAGTATAGTGCTAATGTACTTTAGTAACAGTGTACATGTACTTTAGTAACAGTGCAAATGTACTTTAGTAACAGTGTACATGTACTTTAGTACAGTGCTAATGTACTTTAGTAATAGTGCACATGTACTTTAGTAACAGTGCACATGTACCTTAACCATGCAAATGTACTTTAGGTCTCGGATCATTTGCAGGTGAAGTTGCCAATATAAAAATGATTGTGTTCAGGCAGGAAAAGCATTTGTTAATTCAACATAGTGATGCTACTCTTGCCAGCACAACTTTTTAATGCAATGGCAAGCTGTCGGTTGTAGTTGAGCAAAAGTTTCCAAATGTGGCATTGCCATTGGATCTTTAGGAGAGGAGCTTAAACCAAAATGACTTCAGTAAACGAGTTGTGAAATATGATATATGTCTGTTATAAGCCTCTATGGGTCAGAGTGTCCTCTAAGCACATGAGCATCATAAATAACCTAAAGACAATGCTGCTCTCTGAAGATGAAAACAAAGTTTTGAAAACTGTCAACTGCCATATATTCAGTTGTTCTTATATTTGCTCCAGGCTTCTTCTTCTCTGTGGCAAAAAAAGTTTGCATCCTGGATCTTGGGTGTTCTGTGTAAAAAATTGGCCGAGGACCTTCATGACAAATTGTGCCTTTATCAGATAACAACCCTTTTATACACATTTCCCTTTACACCTTATCCCTGAGAAAAAAAGAAAAAAAGGACACTTGTCTCCTCTCCATCTAAGCTGAACACATCGTCGCCACGGCTACAGTTAGCGGGGGTCCTGTGGGGCGGTTAGCCCTTCTGCGTAGCTGCAGTGAGGGACGGTGTAATTTCGGGTGTCTGCGTCGAGGCCGTGTTATAAATCAGCACCCCCGAACGCCCCCCTCTCCCCCCCCCCCCCCCCCCCCCCCCAGGACAGGAACAGACGAGGGGCCAGGACTTCAAAGACGAGGAAGAGGAGCGCAAATGTTTTACAATTATCACCTGCGAACGGCGGCTGTTTGCCCGAGCGCTCAGCTCCTCCGTGGCCCGAGAGCGGATCCGTTTGTCCAAATTAATGGATCACGGCTCGGCCCCAAATAATAGGAAACTATGCGGCTGTGATTTAGGGACCAGCCAGCTTCTGCAAGGTGCCACTTACCTCTCAAAGATCTGTCATCTCCTCTCAGATTCCTGCACTGATACATGCATAAATATGCAGTGCGCATATATGTGCGTACGGGTACATCGTGTGTGTCGTGTTTCCTTCTCTTTAATATTTTCATGCGCCATCAGAGCTTCGGCATTCTTGCGAGTGACGTTTTTGGCAGATTGCCAAATGATTTGTTTTAAAGGAGCGTCAATTTTTTTTCCCTCTCAAGTCAAAAGTGAAAAAATCTATTCTGTTCTCATTACTAAGAAAAAAAAGAAAAGTGTGCCTGAGTGGTTTATCTTCTTTTAGCAGAGGGACATTCTTTCATAGGTTAACATTGTAAACATTATCCTGCAGCCAGGATTTGAACCTGCAACCACTCCTTTTACAAGTCTGGTTCCATGCTGCCAAACCACAATACCATTTTTCTCGTGACAACACAGCCCTCATTCTACTGCCATTATCGCATATTATACTGATCCTGGATCAGACATTAACAATAAACAGGGTCTTATTTTGTTTCAAATGCTTTTGTGGTTTTAATACACTTTTACTAACAAAACACAAAAAACAAAAACAAAAAAAAAAGTCATCTACCTGTCTAACTGACTTATTTCCTCTGTTTTTCTCTTTTTTTCTTTCTTTCACTTCTAAAGCATTGTCATTAAAACTGAGGATTCCTTCTTTCAAGGAGCATTAACGGAAAAAAAAAAAATTTACGACCTGACTCCAAAGAGCATAGCTCTGAGCCATTTTTTGGGAAACGGCCCTCCGTCCCCAAGACCGAGGTTGAAGCGATTATGCTATCTTGGGCTGTTGCTGCCCCCACCCCTACCCCTAAGCGCAAAGCACGGCTGATGGTCGTTTTGTAGCGGGCAGTGGTGGACGTGTAGAGTGCAGCAGGCCCTCCAGCCAGTCCTTCCCATGATGGTATCAGCGGAGAGGGTGGCGGTGTCATTACCATCGCACGGTGAATGGGAGGTCATCGTGGCCGCCGTTCTCTTCCTGGCCCAGCTTTATGGCGCCACTTTCAGCCGGGCTAAACACGAACGTGGTTACAAGGTGTCCGTTCCACTTCTGCCCATTAGTAAAATCTAAACTGGAAAAAAGAAAAAAAGGAGGAAAAAAAACACATCCTGATGACAGATTAGGATCTCCTGACTAAGTCCATTGACCCTTTGAAGAGCGGGTCTTTTGAAATGTTTCTCAAAATTCTAAGTCGGTGTTCTAGAACTCCATTGCCTTCAGTTACCAGCAGCAATTGTTACATCAGCATTAGAATGTTCATGTAAGAACATTCTAATCACATGTTTGTGATTTTACACCTTAAAGCAGTGTTTCTTAAGCTAAGGGTCGGGGCTTAATTTTTTTTGCAAATGATAATGAGCCAAACCTGCAAACCTGTGTTAACGCAATCTTGGATTCTTCGTAATCAACCAAATGAATAGTTTTAGTGGCCATGTGTCCACTCGCCGATAAGGAGCCAGATGATTCACCGCAGTGTTTCATTTGATCTGTTAAAAAATGTACCCCTCTTTATCTAATCATCTACACTATGGCAGAATGCGAATATAGTGCTTTTGTTCTTTACAGCACGCATAGCTATTTCTGACATAATGTACCTCAAGAGGATGAATCATCTCTCAAAACATGAAAAGTGCCATTAAGAATTTTTAATAGCTTGTTAAAATTCTGGGTTTGCAATTGTGGTTGGAAAGAAAATCAGCATACACGGGGGTCCCCAGGACCGAGTTTGAAAACCACTGAACTACACTATGTCAGTATGTGTATTTGACAGGTCCCTGAAAGGTACTAAAACTCTAATTCGGGTCCCAATATTTAAAAAAGTTTGAAGAACCAGTGCCTTAAAGGGTTAAGTATAACCTCACTTTTCACATCTTCCCTTTTCAACTGACACATGGACTTGATAAGTTTGAAGGTTTTGTGAAGTTATTTTTTATGGGTGTTATTTTTCGTTTTTTCATATGAAATTGCATTTTTTTCAGTCTTGTTACACTGGGTCTACTTTCCCATAATTCGTACAATAAGCTCTGTGCGCTTGTCTCAACCACACTTCACATGGTGAGCGGTACCATTTAGCACGTGGAGACCCAGGTCACAGTCCACCATAGCCTGCAAATGCTAGGACTCACCCATGCCATAGTGTGGCATTTCCATCCGCAGCTCAGCATTTCTCAATGACACCTGTTCTCCTGTCGCTGTTGTGGGGAGGGAGACAAAATGAGGACTTCTTTAAGACTGAGTGACACAATGACCTGTTGAAAAATGAAATTGACCAGTACCCATTGAAGGGGGACACAGAACTTCCAAATGAAGAGCTCGGACTACCAAGAAGAACGCACCATTTTGTGACAAATATGTTCCAAAAAAATTGTTACTTTGGTTCTTTACTTCTGGCAAGTGCCACCATTATGTTAGATGCTTCAATGACCCAGTCTTTTGGGTTTATATATATATATACACTATATAACTATATATAAACAGATGGTTTAGTTTTTGTGACTTTAAGGGGGGTGTCTGACCATGTATGAAAACTAAGAATGCAGCCAGGAATGGGCCTAGATCTTAAAACACAGGCTAGGGGGCTACAGGTTCAAATCCCAAGGAGGATTACTGCTGCAGCCTTGCTTAGAATTGCGGTGTATGAAGGCGTAAGGCCAAATTTCCCTGCATGAGGTTGTTTGCTAAGCACGTTTTTAAAAGCCTGAAATTTTAATTTTCTGACACGGTAAGCATTTTATATCCTTTCCATTTTTGCCCAAGGCATTGTCATTTGCATTTCAAAAAGTGATTGTGAACTTAAACAGAGACACAGAATTCACTGTAATGTCCGCAAGATGTTTCTAGGTTAAGAATTCTATTACATGCTAACGCATTAATGTTTGGCTGTGGTCTGTGGAAACAAACACTCTTACTTTGAGTAATGGAAAAGTGTGGTACTTACATGCCTTCATTGAAACAGGCCGGCACCAATCAGAAACAAGGTGTTTTCCACAGTCTAACATGGCAATAAAAAACAACTGTGTTTTCTTTTTTTTTTGGAGGGAAAAAAGGGGCTGTTGCAGTGAACATTGCTACACAATACTGCTCTTCCCCTTTTTTTGTAATGCAATTAGAATGTAATTAGTAGGTTGGTTAAATACAGTTCCCCGCATTCCGTCATAGGGTCTTCTCTCTATAATTTGAAATTAGCTGTAAAAACCATAACCTTTGCTTGCTAATTGCAGGTTGTCTTTTCTGGGGCTGGGGGTGGGGGTGAAGGGTGGGGAGGAACTGGGAAAAAAAATATATAGCTAGAAATAATCAATTTTTCACCACAGGAAAAGACACCCAAGGAAACAAAACATTCCCATTGCCAAAGCCACTTTAAAATGCACTGTGCTTTCTTTTGCCCTCATTGCACGACAGTATTTCAGAACGCTAAAGGTTTCAGCTCCTGTGGCACCTCCTTCTCGCCCTGCAGTCTCCAAGCCATAAACCAAACGAGTCCCCCTAAGGTCAGAAGGAGATGGCCGCATTGAAAATAAGAGAGACTGGGACCCGCATGCAGCTGCATGCAAAGTGGAGCATTGCTGGGGTGGCACAGTTAGGCTCTTTCATGCAGGATGGACAAACTGCCTATTGGGTGGAATGCTCATGTTCCATTGTTTGTAGGAGAGTATAACTGGGGATGTCTGTAGCGTGCAGGGTGGAACAGTGGGGCTCTGGTGCATGCTGGGTAGTATTGTGAAGTCGTATCACATGCAGGGTGGAACAGTGATGTTCTGTTGCAGGTAGAGTATTACAGTGATTATTGTGCATGCAGAGTGGAGCACAGATGTACTGCTGCATGCTGGGTGGAGAACTGGCTTAACATCCAGCACAGAAAGGTGATACACTACTGCATGTGGAACAGATGGACTGAACAGACTGTTTTCTGATCAAATCAGTGATTCAGGACCTCATTGATTATTCATACATTAATCAAGTGATTTCCAAACATTATCCATTCACACATCTTTGTGTACATTATCTCCAGAAGCAAGTTTCCTTGAACACCTTATCTGGATGCAGTGACAGTACCCCTAACAGGACCTGAACCTGAAACCTTCTGGTGGGTCACCCTACCCCATCCCACCACACACACCACACCATCATTGTTATTTATTTTGTTGTGTTTATACTGCTTGCTGTCAACTGTACCATTTCATCACATTTACTGTTGTATTGCATTACTAATATATTGTATTCTAATATAACTAATATTTTTATTTGTGTGTTTCCTTCGGCTCTTTCTGCATCTCTTATGTCTTTTTTTTACTTTCTTCTGTATCCTGCTTTGTCTGCAGGGCAGGTTATCCTTGCTGAAAAGCTGTTTTTAAACCAAAAATGGGCCATGATGTTTTTAAACCATTTTCTATGTAATATCATAAATAATTACCCATTTTGGTTCATGTCTACCTGCCCCATGGTCCCATTGGGGCCCCATGTCCTGCTGCGTGGGTCCCGTCAGTGTCACCCCGTCCTGGGGCTCAGGGGGACCCCGGGCCCAAACCCCGGGTCGGGCGGGGCAGATCAGAGGGGTGCGACGGCCCCTTGGCCAGCGTGCCTGCGTAATTACTTGTGCTTACCTGTGCTGAAAGCTCTTTTCCTCAGACAGGAGGGGGGCGGGGCCGGGGGAGGGGCCGGGGGCGGACGCCTGTCTGCGGGCCAGGTACGCTAATTGAGGGCTTCGTTCTGGGGGGGGGACACGAGCGTGGGAACCCCAGGGCCTCGGAGCACCAGGGAGAGTGGGATTCCACAGACACCCCCACCCCCCGAATCACGCAAAGCAGAGCACTGTCCGGGTCCATGTAATGTCCGCTTCATTTTTATCTGCAGAAAGCGGCATCGTCTCTCTCCCACTGTAAGAAACACTCTGCTCTCGGGTGTTGTAAATCTTGTTATAATAGCAGCAGCAACCGCTCAATAATAACTTTGCTGGGATATATTTGAAACTTCCCTCATTTTCCCTTGTAATTAGTTTCGCCATAACGGCTTAATTTTGTGAATATTTCGCACAAATTAAAAGGCACTCTAGGTCAGCAGACCATCACTCTGTGATGCGACACACAGATGCAAGCCCAAGGTTTTCATTTTCTGAGAAAATGTTTTGCATAAACAGGATGACCCCTGATGGCAAAGTAGCTGTACAGATGGTGAGCGCTGCAGTACATTACATTACAGGCATTTAGCAGATGCCCTGATCCTTACACAACTTTTACGTTGTATCCATTTATACATACATTTATACATGTATATATACTGAAGCAATGCAGGTTAAGTACCTCGCTCAAGGTACAACGGCAATGTCCTCCCCAGGAATCGAACCTGTGACCTTTAGGTTACTAGACCAGTTCCTTACCCATTATACTACACTGCTGCACTGCACTGACTGTGTAAAGCAGGCCCGAGAAGGATACATACATGAGCAGCAGTCTCTCGCAGACTCATTTCACATGCATATTTTTATTACAGTTTGATTCATCAGCCAGATGACTATGCTTAAACGTGGACTTCAGTTAAAAATTGTGGAGAAAAGCACTAAACAAGTTTGAATATTATAAGCCAAAATGTACCTCTTGCTTAAGATATTCTAACTATAACTACCTTTGCCAAATACGCTTTGCTTTTATTATTTTAATATGTCCGCCTTGAGCAGTGCGGTGTGGTGGAGCTGGGGCCAATGCTTTGACCTGCTGACGGACAGGTCAAATGTTAAAATTGCTACCCCCCCAGAGAAAGGCACTTTACCTGAAATTAGACCACTTAAAACTAGTGCAGTATAAATGGCCTCCAAACTGAGAGGCAATTTGAATGAAAGCGGCAGTTAAATGAAGGAGGGACAGTAATGGCGGTTCGCCTGATGCGTCAATTCCAAATTAAGGGGCAAAAAAAAAAAAAAATCTATTTGAGTTTACGACAGGAAGTGCAGGTATAATGCTGCGCTTGAAAAGGACAGCCTGAGGTTGAGACGCGCGACTTTTATTAAGCCGTTTACCGGAGCTGAGGCCTCGGGCGTCACCTCAGCTTCCGCCAACCTGCGGTCGGATCTTCCGCCAACCTGCGGTCGGATCCCGCGGATCCGGGCCGGGTTCCTATCCCGTTTCATGTGGGTTCGGCTGCGTGCTGCGTCACTTTGGTTTAATTGCCGTTTTTTTATCAGAACCTCGAGCGTTTTTTTTCCGTGTGTGTGTGTGTCTCTTGCTTGTGTAATCGTAGGCAGGCCTACCAAAGTACGTAGTCCATAACATTCACAATTTCGACACATGGCTCAGTTCTCACCCGTAATTGGTGGTTAGTGATAACTTACTGGCTTCATCAATTATTTTATTTATTTTTATAAATTTGCGTTGCTAACCCATACCACAGTGTTGAGTAATGCTGTCCGGTGAGCAAGCAGCCTTGGTTCGGGGCGAGCTGATTTGCGACCGGGCTTTGACAGATTTATGGCTCGGCGAAGAAAGCTTGAAGTGTGTTGTTAGGAGCAACGAAGTCCCGGCCTTCTCACAGACAACAAGACACTAGTAATTATCAGTCGCCATGAATAAATCAAGGCCTTTATTGCTCCTTCAGTGACTTCCTTCAAGGTATAACCTTTTTTCTTTCTTTCTTTTCTTTTAAAGACAGCGCAACTTGCCCAGCCACACTTTCCTAAGCTTTTCTAAATCTCCTGTCCGAGCTCCAATAATGAGGGGTTGTTAGCCTGCTTTTATTAGAGGTCTCTGCCGTATTTTATAGATACATATTTCCACGGGGGCAATTAGGGTAATAAGTAAGCAGGGGTTTCGTGCGGTCCAGCACGCCGGCCGTGGCTGTGCGGTGGTATGTTAATACCTGCTCTCCACGCCGGGGGAAAATATGTGGAATCACCTCACCTCTCTGTGGAGCGCCTGCAGTAATTAGGGGCTACGGCGTCTCTCTCTCTCTCTCTTTCCACATATTTACAATCGATAGTGTTTCGCCGAAGCTTTGAAAATCTCGGGTGCGATCTTAACAGACAGAGGGAAATGACGTGTTGCTCAACCATCCGAATTTGTGCGAAAGGAATGTACTCGTGCATCGCGAGCCTGTTTTCACAAGCAGGAAGGGAAAGGGAATTACCTTGGTATTGTTGTGAAGTTGCATGTTTTTTGTAAATATTCAAATGCTAATCAGACCGCGCATTTTAGAAGTAGATACGCATAGCCACAGAACCACACTGTCTGTTCACAACATTCCACATCGCATTTTACATATACAGCTGGATATATATACTGATGCACCTGAAGGTTAAGTACCTTGCTCAAGGGTACAACGGCCGTGTCCTACCGAGGAATCGAACCTGTGACCTTTAGGTTACAAGACCAGTTCTTTACCCATTAAACCACACTATTGAATGACTGTGAGGAGAATAGGAAACTTGTGTGAAACAGTTACCTGATTGGGCAGCAGCTCGGTGGGAACCATGAAGCCACCCCAGCTATGCTTGATGGTAAAGAATTTCCATGGTTCCAGGATTTTGTTGTCTTCGTGTTAATGGTAGAGGGGACTGCCTTGCAATCCACAATGTCTTTCTACGCTCTCCATTCATCAGAGCCCACCACAGAGAAAAGAAGGAGAAGCCAAAGAAGGAAAGAGTAAAACCAGTGTGCTCCATACACAAGCAGCTCCAGAGAGTGAGAATCAAAGACTCTGAAAGGCAAGTACTAAGTACCCTGCATGGTCTGCCAAGACCATAACATTGGCTCCACTACTGTCCATGAATATGTCCACTGCGATGGTTGCATGAAACCAGGCAGCAGTACAAACGACTGCCATCCCTGACACTCCTGTAACACCTGTAAGGGAAAACATCCTACATGTCTCCATAATGACGATTATATTAAGGAGGACAAACCAGTACCAGTCACAAACCAGAGTAGTACGAATGAAGCAGCTACTACAATGTATCTTGGTGTGGAGACTGCGAGACCTACAGCAAACAATGACCTTCTACAGAATTGTGGGCTTCCAACTTTGTGAACAGTTTGGGGAAGGCCCGTTCCTGTTTTAGCATGACAATGCTCCCGTACACAAAGCAAGTTCCATAAAGAAATGGTTTTCCAAGTTTGGTGGGGAAGAACTTGAAGAACCTGCACAGAGCCCTGACCTCTAACCCATCAAACACCTTTGGAATGAACTGGAATGCCGACTGCAAGCCAGGCCTTACACCCAACATCAGTGCTCAACCTCACTAGTGCTCTTGTGGCTGAATGGAAGCGAATTCCCACGGCCATGTTTCGAAGTCTGGAAAGCCTTCCCAGAGGAGTGGAGGCTGTTTCAGAAACTAAGGGGAGGTCCAACTCCATATTAACGCCCATGGTTTAGGAATGAGATGTTCGACAAGAACATATCGGTGTGATGTTCAGGTGTCCACATACTTTTGGAAATGTAGTGTATATCCAATGTCCGATATCAAGGCACTAACATTATTTTATACTGAAATTATTTGCCAACTTGTCTGTTTAATTGAGCATTTTTCAACTGCAGTGCTTCTGACGAGCCATGTGGTATCAGGCTGTTTTGTTCTGTGATTAAATAAATGTGGCATCGATCTCAGTCGGCCTTCAATAATTTTCTTTGTTGTATTCAGTGTTTGACGTAGAGACATTATTGCCTGTAACTTGCAGAAACAATTCCAAAAATGTCTATGAAACCGAAAGATTTTTTCTTGGCCTTTTGTTTACAGGCACTTCTTGGACATCAACCCAGAGAAGCGTTCAAAATCAAAGAAGAGGGTGGACTTCAACCAGAGAGTTCTTTTCTGAGAAAACTACTAGATTTTGAGCGGATGTCAGTGTCATAATTTTCTGACTGGACTGTATACTGTTTATACACTGGAGGTTTTATAACTGCATTGTTGTTTCACTTCCTCTGCACCAGAACTCATGTGTGGTGAGCGTTCTGGCACAAAATGACTGCCATGCATCACCCAGGTGGGAGCTACACATTGGTGTTGATTGAGGTGAGTTTCCCCCTTATCACTGTAAAGTGCTTTGATTGTGAGAAAAGAGCTATAAAAATGCAATGAATAATAATAATAATTATTATTATTATTATTATTATTATTATTATTATTATTATTATTATTATTATTATAAATTGCATTAAATTGTCAAATTTACAGTATTTAATATTTACTGCAATTTTATGGTATATTACTGGCTACTGAGTTTTATTTCTTTTACAGCTGATTTGTGAAAATGTTATTACTGTAATTCAGAAACAGTTGATTATTGGAATTCTACAGGAGTATACAGCTATATCACAGTAATTAATGGTGCTGTTTACTGTGACATCTCAGCATAGAGTCATCATTTCATTGTAACTTACTGGGAATAGGTAAACAGTAAATTACTGGGAAGCTTACTGTAAAATTTAGTGTAATTTAAATTTACAGCCAATTGTTTTTTTACAGTGTGTGTGTGAATGGGGAAAACCATTACCTATTCCACATAATTGAACCCAGCAAAGTTGTGGGTTTCATGTGAGAAAGGGGCTTGTCGTATTGCCCAACACAATAAATTACATCATGCACTTTTCAAATTGCTTTTTTACAGAGCAGTCCAAATGATTTCTGAAAATTACTGTAATTCTTCCGGCAACCTGTAAATTCTTCAAAAGTGAGCCTGCTGTCAGTTCTGTATTTTTATGCCTCTAATTTGATTTGCTTCATATTATTTTTTTTTTTAAGAATCATGGTGCATATGGTGCACCAATGGAATTTCAGAGTATAACGTCCCCTTGTTCTGAGGAGTCTCTGCCTGCCTGTGTCTGGGTCCAGCAGGTGGAGCTGATTGGGGACCTGATCACTGATGATGCGCACCTGTGTTCACCTGAGGGCCCAAATGAATAAAACCCAGAAGACTCTGCAGTTTGAGAGATTCCCTTTTGATTTTAGAGACTCTTTCAAATGGCGACACGGTGGTGCAGTGGGTAGCACCGTCGCCTCACAGCAAGAAGGTTCTGGGTTGTGGAGTTTGCATGTTCTCCCCGTGTCTGCGTGGGTTTTCTCCCACAGTCCAAAGACATGCAGGCAGGCTAACTGGAGACTCAAAATTGCCCATAGGTATGGGTGGGTGTGCCCTGCGATAGATGGCCTGTCCGGGGTGTGTTTCTGCCTCTCCCCCAGTGCACGCTGGGATAGGCTGCAGCACCCCCCGTGACCCTGCCCTGGATAAGCGGGTGTAGATAATGGATGGATCTCTGTCCACGCACGTTCTCCCCCGCCCTCTCGGCTCTAGCTCGCATCTCTGGTTTGCACTAGCCGGGCCAGTGATGTCATCATTTGGACCCAGGGCTTGTCTTGTCCGGGCGGGGTAAGGGAACACCTCCCTTGACTCACACCCGCCACCCCCCCCCCCCCCCCCCACCCGACGGCTGTCTGAGCTCACGGCTTCTGAAAGAGAGAGTGAGCAAGGCGACATGGAGGTGAGTCATGATTGGCTAAGGCATCTCTCGCTCTCTCTTTCTCTCTCTCTCGCTCTCTCGCTTTCCTGCGCTCTCGCTCTCTTTCTCTCTTGTGCTCTCACTCTCTCTCTCTCTCTCTCTCTCTCGTGCTCTCTCTTAATTCAATTCAATTTGCTTTATTGGCATTACAGAACACTAAATTTTGTATTACCAAAGCGTACAGTATTGGGTAAAACAGTGAACATTGAACAGTACTAAAGATTATAAACAAATGAACAGTAAGCACACATGAACACAAGAACCTTGATTTGAGATTTTGAAATACTAATGAAAAATAATAAAGTACACACAAAAAAGTATGATTATAGTAATAATGATGCTGAAGATGGAAAATGAAATCTAACAATCTATTTATCATCTATCTCTATCTTTCTGTCTATCTCACTTTTTTCTTTTTTTCCTCTTTCTCTCTCAACTCAAGTTCAAATAAATCATACTTCCTGGTAAAACTACCAGAGCAGTATTGCCAAACCATACACAAGATATGTATAGAAGATATTAAACAGTAACAGTTGGTGCATTTTAAAAATATTTCCTCTAACACTGAAATTTGACATTTAAAAAAAAAAAATGTATTGCTTGTATTTTGTATTTGGAGTTTATGGCATATATCATAAACAAAAGCATGCTAATACTCAACTTAGTTAGAGCTACTTTTACTTACTAGATGACGTAATATGTTTCAGCATAAGAGATGTGAGAACATTTTCTTTTGGAACGTACACATTAGTGCTAGGACATATTTCATAATAGCTGGGTGGAATGGAATCTTGGATGACAAAAAAAAAATTGTTGAATCATGCAAACTAGATAATGGTATTCCGTGAATGGACTTAAATGGTGTACTGGTTTTTTTCTCGCATTCATTCTCATCTACTTTTCTCCACTTAAAAGCCTTGTTACTAGGTGAAACTATAGCAAATTTGTAGATATCATACAATAAGTGTATGATTGAAAATACATTAGCCAGTGTTAAAGTATTACATAATTAAAGTAGACCTATGCATGGTCAGTCAAAATCTGGACTGCATTATAAATGATGAGACTTGTCAATTGATGTGGACTGTTGTGCGGAGGCTGAATCCAGTCTTAAAGTATTCTCTTTCTTTCTCTGTCTCTTTCTCTTTATTTCATTGTACTGTAAGAGCCACCCCTGTCCCAAATTCCAGATGGCAGCCAAATTGTGCCTATTACCAGTAATAAAGAAAAAAAGAGAGCCAATCTGACTGAACCCAGGTTCAAGAGTGTAATTAAATGTTGCTGCGGTGGGCTACTGTTAGAAAGCAATTTTTAAAAATGACTGAACTGTTCTAGAAAGGCGTGATTGGATTGATCTGTTGGCGCTTGTGTAGAATTCAAAGTGGCTGAACTGTTCTAGAAAGGTGCGATGGGATTGATCTATAGGTGCTTGTGTAGAATTGTTCATCCTCTTTGACTTGCACCACTTATGGACATTGTAGGAACTTGAAGTCCAAATTGAGAAACTGAAGAAAATATATTTTTTGATTGGCAAACAATTTTTTATTAAGGAATAATAAAATACATCACCCACATCCTTAGCAAAAGCATTTGATTTCAACAAACATATCCATGAGTAGCCTCCAAACATTTTCTAACTTCTTAAATAGTTATTTTCTCAGTGTATTATATATATGGATATGTACCCAATCAAGACGGTTTTTAATGCGAAAAAAAAAAATCAATTTTATCTGTTCAGTCCGGCCAGGTTTAATGAGTATTCAGTCCAGGATATTTCGTGAGTTTCTGAAAATCTTTTGGATTTTAAATTTACCAGAATTTTTTCTTTTCTTTTTTCAAGAAACAAATCCTTCAAAAATGATGTATTGCTTGGTGCCTGGCCCCCAGAAAGCACAGATTTGCCTGTGATTACCTACATGCGTTGCCTACAGTATCAGCGCTGGGTCCATAAAACATAAATACACTAGTCTCCCAGGCCCCTATAGCGAGGGTGTAATGCTGACAATCTGACTGCCCATGTCTAAATTGTGTCTGTTAATCATCCAGTTGGGTAATGATGACTTCATCTTTCAGCCTGGAGTTGAGGCCGTTAAAACTGTTGTTTTTGTGATGTGTTGGTCTCCATGGTGATTGTCCGCACAAGTTGGCAGGGGAGAGAATTTTGGTAATTCACATGGTATTCTTTTGTTTCTCCCGAACGAAATAACGTTGTAAACTACTACAAAAACCGATAATGATTTATCTAGAATTTCATGTTTTTCTTATTAAAAATGTTGGTGAGGGAACTTAACCACAATGGCATAGTTTCTCTTAGATGGGCCTTGGGTGATTCGCCGTAAAGTGAAATGCTCTGGTCTATCTAGTGTTAAAGGAAACTCACTCGCTGTCTCTCTGCAGGTGTGTGTGTATCTATTTGAGAATCTTGGTGCAGACTTCTGAGCAAATCACATCACAGAGATGACAAAAAAAAGATTGAATCCGAATAATATTGGCCAAACTCGGGAGGAGAAAGCATTCTGGGAGAACGCGTTATTTGAGTGTTGCCAATTATATGGTATTTGTATTCGGCACCATCCCTACAATCCACAGAGAACAAGCAGGGAACTGGTGTTATGAGGACCACAACACTGACCTTATTCATATGTCATCATGGCCTTTTATGGAATATTCTGGAACAATGCCCGAGACACTGTTTTTCCTCTTCAGTCAACGAAGTTGCGAGCTGATTGACTTTGTCGCGGAAGAATGTTTATGTATTCCGCCTGCAGAATTCCAGATACTGATTTCTGACTCTCTGTCATGTGGTGGCACATACTCACCTTATTCATACGTCCACAATTATTTATCCCCACCCCAAAGGCTTTATCAAGTTCATCAGACGATTGCAGTGAATGAATTTTGTGTGATTATGTGTGCAAAGTTAGTTTCGATAGCGCTTCATTGGGAAACTCGAATCAAAGTGCTGGTCATTCAGTTGCTATTAACTTACCCCTAATAACTGACTTTGCAGTTGTTTCCATTCTTTTTTACTACCTCTAAACAGTGACAGACACAGTATTTAAATAATTTCTTAGAATTTCAGCACATTAATTGAAGTGACTCGAAGCCAAACTAATTAATTGAAAGGAGGGAAACAAAGTAGAAAATTATTCCTTGCCGACCAGAAAATTTGGAGAAGGAAACTGCAGGAAAACAGGGAACAGAGAGGGAATAATGGGACAGAATTAACCATTTTAATGAAAATTCCATCAGTTCAATACATAAACCCAGTCCAGTGTTTCACACAGCCACTTTCCTGACTGACAGCAGATCTGATTTTTGTGTGTGTGTGTGTGTTCATCTGCACGAGCAAACAGCCTTTCCCCTGTCCTTGGGCCAGCATGCAGAATGAACTCTTTAAGGCGTGAGATCACGAGTATGTGATTAGAATGTTTTTAACTGAACATTCTATTGCTGATGTCACAATCACTCCTGGAGGTCTAGGACGCAGTAAGAGTCTGTCACAGGCGCAGTCACTTGTATCCCACAGCATTAAGGGACCCGCCGTTTAACATAACCAGGGCCTGCACCGGGCAATTAAACCCTGCAGCCTTTCGCTCAGAGGACGACAGCGCCAGACCCGCCAGTCGATGATTTACGCGCCCGGCCGACACCGTGGGGACTGCAACGCTGTGAGACGCATGGCTGGGGATGCTCGCGGGTGCACCGCGGGAATCCGAGCTGAGCGCCCCGGCCCGTCCCCCTCAGCCCCCACCACGCCCACCCCTGCTGTGGACTGCCCCAAATAGTTTGAGCCGGAGAGCTCCGTTTCGCAGGAAAGGAACGCAATCTGTTTTGGGGCCCGGTAATGATACACACTGACATGTACCCATCTGTTTCTGGGTTTCATACCAGCTTCTGCTATTTAATTAGCCCACGGATTTACATAATCCCACTCCATGTACTTGCAGGCTCGTGAATGATTGCTGAAGATCGTTCTCGTGTCCCTGTATGAAATAGTTTGCCATGGTCCAGTGTACGATTGAACCAGCGTCGGCATACAAAGCCAGTTATTTCACTGAGACGGGCTCAGTCGTATTCACTGAAGTCAAGCTGAGTTAATGATTTATGAAGGGAGTGAAAAAGCTTGTTTATTTTCAGGATGAAGGATCTCTGCCTGCTCAAAGAAATCATTTTGACGTCGGGGCTGCTCATCCTGTGAAGGCACTTCCGTGCGGACAGGGCCCCGCGGTCCGGCATCGAACCCGGGACCGCGCCAATGCCGACTGTGCCTCGCCGCGGCGTTGCCTGGAGGCTTCAGCCGGTGGGACGTCCATGTCCCTCACCAGCCACCTCCCGTTTGGCCCAATGAGTGCCCACAGCCTGGCCAACTCATTTCCTGTGTAGCTGAACTGGAGAACTCTGAAATGAAAAAAGTCAGCGTTTCGTTGCTCCTTTCAGAAGAATACGCGTGCTTGTCCAAACCCTCCGGGGTTGACAAAAGGGGGCGCAGTGATTAATTAAAGTCATAATTAAACACATTCTGCATTAGGAGTGCTTTTTTAATCACGTGCATACGAAACGCCTGCAGCCTGGCATGAGGCGGTGGAGCCTGCGGAGAAGGCTAGCACCACGAGTCTGCCACTCTTCATACCATGACCCCCCTCATCTAAAAAATTTTTAAAAACTCAGCCATTCCCTGCTCAAGAACACGTCAGGAAAGCAGAGGTTTTTTTTTTTTTTAACGTATTTTGAGTTGAAAGCCGCCGTTCCCCCTCCTTCCCAACGGCAGCGTGGCTCTTTGAAGCCGCATTCCGGCGCGTCGGAGAGGCCCTAATTACAGAGAGAGCGGGCGTCACGGGCCCTAACCGCCCCGCTCAGAGCGCTGGTCAAGGTTAAGGGGTCTAGGGTTCGGCGGGCCGGTTCCCACGCGGAGCGCGGTGAGAACGGGGGAGCGCGGCTCCCGGCCGAGCCCGGCGGTAATGGCGGCCGCCGCGTCCTGGCCTGCGGCGTGGCGCTGAAACGGCGCGTTAGCGGGAGACACGGCGGGAGGAGGAGAAGAGGCTCGCAGTTTCGCATCATGTCTGATTGCACAGCGAGAGTGCAACAGAAAAGAACATTTGTTTTTGTGGATTAGACAAAAGTTCACATGCACATGCATTTGTGGCATAACTTGTCTTTTATTATTATTATTATTTTATTATTATTATTATTATTATTATTATTATTATTATTATTATTATTATTAATTGTGTTGTTGTTACTGTTGTATCTCAAAGCCCAGTTCAATAGACAGTAAAGGGGGACTCACCTCTTCCACCCAATCTGTGTGGGCCCCATTGATGGTCAGGGGGGTGTACTAAGGAGGAAGCTGAACATACCCAGAGTTTCTCTTTGCGTTAGCTGGCTTCACGAAGCCTAACGACCGCAATCGGGTTTAACCGGTATCGGTATCAGTATCGGTATCGGTATCAGTAGTGGTAGTGGTGGTTTTCCGTTTGCTTGATGTGAAGTGAAGTGATGGGTTTTGTTAATTAAGCTCTGTGTGTGTTCCCTGAAAAGGGGAGGAGTCTGCATCAACGATCCCATGGTGGTGCGGCGTGGTGCAACACCCACCAACAAAGCCAGCTGACTCCATTTCTGATCAACCCCATCCAGTCTCCCATCCAAGTACAGTACTAACTGTGGCCCCACTTTGCTTACGTAGGGACAGGATTTTGCCGATTATAATCAGGAAACGCTGACTTTTATCTCCTAAACGTCTCAGCCGGGGGCAGAGGATCTGAATGTGCCATAAGCACACACATCAAGAGCTTCTGACAGCTTTGACAGCTGCTGAGAGCCAGAGAGAATGTTCAGCAGTGATGCTATTACTTCCTGGGAAATCAGCAGGGAAATCAGGGGGAAAATGGCTCCCTGTTGAACCATCGGTTAGAAAATGAAAATGCCTTCACTGACCCCGACATCCAGCTGATTAGAAAATTAAATTAAAATAACTGGGTGGAACTAAAGCCAGGATGCACACCAACAGTCTAGAAATGGAGTTGGCCATACTGAATAACTTCCTCGTCCTTTAGCAGCACCCACATACATAAACAAAAGGAAACAGAAAGCATACACTCACAATACTTGTGATGTTTTCATCTGGGAGGTCAATATTACATTTGAGGCAGGCACTATATTAGCACTGCTCATGAGCACACAGTGAATGGTGAGGCATGTTCAGGAGCACTGCACAGACCACAGTCTGCATGAAACTAGTCCACATAATATGACAATGTTATACTGAACCTGGAGTGCCCTCTAGTGGTATGGGTCCTCCATTGCAGAGCATTTCATTTGAATTCTTCAGAGGGCATGAATTTACATAAATTGTCCTGGCCTGGCCAATTATGTTAATAATCAAGGTTACCAAGTCTGGTATTTTTAAAAATAGAATGAATGAAAAGTATCCCAAATTAATTTTCCAGAGCCAGTTATTTTATGAGGAGAGGGCAGAGGTTGAGGTGGGAGGCAGGGCTGGATGTGAAGTAACTGAATCTGGATGATCTAAGAAGGAGAAATTATATGGGCATCTCCAACAGCTACCTGAGCTGGGCTGCAAATTCTCTGCTTGCATCCTGGGAAATGCTGCCCTCTATTGGCCAACCAACACTACTTCTAACCAGCACCAGGTCTTCCATCCGAGTACAGTACCAACCAAGCTTAGCTCCACTTCATAGCAGAATATAGTTCTCCTGATTAATCAGGATATGCAGATTTTGGACAGTAAATGTCCCTGAATGTCGAGACATACCTTGAAAACCCTGAAAACCCTACTTACTTCCTGAGATCTCTACAGGGCACAGTAAGGTCAGTAAGAAGGGGCGCGTGGCTGAAGCATCCTCTAACCCACAAAGCCAACACTGTCAAACAGGCTTTCTACTCACTGATAATCTGTTACCAGCGTGTCTTACACGCCACTTATCCCCATAATGTTGGTGAATTAGTTCAATACTGGGATAAGAGCCGGATTCTCAGATCGGGGTCTTTTTCCGAATTAATGCCAGCCCAACCAGCCAATTTCCACCCAGTTTACCCGAGCACCGCTTTGGGGTTACCCAGTTCCATCCATGTCATTGCTTGTGCCAGGTCCTCTTTATTAGGAGCCGCATTTGCACAGCAAGCCTGGCGAAACAGCACAGCGTGCTGTTTCTGTGGCAACAGCGGTCCTGTTTACTTTGCATCTCCTGCACTTTTTTTCCTCCAGTGGGTTTTCCCCCAGGCCTACAGGTATATTTCATTCTGGTTTTGAGTGAGGCATAATGTGTGTTCATGAAATTAAAGTGCTTTAGCTAATGACATTCCTTATTACATCACAAAATTCCTTAAGATTGTAAGATTGACTTTTCCAAAAAAGGCCCTATTGAACAGTTTTGTGAATATTCCAGCTTCTTGTATCTGTTCCCCCTCTCCATTTTTTCTCACATTTCAGAGCCTCCTCTCTCCTCTCCAGGTCCTGATGTGCCTGTATCAGAAAAGAAGCTCAACCTAATTAAGCCAAGGTTAGCCGGCTCAGCAAATCCTATCCGTGGCAAGCACAGATAACTGGTATCCCGACACTGGTTATAAACTCGCTCTGTCGACCCAGGATTTCCCTCTCAAGCCAACTGCCAATCACACAGAATCACGGAGAGAGCAAGAGCCATGTATTTCACTGCCGAGGAGCGAGCCATTCTCGTGTCAAAATATGAAGGTTCGAGCGTCATCAATCAAAAATGCAACACAGCCGCTGCCCTCAAGACCCGAGAGTACTGCTGGAAGAAAACTACAGACAGTGTCTGTACTTAAGGGGTTAATCTCTACTCCATCCCTCTTCATTGATGGTAAAGAACTGCATTTTTTCTTTGGTCTTTTTAACGTAGATTGCATTATCTCCATAAGAAATAATTTATGGCCTCAGCAATACTTCTTTCCATCCATCCAACTGCAACCCCAGCAGTGCCAAGAGGCCTTGGCAGCAGGATAGAACTAAATGCAAGAACATAACTCAAAATGGTAACCAGCTCAAAAAACGTCATTGTCCGCTTCACAATAAAAAGTGAAACTCTGCCATGGCTTCATGACAAATGCCACCAACCTTGATAGAAAAAGTGACCTAAATCATTTCACTAAAATGTTTTTGTGCATTTGTTCCCAATTTGTGGTTTTACTGGATGCACTGAAGGAGCTATAGTGATATATGGATGAGGGATCATTTTGATCAGGCTTTCCCCGGCAGTGGGACTTTGAATCTGTGGCCTAAAGGCAGTAAGTTCAAAGATGGATGAGTCTTGCCTTTTAAAGTATGATCCAGTGATGACCATGGTCTTTTATAGTACTGTACATCTTTCAATGCTTTCAATGCATCTTCCCCCCCCCCAGACTACACCTGTGTTGAGTAGTTGGACCTCTCTGACAACAAGGGGCGTCCCGTAATGGAGCCCCGTCCAGTGCTCTGATCCTCTAAATAGGGGCCTACAGGTGAGGTCTGCTAAACAGCTGGCACATATTAAAGTTACTCCTCCCTCATTTACAGTTCAGAGGAATACTGTTGTGCTTTTGGAGCAGGCAGCATAATCTATGTGCTCTGCAGTCTGCTGTGTTTTCAGCCATGTAATGAATTTACTTCATGCAGTACACTCCGATAAGGAGGTGATCTGAGTGTACTGCACTCAGATCAATGATGAGAATGCTGGAAGTACAGCATGGGCAAATGTCCATTATCTAACCCGCTTATTCCTGGTCAGGGTCGCCGGGGGCCCAGCATGCACTGGGGCAAAAGGCAGGAATACGCTCTGAGACGGGTCACCATTCATTCACAATTTAGACTCTTTAATTAGCCTAACCTGCATGTCTTTGGTGTGTGGAAGGAAACCAAACGCAGGAGGAAACCCACGCAGACACGGGGAAAACATGCAAACTCTGCACAGAGAGGATTTTAACCCAGGACCTTCTTGCTGTGAGGCAACAATGCTGCCCACTGCACGGCATGGTGGCACCGGCCATCTCGAGTGACCACTTCATGTTCTGTGAAGGAAGCCATGCCTTTCATTGCTTTGCTGTGCATCCTTTCATAAGGGGATGGACCCCCTCCCCCCCACCAAGACCAGAGACATCTACCTCTCAGCCAAAGAGGGTAAGATTTTTAACTCTTAACAGTGTACTAAATGGCATTTAATATTTAAAAGGACACAATACACAATGCTAAAGGCCACAATACCCCACCAGAAATGTCAAAAGCCTAATTTCCACACCTTAACATCAATGCATGACGTAATGTCATTCTAACCGATGCTCAGTATTGACAGGGTCCCACTGATTCTGTCAGGAAACTACAGAAGCTGCCAGTTAAAAAGGCTTACAGCTTGCTGAAGCCAGCTGAAGCCTGAAAATGAAGAACAGAAATATCAGAAGAAGGTACTCTAGTAGGTCAACTATTTTCCATTTTCAAGATATTTTTAAAATTCATATTTTTGTCCTCACCCCCTGCCTATTCCTAGAAACGAGAGATGGAATAAATTAGAAGAAATCAGACTTGTGATTTTTCATTCTGTTCTGGCTGCGGTAAGAGAAATCTTGTGCAATGTTAGCATCCCTTGTGGCCCTGCCAGTGGGGGTGGTCGAGTGAGGGGGTCCACCACATCCAAGGGGGGGGGGGGGGGGCAGGGGGCAGGGGGCAGGGGGCAGGGTGACAGGAGGGGTCTGCCCTCTGCAACATTGTGCAGCAACACACATGCTGCTCCAGGCTGGGTGGCTCGCTCTGGGGACTTCCTCAGCCCACTGAGGCAGCCAAAGCAGGCTGTTGTTCTTCTCTTATTCAGGACCCTGTCTAAGGGTCAGGAGGATAGGCGGGGGAGGGGGGGTCATCAAAAACCTATGGCATCCATAGCCTCTGTCACCACCAGCATGCCATCAATGAGTCCTTTCAGCGACTGGCAGGAGAGAAAATTGTAAAATTCATCAAAATTCCTAAGCTTGCAGCATGCAACATACCCTCCTCAAACTACCTGCATAAACTCCATTCAGACTCCCGAAATATGCGGGACAGGTCAACCCTTCGTAGCTGGCCCTTTAAATTTTGCGGGACAGGTCAATCCTTCGTAGCTGGCCCTATAAATTTTGCGGGACAGGTCAACCCTTCGTAGCTGGCCCTTTAAATTTTGCGGGACAGGTCAACCCTTGGTAGCTGGCCCTTTAAATTTTGCGGGGCAGGTCAACCCTTCGTAGCTGGCCCTTTAAATTTTGCGGGGCAGGTCAACCCTTCGTAGCTGGCCCTTTAAATTTTGCGGGGCAGGTCAACCCTTCGTAGCTGGCCCTTTAAATTTTGCGGGGCAGGTCAACCCTTCGTAGCTGGCCCTTTAAATTTAGCGGGACCGGTCGGCCCATTGTAGCTGGCCCTTTAAATTTAGCGGGACCGGTCGGCCCATTGTAGCTGGCCCTTTAAATTTAGCGGGACCGGTCGGCCCATTGTAGCTGGCCCTTTAAATTTTGAATGCAATTCACTGTGTGAGCTGGATGCCAGTTGTAGGCAAGCTAGTCTACACTAAGCTATGCGATTGACGAAATGGACGTCTCTGATCAAAAGTTATAGTCAGGGGAGAATGAAGTGAGGTAGCAGCCATCGATAAGAAAATCTCAAGTCTGGACAAACTGGTTTCTGACCAAGCTGCAATCATCAATGGGATCCTCCAGGAATGCAGATGTCTGTTATTTTTCCAGTGAGCTGATTGGTCAGGGGGCAGTGTTTTTATATTGTATATAGTGTCCTCCAAAAGTATGGGAATGGTAGAGTGAAATGTGTCATTTTTGCTATATACTTAAGGCATTTGAGATCAAAAAATAATAATGAATAAGAGGCAATAGTACATACAATCAGCTTTTATTTCACGGTGTGTATATGTTTTACTGTTTTACAGAAGCAGCTGTTTTTGTTTTAAGTCCCCACATTTTCTGCTGTGTAAAAGTTAACAAAGTTAACAGAGTTAACTGTTACTCAGTTTTTTCCTTTTGCATGGATTGTTCACACATAAAAGAGCAATGAGTGTCTAGTCTTGGTTTTAACCTTTATTTTCATCTGTGGAGACTGCATTCAAAGCCAGAGGCATACACCATCATGAAGACCACAGGACTAACTATGGAAAACAACTAATCTGTAAGCTGAAAGGGCAGAAGAATTCATTAATAGGGATAGCTCAGAAACTGAATATATCAGGTAAAACAGTATGGAAAGTGTGGAAAAATGAAACAAAAAGAAAAACACACTGGTAGACTCACTGTGTTTGAAATAAACACCGTACAGTTGGCCAAGGAAGACAACAGCAGGTGATGACAGAGGAATCATACGAGCTGTGAAGAAAACCCCTAAAAGAACAGTCAGTGACATCACCAGCAGTCTCCAGAGGGCAGTGGTGAAAATACCAAAAACCACCATATGCAGAACACTTCAAGAGCAGAACTACTACAGAGGCTACACTTTAAAATGCAAACCTCCAATCAGCAGCAAGAATCAAAAGGCAAGATTAGAATTATGAATACAGAGACAAGCCAGAAGAGTTCAATGGACGGATGAGACCAAACTAAACCTTTACCAACATAATGGAAAAGCCAAATGTGTAGAGAAAGGAACAGTCTAAAAAGAACCCACCACCACCACCACCATCTGTTAAATATGGTGGAGGTTGTGTAGTGTCATGGCTTGGGCATGTATGGCTGCTCCTGGAACAGGCTCACTCATCTTTATAGATGACGTAAAAGAGGATGGCAGTAGTAAGACTAATTCGGAAGTGTACACACAGATTTTGTTCGTACAAAGAAATTACTCCAACCTCATCCTGCAGCAAGACAATGACCTCAAACACACGGCCAGTGCAACCAATGTATTCATCAGTGGGCAAAAAGTGGACAGTCAGTCACCTGATTTAAAACCAATTGTGCATGTATTCCACTTGTCAAAGAGGAGACTATGAACAGTAACCCCCCAAAACAAATATCAACTGAAAGCAGCTGCATTGAAGGCCTGGTAAGGCATTTCCAAAGAAGATACCAAGCGATTGGTGATGTCACTGGTTCGTAGACTTGATGCAGTTATTGCATACAAAGGCTATTCAACCAAATAGTAGACTTCATTGCTTTGATTTACTTTTAAGTTCATTTGTTAACTTACTTTTGCACAGCTGAAAATGGGGGATTCAACACAAAGACAGCTGTTTCTGTAAAATGGTAAAACATACATGCACACAAATACCACAAAATAAAAGCTTATTGTCTGCTTTTTTGTCTCAATTTCATATCTTTTGTTCTCATATTCAAATACCTTAAGTACATAGCAAAAATAACAATGTTCACTCTACTGTTCCCATATTTTTGGTGGGCACTGCAGGTTGAACTCTTAGCCTGAACAAAAACTGCATCAGAGCAGGTTAGCTCTGTAGCATAAGTCACCATGGCGATTCAGCCGGATCAAAAGAGAACGACTTTTGTGATACCAGAAACTCAGGATTAAGCCTAAAGGTATACCGGCTAACCCACTTAGCCTGCTTCATGATACAGGCCCCAGGAAGCAAGTTTAAAATCAGAATATGCACTCCCTTTCATGTTCCAAAAATGAATTAATCAATTATTCTCATCATATTATCTTGGTTTCTCAATTATTATTATTATTATTATTATATTATTATTATTATTATTATTATTATTATTATTATTATTATTATTATTATTATTATATGCTGGAAACGTGCCAGTGTTTCTCTCTCATAACAGCGTTTTCTAAATCACAGCCGCCTGAACTGCAATTTCATATTTTACCGCAAGGGGTTTCAACAGAATCGGGCAGGGGTTGTCTGAGCATACTCCCAGCAGACAAGAACTTCACGCTACAATAACATTGAGTCCGAGAATTGTGCTGGATTTAAAGTAGATTTAATGAAACAACTGCTAGTTTTTTTCTGCGAGTTTTTTTCTTACGAATCTGCAAGAACTCAAATGTGGTGCAGATTTGGAATTTGATGTAGATTTTGATGTAGATACTTATATATAATTTATCTAATAATAATAATAATAATGTATCATTTCTGCTGTACGTTATTCGCGTAAACATAAACGTGCCATGTACTTCGCCTTTTTAAAAATAATTCTCAAGTGTATGACTCAAAATGAACCAAATGTTTACATATCAATGCAGTATTTACAGTTCAGTGTTTTTTGTTTTTGTTTTTTTTTTTTTTTTAAATGACCCATGGAAGGGTCTCATTATATTTTTATTTCACAGACCGCCTCATCCAGGAGTATTTACAATACATATGAATATAACATTAAACATTCCGTTGCAGTAATACAGCAATAAATAACGTCTGCCAATAGTCACAGCGATCGAGGTAAACATTGCTCAAGCAACAGTCAGACCTGGAACGCTCAGTTTACTATTGACTAAAGTCCATTTGACAGCAATGTATTGCACATACAGTATAACGTTATTAACTTTGTGTTTGTGGACTTTCCGATTAAAGCTGGGTTTTTTCTGCATTCCGTTTCCAGGAAGGACTAACAAGTAGAGGATAGCGCACACCGATGAATCACGAGACCCTGAGTCAGTGTGTGGCATCGTACCAACACGGGATGGGGTGTTATCTGTACGTGTTCCACACGTTGCTCTGTTCTCTACGTGTATGCATTTTGGCAGTATGGTCGCACTTTTATCGAACTGTAACCGTAATAATTTGGAATGCGTAATCACAGTAGCGAAAAATGAGATAAACAAAAAACAAAGTCCCAGAGACAACGTTTTCAAATTAAAAGTGCATATGAGTTCCCATTCAACGGCAAGCATATACGCTGGTGTTCTTTAGCAGCATGCATCGGTGGGGGTTAACTTTGATTAAACAAAAACATCAAAATAATTTATTTAATTTATTTATTTAAATTTTTAGTACATGACACTGGGAATGGGAATACTATGCAGTGTGATATGAGCATTGTTGGCCTGTAGTTCAGAGCTATTCAACTTCAGGTCCAGAGGGCCCAGTGTCTGCAGGTATTTGCTCCAACCACCCACTATACCACCCAGTTTCACTACCTTCTTGGTCTACCGAGTGAGGTCACCCTCTAGACATAGAAGGTATAAATTTGTTATGGGGGTGGGGGGGTCAAATCCATTCTTGAAAGACTGGTGCACATGGAGGATTTTGGTTCCACAAATGACTTGACTCAATTAGCAGAATTATCCGTTTGCACCAAGCCGGTTAGAATTGGGGTGGCAAGATGGTGCACTTTGTAGCACTGTACCTGTATATATACATTGCGTCCCAACAGTTTTTCCAGCTCAATGTATCTAAAATAGAATAACATTTGCATTACAATCAGAGTATGATAGCCAACAGCAGTACAAAATGAATTATTTAATAGCCATTTGCAATGTAAAACACTGAGGAGGGATAATGCCTTAAAAATGTATATCTCTTATTCAGGTGGGAATTTCTTTGGGGCTTACTGAAACAATAAAACGTACTGTAACTAAAAGAAAAAAAATGCATTGTCAGAAATGCACAATATCCTCGTCACGGACACTACAGTTCATTATTAATAACTGGTAAAGATCAAGGCTATGCGTTCGCACTAGTACTTTTATTTTAAAAAACAGAAAACTGGCAGAGAAAAAAACTTCCGGTTTAAATAGTTACTTGCTTCTTGCGGTTTTTTAAAGTAGGCTACGGTTACGATTATTGACAAATGTAAAAAATAAATTTAAAAAAACAATGCAAAAACTCGTGAGTGATCCATGTGAACGCAAAGTGAAAGTAGCAGGCAAAAATGGAGACCTGTATTTGAAAAAAATAAATCGCAGTCTCAGAAATTAGCCAAATATTTTATGAAATGTGTGTAGATCAGAGAATCACATACAATCCAGGTTTTACACGTACGTCTGTCCGAATACATGTGTAAATTAAGAAACGTTTTGGCAGCTATCTAGTTAACTCCATAAAATGGGCCCTAAGAATCTGGCCACGTATTATATCCCACACATATCGTTCAACTTAATACAGTAAACAATGCCGTTGTTTAGATAATTTATGGCATATGCAGTTCTGTAAAGTTATCTTTGTATCTGCAAACGTTTAAAGAAATTGGGGCTCTCGAACCTAAGATTATTTTGTTTACAAGAACTCTTCTCTATTGCAGTAGCATTGCTTTCTTCACATTTATAATAACATCTCACTATCAGAAGAGTATTTCTTGACGGGCTTGGTCTTCCTGAAAATGTGTGGTGCAACCGAAGCGAATGAAATTACCAATTCTCTTATCACCTATCCTCTTATGCTTTTAAAGTGCTAAACTGACCGAGACCAAAGGAGATGGTTGCACAGTCGGACTGCTGACGTTTCTACTCAACTTTACCTTAGCAGGCGGCGGAACGTACTAACTACAAGTGGCTGTGGGGCCGCGCTGGTTTCCCTGAAATCGCTAGCGTTGATTGGGCGGTACAGCAGTCTCTACATTACTCGTTCAGTGCGCCAGAGTGCACACTGGTTGGAGCCGGAGAGTGTCCCTTATTACACTTAAATGGAGGAACGGCCCAGCGATCGGGCACACGAAAAACGCTATCACCATGGAGGAGAGAGGAGCTCAAGCCGCACAAAAACATCGCTGAAAAATGATCCAAGCCAGTGCCAGCACCAGGAAACGCAGACGAAGAAAACAGGTTGGATTCGTAGACATGACTCTAAAACACAAAAAGTTCTCCAGTAGCATAGAGGAGGGGGCCGAATGGAAGGGGACTCGTAGTAGGGAAGGTGCCGTTTGATAGGGGTGTGTGTCTCGGCGATGTATGCATGTATGGGTGTCTAGCTGGTCGTGTATGGACATTGACCTTGTGCACCACCGGGTTCCATCCAATTCCTGCTAATTTTTCAGACTCATCTTAGGCTATTTAGCCTCGTCCGACCGAACCATTTGTAATGCAACGATTTTTTCTTGACAGCTCATTTGGGTGAGTTGAAAGAAAAGAGGAGCTTTAATTGACGAAAAACTGAGTTTAGCACACTCGCCTCCCAGCAACACAAGCCGGCTCCGCTGGAATGTTCCTGCTTTTGGTTTGCTCAGTTGCTATTTCCTGTCCGCCATGTTGGAAGTAAAAATCATACTAACTGGTTCTTTAGTTAAGTCTTTAAACATGTACAGTGGTTTTACAGCACGGGAAATACTTTACAAACTCTGCTGTTCGCATCAAGTGGCATTGAAACGGTGTCTTTTGTATTTTGTCGGTTTGCCACAATCGCATTTTGTAGGTGGGCCTGTTGCTCTGAAGTGTGCGTGTCACTGTCATACGGGGAGGGCCTGTTGAGAAAACTCTAGCTGGTAAGCTAGCCAGCTAATTGCTACCAACATGTTTCAAGTGTTTTGCGAACAAGTCTAAAATGTTACTCCACTTGGTGGGAAACTGTCTAGTCCGCATTCAATAGCTTGGAAAAATATGCGTGACAGCGTCTAGATCGCTTGTTTGCTAGCTAGCCAATGAAATGAGCAATATAGGCTGTAGCCTGATAATGTTCACTCGTAAGCTAGTAATGTACCGCTTGGCTAGCGAGCTAGTCCACCCAAACGGAGCAATGCTTATTTCCCAACGACTGAGTTTTATGTTTAAAAGTCTGTATTTTGTATGCATTTAGTAACTGCACGTGGTCATATTCAAAATAAGCGAAAACTTCCAAAGATCACGGAATGACAATCATAATTTAATTCAGTCATATTAAATACAGGCCAGCCTGGTTTCTTTAGTGACCCACTTAGTTAGCTATTTAGCTAGCTAGCTAATTTTACTACTTATACAAGCACTTGCCAACTAGCTAATTTGTAATGACAACTTGTTCATTGTGAATATTTTAAATATTGCTCCTTTGTTTATTATTTTCGTTAGTCTATGCTGACAACACATGAATTGTTTAAAAACATTCCCAATTCTACCCCCCCCCCCCCCCCCATACCCACTTAAGGTAGCCTGCATAGCGCATTTTTAGCTAGGCAGTATTGCTTAATTTAACCGAACTGTACTGTGCAATCTCGGATAGTAGTAGAATATATGTAATTTGCTTATGTCTGTAACGTAAATTGTTGTATTAACATGTTTCTGTAATGGGATATGCAAGAAACGCAGGAAGATTAGCCGGGTTCAACTGAAGTAGGTAGCACCAAGCTAGCAAGCTAACGGCATGGGTAGAGTTTAACTAAAGAATGTGCTGTTCGTGCAGTTCTGGCTCGCTAGTTAGAGCGAGTTGAGACGAATGTAGCAGCGGTCCCACTTACAGTGGAAAGGGATGGTCGGTTTTTGGATTAGAACAAACATGGTGATGTTTGGTTGCCAGGCACGCATTGTGCTCGATTTGAAACGGATACCATACACAAAACAATGCAAAACGACCACTTTTTCTAATATAAATGTTGGCTACAGATTGGTATGAATGGAAACCCGCAGTTGTGACACGTCATGCGTGAGGTTAAAAATAGGACGTGAGAACGCCTGCCACATGGGCTCGCCTCAGACGGTGAACTGGAGCCTCCCGCTCGACGTCTTTCGATGTCGGATCGTTGCGTTGGATTAACTGATCCGCGGTCAGCAGGGTAAGGTTTGGTAACAACAGTGCATGGATAATTTGTGGAAGGTTAAAGTTCAGGAGCATAACCATCCCTCGTGCCTGTGTTCTTATCTGACAGGCCAAAGAACTAAAAAAAAAAAAAAAAAAAAGTTGTCAAACAGCACTAGCACTGCTGGGTAGCGCCTTTTAGCAAAATGTTGTCTTTTTTTTTCAAGTATTAAAAAGAACAACTTAAGCGATCGAAGTCTTTGGTATTTGGTATATGTAAACCAACTAGGGATTCCTTACAACCATCCCACTTCATAATTTAATTTGTTTTTTGTTGATATTTTTGTTTGTTATTGATAGGCCCCGGTTGTATTTGCAATGAAGCCTGGTGTAGGGTCATTTAAAATGATCATTTGAGAAATATTTTGGTAATATACGTGCACATGATTAATGGAGAGTGGAGAAGTAGTGTCACTGTACCAGCTGCTTTGGAGTCATTTGGAAATCTATTTTCTTGGCATAGACCAGGGATTTTTTTTAAAACCTTTTTTCTCATCCAGGGAACCCCGCCCAGATTCAGAAGCATCATGGGCGCTCCTCATCAATTTAAGAAGGGTTACATTTAATAAAAATAAAAAAGTTTTCTATTTTCAAATATTTTCCCAACATTTATATATGGGCATTGCCTATGGCCAGGGCCCCTACAGTAGCTTTATAGAAACCCTGGGCTCTGCTGGCCCCTGCTGAACTCACAGGCCTTAGACCGCAAATATTCTTGCCTGCACAATAATACAAACGCAATGTCCAGCCAATCGTACACGAAAACGGAACCTGAATCTCAAAAAAGTCCCCCAAAAGTGAACCTTAAATGGTCACATGCAGTCATGTGTGTGTTCACAGAACGGGCATAGGCAGGGTAGGCGATGGCCACCGAAACAGTATCCTGGCCCGCCCGTTTATCTTGGATGAACCACCACGCCCTATTGCCAGTGCTGGGTTTGTTCTGCCCCAGCTAGTTTTATGCAGGCCCGGCTATATTAATATTTGTGGCTGCACTGCTGGTGAATAGCCTGTTCAAAACGTACATACGTCCTCTGAAACGGTTTCCGTCAGGATGCTTTCGTGATCTCTGCGGCGGTTCAGTGAGTTGTGATGGGGTTGGATTTTAGGCGGCAGTGTAGTATAATGAGTAAGGAGCTGGTCCTGTAACCTAAAGGTCGTAGGTTCGGTGCCCAGGTGGGACACTGCCGTTGTACCATTGAGCAAGGTACTTATCCAGCATTGTTTCAGTATATATGCAGCTGTATAAATGGATGCAGTGTAAATGTTATGTAAAATCTTGTGTAAGTTGCTCTGTATAAGAGGGTCTGGTAAATGCCTGTGATGTAAGGTGCACAGAGACTACCGCAAAAAAGGCAGAAGGCAGTTGCACATTCCCAGCACAAATCTTTGACTGTTAACTTGGAAGATATTTATCAGGCCAGTGCGTTTGTATCCCTGTGCAAAATCAAAATATTGTTTTTTGGTTTTTTTTGTTGATTTGCCTGTTGTATTCAGTGTGCATTTTCTGTTGCTTTCCTGGGATACACGGAGTGCATCAATGTCTCTCCAGGCCTGTTTGCAAATCTATGCGGTTAATCAGTTGCTCGCTGTGCCTCTTTGCCTGTGGATTGGATTGTAGTTTTTCCTATTTTCTGCTTTTTAAACAACCTTTGTTATGGTGTCAAAGGGCGACACGGTGTCCTCAAAGTTTTGTGCATTAGTGCGTGGGCTGACTGTCGTTATATTCCGCGCACAGCCTAATTTCTGGGTGGCCTTTTTATTTTTAAACATGTCACCTAATTTCTAAAATCACAACCGGCTTCTAGTTTAGACCCCGTATATAACGCAACTCTGGCGAGCGATTTTAACGAAAATTTTATTTACGATAAGCCCAGCGAGGGATCGGATGTATAGCGGTGCCTTCAGCCGCGCTTGGCCTGACGCCACGCAGCGGCCTCAGTCTAAACATCCAGTATCGCTCCGCTCCGCGCCGAGCCGTGGCGACCTCGCTGCGTCTGAGACCGAGCCAGCCGAAGGCCCGCGCCGCCGGAGCCTGTCGCAATCCGAGTGGTGAACCGCGCTAAACCACCAGACAAAGAACCTAACATGCCCCCTAACTTTTGCAGTGACTTCCTATTTTTATGTGTCCTGGTTCAGTTTTTATGGCCCCCTTTTCCCTTTTTAAAATTCTTAATTTTTGGATTTTCTTATTTAGCTTTTTGTGGCACACGGGTGAGATAAATCAAATGCATATCGCCTTCGTTTGCATTATGATTTTCGCGTGATCACACGAGAGCCCTGGCAGATTTAAAGTTGAAAATGGACAGGGTGGATTGTCAGAAGACCTGTCGGTCAAAGGACGCGGGCATTACAGGAGCGGCCGTACAGCATTGGTGGGCTAGCTAGTGATATTTACTTGCTCTCTAGCGAGGGAATGGATCACAGAACTTTACCAGAACTAGAAAGGGAACTGGGTAAGCAACGTTATGACGAGCCATGTATCCTACTGTTAACTAAACCGCTGTTATATTTCCTGTTTTTGTTAATCTGGCGTGGTAACTAGGGACATATGCTGTGTGTCAACAGATCTGTCTACACAAAATCCCCACAAAACCAATGATTAGCTAACTGTATCATCAGAACACACTGTCATTCTGTCGTTATTTTGATGCCCTGTGGATGCGGGGTCAGAATCAGCCTTATGGCGCTTTACATAGCTATGCTAACCGAAGTTTCACATGTGTATGCCTGTGCAATTTCAAATAAAAAGTGGTACCTTGATGTATTTTATCAATCGTTCAGTCTGTCTACAAGGGATCATAGTTTGTAATAGCCTAACAGTGGCATTCCGTGCTGGTCATACCTGCAAGACACATACCTTGTCACCTTGGGCATTTAGGCTATATCACGATTTCTAATTCTTTATTAGATTACCTTATGTGCACCGGTCCGCAAAAGGGCTGACACCCATCAGGGACAGGACTTACAGCCTACCAAATTACCGTGGATTGCTGTGTATGATGTGTAATTAAATAAAAACATAATTTAAAAAATCATATAGATGCCATTTTGTTTTAACCTGGATGTTACTTAATACCTAGATTATTATGACGGGAAGATGATCAAGGTTGACGAGGTTGAGATGTGGAGCCGCGATGTCCGTCAAAGGAACGTCCTTTAACGATGCTGTAGCGGTGGCTAGCTATCTAGTTTAGAGCTACAATAGCTACATACCCACATTCGGTGGATCGCTAAAGCTAGCCACCAACGCTACATGGCACTGCAAGCAGAGAGGATTATAAATACAGCCTTCCACCAAAGATGCTACTTAACAGTGCTAATAAAACTGGCTTACAGTTACCGAATTGGAACTTTAACAAACATAAATTACACAGCTTTTTGTCAAAATGCTCTTAACTGGTTGTGTTGGTCAAATTTTATTTTCTAAAGTATGATTGCCTTGTCAAGTAACCAAGGCGTATCAATGGGCTTTAGCTGTGCGTACTTTGCTTATGTTGTTCTCTCTCTCGCCTCCTCAGGCAATGGAAGAATAAACGGAAGTGCTGTGGAGAGGGAGTCTGCCACGCGTCCTGCCAGCGATTCCGTGGGCGTCGCCTATTCCGCCAACGCCAATGGCCACCAGGCGCAGCTAGACGCCACCTGGAAGCCGAAGCAGTCCGGGAGGGCCCCGCCCGCCATCTCTAAGCCGGGGAGCAGAGGCGGTGTCGGCTACCGGAACGGCATCATGGGCAGCCGGAACGACCGCTCGCCCGACCTCCTCGCCCTCGAGGGCAAGAAGGAGCCCGCGCCTCTCCCGAACGGGGTGTCCGTGCCCCTGGGCTTCTTCACGAACGGTTACCCCGGCAACAAGCCGCCGCCGGCCCCCGACAACGACGGCAGCGGCTCAGAGAGCGGATACGCCACGCCCAGAAAGCGCAAGCCCCTGCGGAGCGGCGCCGGCGGCAAGGGGGCGGAGTCTGGCGCCCAGCCCCCGCCCGAGGCCCCCGAGTCCCCCGCCCCTGAGCCGACGGAGAAGCCGCCGGGCCCCGCCTCCAGGGCGGAGGCGCGGACGAACAAGCAGGCGCCCGTCTCCGCGGCGACGCCCGTCACCATGGCGATACCGCCGGCGCCCACGGGGGCGTGCGAGCCGCAGCGAAGGAACTTTGACGGCAAGGCCGCCGGCGCCTTCGGCAGGAAGCAGGACGACCGGCCCGGCAAGGCCAAGTCCGGCCCCGTCGTCACGGCGACGGCCAAGGAGAGGGAGGACTCTTGGACCCTGTTCAAGCCCCCGCCCGTCTTTCCTGTGGACAACAGCAGCGCCAAGATTGTGCCCAAGATCAGTTATGCAAGCAAAGTCAAGGAGAATCTCAACAGGGCCGGAGGGGAGGTCCCGCCTCCGTCCGGCCCCCAGTCGGCCCCGCCCCAGGCCCCCGGGCGGCCCGCGCAGGTCCCCATGTCCGCGATGAAGACCATCACCTCCTCCGGCTTCGCCAACGGCGCGCTCTGCTCCGCAGAGGGCCACGCCTACTCCCTGACCGGGACCCTGTTTGCCAGTACTGTACCCCCGGAGAATGTAGCGCCCCCCGCGGACGAGGGCGGGGGCGTGCCCGACGGCGCGGTGGCCGAGCCGAGGAAGCCCAGTCTTTTCGTTTACCCCCTTGCCCCGTCCTCTTCTAATATGCAACTCGCCCTCCCCAGCGGCAGGCAGGCCGACCCGCCCGTCAGCGCCCCCCACCCGGCCCCCGCCCCCGGCTCCGACCCCTCCTCCGCCCCCGCCAATCAGAAAGCCCTGGGGGACATCTTCCAGAACCAGTGGGGCCTGTCCTTCATCAACGACCCCAGCGCGGGGCCGGAGGGGGGCGCCGCCGGGGCCGGGGCGGAGCGCGTCCCGGGAACGGGGGCGGTAGCGGAGGTGACCTTCCAGGGGGACTGTCCCGTCGCCCCGCCTGCCCCCCGCGAGGCGTCCGAAGCCGCGCCCCCCCCGCCGAAAGCCCTCGAGTCGGAAAAGCGGACTAGCCCCCAAACCCATAGCAGTGTTTTAAAAGCGGGCCCTCCCCCGGCCCCGCCCCCTCTGAGGGAGGGCGGGGCCCAGGCGTCCGGGCCGGACGGACAGAGGGACGCCGCCGAGGCTCGGAATCTCGGTGCAATAGTGTTCGCTTCCCCTAAAGACCCCCCCGCCCCGGCTGAGCCCCTCGGGGCGTCGCCCACCAATGGCGCGCCCCTGCTCCGAGGCCCCGCCCACCCCAAGGGCCTGGAGAGGAGGTGTAGCTGGGGGTCCTTTGATCTCAAAGCTGCTGTTAGTTATCACACTAAAGGTAAGCTGGTCATTCAGGGACGCAAAGTCAACTGCTGGGGAGTCTGGGAAGAATGCTGGGGGGCTGCCATTAAAGGAAAAATTCGCCAAAAATATTTTATTGATTTATTTTTACTGTTTGCAGATGGTAGTTCCCCGAGCATGATATGTGTAATGGTTTGTTTTATAAGATGCTGCTGCTTAATGTTAAACAAAATTGTGATGACGTGGTTGGAAACTACAGAAGGCAGATTTTACCAGACATCATAAAAAAACTTTTAGCTTTATGTACACTGTGGTACTAATGTGCATCAAATATCACTGGTGTAGATAACATTTATTTAATGAAAGATTTTCCTGTATTACTGTATGAAATGAAGGGACACGAAAGGCTACCATTGCCTCGTGAAAGCTAAGTATAACATGGAGAGTTTATTAAATCTGTCTCAGTCTATAAGTTTATACCTAAGGTGCACCATTTCAGACAGGAAGAAAGCTGTCGTGCCCAGTGCACACAAACCACTGAAAGGCCAGACTGGGTTATTGCTTTGCTGATAAAATCACCCAAATGGTGGGTCTTTATGAGGCCTGTCCGAGGGGAATCTATCCTTGCAGGACTGATTTTATTTATTTATTTATTTATTTTTCCATTTGCTTTTCCTTCAGTCACCATGGTAATTGTCATCTGATTTTTTTTTTTTATAGCATGTGTTGTGGACAGTTGGACAAGTGTTCATTGTATTTCATTGTGTTTGCCAGGGCTGAAATTCATTTTTGGTTTGAGGGAGATTTCAATATTTTGAAAGAACAATATTTTAGGGGGGATTGCAAAGGTTTGGGAGGGGGGAGGGGGGAGTTTGAGTGAGGGGTGGGTGCTGGCAGAAGAGGCGGTATAAAAGCATGACGGACAAAATTAATGCGACATGCTTTTATTTTGTTTTTGTCTTATTGCCATTTTACTTTATGTAGAAGTTTGAAAATCAAAAGCAGCCTAACCTTTTCCCTTTGTTCATGTGCTGCTTTAAAACTACCAAAATAACTTAAGACTATTCAGGAAAACTGTCCAGGATAACTTTGAACACATTTTGTTTAAAAAAAAAAAAAAAAAAAAAAAAAAACAACAAAAAAAAAAAGAAACAAATTGACCTTGGCTACTTCTCCACTTTAATTTGCGCTTTGTCATCTGCCTGCACTTCCTCACTGGCCTTGCGAAGTCAAACTTCTCCATTGCAGGACCTCGTTCTGATATTATTTACAGGTTGGTCAGGCTCTCGTTCAGTGAATTCCTGATCTTGGATTTAATTCTGTTTAGGGTGCAGACGGCCAATCCCCCCCGACCCCCCTTCCCTCCACCAGAGCTGACAGTTGCTACTGGGATCACCAATCACCTATGAACTGGCTTCTCTGTCTCTCAAAAGACCCCTTTATGTTCTCATAAAAGTGTCTGTGAAAACTCCTTGAGAGTTGTGTGGGCGTGTTTCTGGTTGGAGGCCCATCGCCCATTACCCCAGGGTGAACTCTGGTCTGATGGTCTCTGAGCAGCCAGTGGTGGGGAAGTGCTTGAGAACCCTCACAAGCTCGTCATGAAGTCTTCATTACTGCCTTGTTTTGCAGTACGGGCTGTCCTTGGCTCCAAGATGCTGACTCATGAAAAGACTTCAATGAAAAGATTGTGTCTGCCGGGAAGTGGTCATTCAATTTCAACTGCAGCAAAAATCAAGCTGTTGACGAACTTCTCTTCAGATTCTCAGAAGCTGGCTTTTGCAGATGGAAATCGTACAGCTTGTCTCTCTTGCCTCCAGTGCCTTGAAGACGTTCAAAATTCATGCACCAAGACTCCAGGATGTACTAGATGTACATTTCTCAGATTCACGCACTGAGACTCCAGGATGTACATCTCTTAGATTCACTAGATGTACATCTCTTATTGCTGCTTCTATTCTTTCCACCAGTGCCCGGACAGAGGAGAAGTCCTCCCTTTGGAAGTGTTTGGGCAGGAGAACAGTGTGTGAAAGTACATCAGTTTGTCACAAAATTTGAATGCCATCTGAAGACATTTTGCTTTGTCTTTAGCCAATACCCCGGAGGCAGCCATGTGCTCCAGGACACCTCTGAAAGATCTCAGTGTTCTGCACAGTTCTGTCCCTGTGAACAGACTCTGTCGCTGTGTGTGAGTAGGTGAAGTTCAGCACAGGCTCCTGGAGTTAGCTCTGTAGCTCGTGCAACTTGCTGCTTTTATTTGCAGACTGGTCTCATTGAGGTTTCTTCACTGGCTCTCTCGAATGGGCTGCATCTGTAGCAAGGAAAGTATGCTGTACAGTGCCCTCCTGTAAGCTCTGGATTGTGCTCTCGAGCCCCCCCCCCTTCTCAGTGCCTGTATATGGCATTGGGAACAACTTGTTTCCTTGCCATTGGAAGTTAGCAGCACATATAGACAGTCATTTCGACTGAAACTAGTCTTTCTTGCTCGTTGTGTTCCTGCCATTCGTTTCATTACCTGTCAGTGTCGAGCGCGTCTTAGAAGTTGAGCTGCAGAGTTCCTTACGAGCCAGCGGTTCGTTAGCTGTATGCACATTTACTGTGTTAGCCCTGTCTGCTGCTGCTGCACATGCGTTCGGCTTGCCTTCACTCTCCTGGAGCGAGTAGCCTAGCGTACAGCGGACGGCGGGCGATTTGGCTTCAGTGTTCGTTTGAATAACGTATCCCCTTTCCTCACATTTCACTGAAGCAGCCTGCACACACACGTTCGTTTACTTGGAAATGGCCTATGCAGCCAAGAGGACGGTGCTCACAATTTTTATATTCGGTGTTGTTGTCCTACAGTTAGGCTATTGATGAAAATCAGTTTTCATCCTAAACGTATCGGTGGACTTTTCCTGCTTTATTGCAGACGTGGGATTTATAAAATATCACTATAATTTGCGCAATCCCGCACTGAATTTTCAGCCCTGATTCCAGTCCTCATTTTGTGAATTTCTTCTTGTCTTATGTTGTGGGGCAGCGGGGAGTATCGTCCGTTAAACTAAATATCTTTCTTGTTGGGAACGTTTGGCTTTTTCTCTTGTCTCGCCGCAGGCGAGAGTTTCATGTTGAAATTTTTTGCTTTATGAATTTTCTTGCAATGCAATAAATTTTACACGTCTCCCGTCCCGCCCCTCCTCCGCCACACCCAACAACGTCCCACTGCAGCATCCCCTGGGGGAAACCAGAAAACCGACAGACGCATTCATACTGAATTACACCAAGGAGAGAAGAGGAATGAAAAGACCCATCAGGGATCACCGCCCCCCCTAGTTTGCTCCAAGCACTGCACTATTTTTTACAGAATTGTCAAAGGACGTGTATATTATGGCTTTCCAGTAGTCATTTAATATCCCGGTTGTGTTTGCCGTTGTCTAAGAAATTTACACCAGGCATCAAGCTCAGAAGCTTAGAAGTGGCAGGGATTGGCTGTCTTTGCTCTGACTGTCACATTGAGGAGAATAACATTTTTTTGGTTGGTGTCTGTTACACGGTTGTGTGTTTGTCTTTTTTTTTTTTTGTTATTGCTGGGAATTGATTTCTCTTACTTTCTTTCAACAGAAATGGAGTGTGTCTTGAATTTGCAAAAACAAGGTGAGTAATTTGTTGATTTTATTTAATTAATTGGGTGGGTGGCAATTGTTCTCTGAGCAGGACGAGCACCCTGCCATCTTGGCTCTGAGAAAGGCGTCGTACGTCACAGTGTCTGTGTGCTCTGTGCAGTAAGTGTGCTTACTGTCAGGCCCTGCCCTGTTTGGGTCAGTATTGAAGTTACCTGGGACAGGGTCCCTTTTGCATTCACAGCACTGTGTCCGTGTCCGGGGACACATAAGAGGAGTGTCCTTATAGACCTCTGCTGGTCACTCTCTTTCTGGACCTCAGTGTTTCCAGTGCAGAGGAATACTGGCTGTTTCCAGAGCTCCTGATTAAACTACTATGATCATTTGCCAGGCTGAAAAACTCTGTTTATGGTAGATGGTTTACGGTCATGCTATCAAATTGTCCAAAATCAAAACCCGCCGACATTAAAGGGATATTTCACTTTGGTATAACAGAAGTAATATTGTGGAGCTTACCAGATTGTATTTGCGTCGCGTGAATACGAGCAGCATAAGATGTCCCTGTTGACCGTTAACGGTTCCTCTTCGCTCCCGTTCATTTTGCGACTTCGCCGAAATTAAATTAATGGGTTTTAAAACACAAACTAACTAAGGAGGATAATACGTCGATAAAAGAGAGTAGTAACATCTTAAGGTCTTGGGTTTTTCGCGCTGATGAGCGAGATGATGTTTTCAGTTTTATGTTAGCTATAAACAGAGAAACTGTTTTCAGATAGAAATTCCGCCAGCCGTAGTTTGATTTTTTTTTTTTAATGCACGCGCACATGTGAATACGTCATCGTGCTCAAGTGTACAGCGTTTAGTTAAAATAACGCAAGTTTTCCCAGATCTTTTTTTTTCTAAGTCAAAATACACCAGATATTCAAAAAAACCTTGGAACTTTTGACGTTAGTACTCTTTTATTGAGCGATTAACCTCCGTAGTTGGTTGATTTAAAAAAAAAAAAAAAAAAAAAAAAACATGATTTACCGGCCTTATATATGTATTATATATATGCACACCAAGTCTACAAAGGGCTATAATTCCTAACCGTTCACCTGATATGGATATAAATATCCTTGAATTAAAGCTGACCGTCTGCACCATTTCATATAGTTTAATTTCAAATTTAATGTGCTGGTGCACATAGCCAAAATAAAAATCGTGTCACTGTCCAAATACCTAAGGAAGGACTGCACTGTATACTGGAAATGCACTGAAAGCGAGATATCATCCAAGAAAGAGAAAGTGAGCTATCCCTTTAAGCGCTGAAACATACCAAGAACTGGTACACACGGCGGCCCTCCGGGATAGTAGGTCTAGTGGGATGGTAAAGTATAATTATTTGTCTTGTGTATATATTGTATGATCTTCTTAACCTGTGTTTCTCTCCCCTCCCCCCCTCCACAGATCCAAAAAGAGTTGTCCTTTACGGGGAGACCAAGGACGGGCCCAATCAATGAAGGCAGGAGTAAGATGGAGGAGTCGCTACACTGTGGGGCGGAGCCATCCTGACAGTCGCTGTTCACTCCTTTCAACAAACCAATCAAAGTCCAATCTTATCGATTTCAGACTCAAATCCAAAGTCCTCGCTCGAGCAGCGGGGCGTCAAAGAAAGCGGTGGCATTAGAGACTGCCCCACTGGGGTTCCAGAGAACCGAAAAGGCATTGGGAGGTTGGCTGGTAGGGAGAGAGAATCCTGTCTGCAGTTTTTTATGAACAGTGGGGGCCAGGGGTGGTTGTGGATCAGTGGCCAGATCGGCACGACGGCTCTCGGCTTGTCGAAAGACGGCAACGCAAGTGCCGACGACCTGCCCTGGTGCAGAACAGGACTTGGGCCCCCCGCCCCCCCCCCCCCCCCCAGACAGTGAGGATGGTGCGTGACTATCGGGACTCCGAACGCCGCACTTCCTGCGAAAACGAACACTGGCCTCCTGGTAGCCGCTGGGGGTGGGAGGGGTAAGGACTCAGGGGTTAGATAAGTGGGGACGGCCGAGGTCAGTGGGGTGCTAGCTTTGCTCCTATCTCCAGAGAGGAGGAGGAAGAGGAGGAGGAGGAGATTATGACGAGATCATGGCCGTTATGGGAAGCCTCCATCACGTCTTTATGAATTCGAGTTAGCTGTCTATATCCGCGCTTCGCTTCACGCATCGATATACCTGAGCAAATTTGAATCCATAAACGAAAGAGTACGTTTGCTATGAACTTCGTATTTTTTTTTCCTTGAAAGGTTGCCTTGAAAACTGTACAAATGAGGAGAAATATAAAAAATAACGAATAAAAAAGAAAACCTAAAGACGGACAGAGGAACTGGGTGTTCCGCCTGGGCACAGGTAAACTAGAACACAAGTTATAAATACGACGGACTGTCAGGCCTTGGGGGAACAGTTGTCTTAACTTGATTTCGCGGGGAGAGAAAGAGGATCGTGCTGTACATCAAGAGTTGTGCTGGACGGCGATGCTTCCTGTTTTTTTTTTGGGGGGGGGTTTTTTTGTTTAGGGGTTTCTTTGACTATTTTGTTTTCGTTTTGTTGTTTTTCCCCCCCCTCTTCAACTAAAGACTCGACACAAAAACCAAACCCAGGAGGGCGGAAGGAGGCGCAGCCAAGTTTGAGCGGGAGGCGGGTCCGTGTGGCGCGGGAAGCCCCTCCCACTCGTCAAACTCATTCCGCTCCAGGGTTGTTCGTGGTGTTATCAAATATATCTTCGCTTTTCTTTTTCTTTTTTTCCATCTTTTGCTTGTTTGCCTGTCTGTCTCGCCTGTCTGTGTTAATTTAAGCCTTTGCCAGCCTCAGCCCAGATAGGTTTTAGTATTTAACTTTCGGCCTACATCTGTGCATGGGTCGCTTGAATGTTTTGCTGCCTCTTATAAATTTCACACCCCCTCGGTTCGCAACATATTGGACAAAGGGGGGGGGTGAGGGTTTCTGAATGGTGGGGTTCATGTGTGTGCATGCATTGCTATGTTTGTGGTTGACTGAGTTGAAAATGGCTGTCATTATGTAATCCTTTTATTTCTTTAAAAACATTTTCTTTACTTTTTGGTTGTCTCTGTAGAATCTTCATACGTGATCTCGTGCGGGTTTCAAGCCCCCTAATTCGAGCGAATCGCCTGTTTTACTATTAAAGAACCTCGCAAGCACGTGCACACGCAGGTGCACTTCCAAATTTAGCCGGGCTTGCTGCAGAATCGGAGCCTTCTCACTTTCGCTAAATTAACGATTTCATCTCTGTGTTTGGACCGCACGGTTTCCGACTGCGCTTTTCGTCTCTGGTTTTCAGAGATTTCGTAGCTGCTTTTGCCCGGCGAGGCGGTGGGTGTGTCAGCCTTCAGGAGCCGCTCTGTGTTAGCGATAGCACCTTCAATCTAAACTAGTCTTAGTGTTTATGCAGTCGAGAGCGAAGCATTGCGACTGGCAGCGCGTAGCCTAGCCTAGCCTAGCCTAGCCTCGGCCCCTATTTACGGAGCTCTGTCTGCCGCCATGACATGAGACCCCAGTCCCTGCTGAGCTCGTTAAGTCACCTTGGGCGTGTCCTCTCAACGGGTGAACCGGGGTCAGCTTACGGAGTCCCAGTCTAGGGCTCTGCCAAGTAGAGTGAAATGTAGGACACTGGTCTGGGGTCAGTGATAGCAGGCCGTTCCTTCAAAAAGCAGTAACGGCACGTAACACTTTTACGACGACTGTTTCTCCGTTGTGTTTCAGGTTCACGCGTGAGTTTCGCCCCCACTTCCCATCCGTGTTTTCATAACGCATTATTAGCACTTTAAATATATAGACATATTTTTTTCTTTTAAAAATAAATATATATGAAATATAATACATACGGTAAATGAGAGAATAAAACATACTAACCCCAGCAAAAGAAGGCTTCGGGCGGTTTTTGTTTGCTGCTTTTAAGCCACAAGGTTTTAAAAAAATTCTATATATATATATATATATATATATATATATATATATATATATACCTCCTGTAGGTGGAAGGTATGCCATCAAATTTACACCACGTTTCAAATTCGGTTTCAGCAGTGTGGAAACGGAGAAATTTGTTTGTGTCACATGATACCAAAACGAGATTGTGTGTTTGGTCTTTGTTACTGTTCTGTTGTCTCCTCCACGTTCCGTGTGTGATTGTTAAGATCAGCAGAAGACGATCTGGGAGAACAAGCTTGTTACAGCAACTCTTAATTCGCTTATCACAGTGTCCTTTCTTTTCAGGGCCAGCATGTGTGCTGTGTGTTTCGTATAAATGTGGATGGAAATGAACGGTGGCCTTAGTGTTTTAACGAAACGGACATTTTTGCACACAAATGGGGAGTTGTAATGTTTCCCTAGTTCATGTGTACCCCATCAACAAAGGATGGTTTTTGCAGTGGGCCTACTGTTGTCTTTCAGCAATGCTGTCAGTTTATTTCTAACACGCGCTTGTCTGTCTCTGTCTGTGTGTCTTGTTTTGTACGTCCAGTGGCTTTTACTGTACTCTTAAAAGATGTCGGCACCTTTTTCCACAAGCTTCTCTTAATGGGAACTGCAACACCTAATATTAGAGTTGTGCTTTGAGGGTTAAAACGCGAGGCTCAGTCGCTGGTTGGCTGTGGAGACTCACCCAGCCCCGTGTAGAGAATCATAAATGAAAATGACCTCTCTGTTTGACTTGGTTGTTCTCTGCCCTCACGCGCGCAAATGCAAGCTCAGTCTCGCAGGATCTCGCTTTAATTCAGGCCTGCACGCGCCTCTCGACCGTTAGCGCGCGGGAGAGTAACGCTTAGCGAACCCCTTAGCGGCTGGAGCTATCAGTAGACTTTGCTCGGATTTTATTGGAATTTTATTAGTTCAGATTGGTGCGTTGTTGATGATGCGGTGGTTTCACCTGATTTGGTGCTGAAGCCTCTCTCTCCCGTCACTAATGGGTGTCTGACTTGGACATGAGGAGGGAAGGGGGGTGTACGTTGGTGGGATTAAATACTGTGAAATATTACGTTTCCGTTTCCTCCTCCACTTTCCCCTTTAAATGTTTTTTGTTTGTTTTTAAACGACAGCACTTATTAAATTCAAATTTTAAGATATATATATATATATATATGCAGATGGAAGAAAATATATATTTCTCCCTTTCTACCTTTATAGTAGGTTTGCGTAAAAACCAAAAACTGGTCCAGGAGAGTTACTTGGATTTGTGTCTGTGTGTCTGTGTTGGGTGGGGGTTAGGGGTGGAGTGGTGGTTGTGAGGGGGGGGGGGGGGGGTGAAATAAGTTTCATGTGTTGTCTTATTTGAAGAAAATGTCTCGTACCATTTTCTTAACCTGCGGGACGTCCGTTAACCATAGAAGTGTTGGCACCGCTCTGTCACCTGAAGACGGGCCAGTGGCGGTTTGTTCTGGTTGATCTCCCCTTTAGGATGGACCTGGGCAGTTTACACTGGTTCGTTGAAACCTTTGACCTCCTGAGTACGTGTGGGTTTGATTTCCAAAAATCAGGATGAGCCAAGCCCTCCCAGTCTTGTCTTGGGGTGCCTGTGTTTCACGAAACTTTAATGCGACCCGTTTGATAATCACTAGAAAACAAGTATATATTTATCACTATCAGTGGCCATTTTATTAGGTACGTCCGTCTTGTACTGCGTAGGACCCTCGTTTGCCTGCGGAACAGCCTGAGGTCTCCGTGCCGTGGATTCAACCGGACGCTGGAAACGTTCCTTAGAGATTCTGGTCTGTGCTGACTCGATGGCATCGTGTAGCTCCTGCAGATTCTTCAGCCACACGTTCGTGCAAACCTCTCGTGTCCTCGTTCCGAAAGGTGCTCTGTTGAACTGAGATCTGGGGGCTGCGCAGGCCACTGGAGTCACCATCATGCTTGCGGAACCAGCTCGAGATGGTGTGTGATTTGTTACATGGTGTTTTATCCTGCTGGAGGCATCCATTTAAAAAAGTGTAGACTGTGGCCACAAAGAGGCACATGGTCGGTAACGGTGCATGCTTTATATACAGAGTTTCAGCCGCATGATTCACTGTCTGGAGGAGCAGGCTTTTTGCATTAACGAGCAGGTGTACCTAATAAAAAGGCCACTGATTGTGTGCGTGTGTGTGAGAGTTAAAAAAAATTATTTTTTTTTTTTTTTTTTTTGCTTTCTTCTATTGTTTTGCATATTTTCATATTGTGCCATGGTTTTGAAGATTGAATGACATATTTGCTATTGGCTTCGATGTCCAGGTTTAGATTTTCTGTTTCTCTTTGTTTATTTCTGTGATCCTGGAACAACGGCAACAGCGTTCACCGAAATCTTAAATTGTTTAGCGCTAGTAAATGTTAGAATTGAATCTGTTTACTTTTATCAGACATGCACCATCACTTTTACGTGAGAACTTTGCGGTTATGTGCAGCCATTGGCTAATGGCCGCGAATCACAGTTATTACATTGAGTTGATTCAACACTTTCATGTTGTTATTAATTTTGTTTTTGTCACACATTAAGGAAGCTTGTGCTTGTAAAATTGTCACTTTTTTTATTTATATTTGACTTTAGATGCACAATGTAGATTTGAAGTACACAGCTCGAGAGAATATGGGGGAGACTACAGATTTATATTATTTTCACACTTTTTTGATAAAATGTTTAAAATGAAATTATTAACGCTAAATGATTAGTCGGTGTTAATAATAAATAACTGTTAACACAAATTTAAATGCTTTTTGTTTTTTTGGTTTGTTTTTTAAACCCATGTTTGTAGCTGTGTTGGTGCCCACTGACCTTGATCTCAGTTTGAGCTCTCTCTCTCGCTCACTCTCTCTCTTTCACTCTCTCGCTCTCGCTCACCCTCACTCTCTCTTGCTCGCTCTCTCACTCTCACTGTCTCTCTCACTCTCTTCTCTCTCTTGCTCTCTCTCTCTCTGTCTCTCTCACTCTCTCACACTGTCTCTATCACTCTCTCTTGCTTGCTTTCTGTCACTCTCTCTTGCTCGCTCTCTTTCGCTCTCCCTCTCTCTCTCTAGAGAGGACGGAAGTTTTGTGTGAGTCTATTCTTAATCCTAAAAATGTTGTAAGGACAGTGATGGATTTATAGAGGTGGAAACATTTGGTGGAGAAGAAAAGGAATTTGGAGTGTGTTGCTGCTGGAGGGGGGGGGGGGGGGTTTCTTATTTGACTTTCTGTACTGCAGTCTTCTGCTGTGTTCCCAGTCAGCTTCTTAATGGGGGAGGGGGTAATTGGGGCAAACGTTGAATAACATACTTACCTCGGGGGTCATTGGTGTTCTCACCCAGATTTTTTTTCCTCTCCCGTATTGTGGATGACGGGACTGCATTTCAGACTTGCCCTTCTCTTCTCCATAGGTCTTTCATCAGTTTGTCAGCAAGTTAAGAACTGGATTAGAAATACCAGAGATTGTTTATTATATTGTTTCATGTATCTGCAGTTATGTTTTTTTTTTTTTTTGGGGGGGGGGGGGGGGGGGGGCAGGAGGTCTGGGATGCACCCCAGGGTTGTGTTGGCTGGTCACCATGGATTGGTTTGAGCTAATGGCCTGCTTTCTGTGAATTACAAAAAAAAAGGAGTAGGTGAGGGCAGACCTATCCAATAATGAGTCAAACCAGGAAAAAAAAAAAAAATTGATCATGAATGATTTATCAATACCAGAAGTGCTGCTTCTGCATCCCATCGTCGGTTGCTGTCGTCTGCCAGCCGGGCGTGTCTGGCCTGGAGTGCGTGTGCCGCGTTCTTCCTGTCCGCCTTCCTGCTGGCTGTGCCTCCTGGGAAAAACTGCTGACATCACCTTATCCAGAAATGACACATCTACCAGGGGAGCTGAATTACTGTTTAACGGACATCCTGTGCAAACTGCCCCCCGTGCCAGGCTGTCCGCCCCCCCCCCCCCCCCCCCCCCCCCCCCCCCCCCCCCCCCCCTTCCCGGACCCGTGCCTCGGTAGAGACCTGTCATTAGCGCTGCTGCGGTTCCCGGCACCAAACTTCATTTTCCCCCCCAGTTCAGAGAAATTCTGTCCTTTTGTGTTCGTAATTCCACAAAATGGCTGCTTGCCCACCTTGTCAACTCACGGGGAGAAGGGCGGGCCTCCTGAAGCATGTAACAGGGGAGCTGCTGCGGTTCTGTCAGTCGAACTACGACCGGCCAATGAGAACACTGCTCTGGCTGGCGGAACGCTATGACTGGTCCAGATTGGAGAGATCTTTGGTGTCACAGGGTAGCTCCTCCCACTTGTGAAACCTCACCACCTTCCATTGCTCAAGATGTGCACAGAATACATTGCTTGTTTTCTGAATTGGAAGAGGCCATGGCTGTAGGCATTTACTTTTTCTTTTTTCCACCTTAATTTAGCATTAACATGTGTGAGTGTGGAGTCTTGAGATATATCTTTCATTTTGTCTGCTTTCACAGATGTCAGCACACTAAGCAATGTTCCGTCTTTTTTTTTTCTCTTTGTCAAGCATGAAAATGTCCTTTAAAATTCCAAACCAATGTAATAAATTCAAAAGATTCAACTTATTTTTAACAAATTTTGCTTTCTTTTTTTTCATTAAATTGTTAAAACAGTTACTTACAAATAAGAACCGGTATCATGTTATTTTTCTTGGTGATTTCTTTGCAACGACGATGCTGTTCCATTCGGTATTCCTCTTTGGGTGAGTTGTGGCGTTAGACCCAGGCAAAAGTTTAACTGTAACTGCTGAGTACTTTGCCCTGTTGGAGTTTTGATGCCACTGAATGAACAGACGGGAGAATGCTGAACTTTTGCTTATGTTCTTGCCTCTGTGTTATAGACCGAGCTCCCCACTGCAGTCTGATACATGACTCGACTTACAGTCTCAAAGACTCGAGTGCTTTAGGTGGGCATTTAACTAAACCACAAGGACAGGGAATGCGCGAGGCCTTCTTTTTTTGTTACAGCATGGAAATTGGTGCATTTACAGTATAGAAACCTGGAGCTGCTAACCTCCGCTATAGATCGGTCAGCCGGACAGGCCGTGAACCCAGAAGTATCAAAAGCTATTATGTCTTTTCACGCTTCTTTATCATATGTGATACACAGATTTTTTGCGTTTTTGTCACCGATGCCAAAAAAATTAATAAAAAAAGTGAGCAATAAATGGAATTGAGGTATACTTTCCATTGATTAAAAATAAATTCATTAAAAGTAGCCTTGCACCTTGCCCTCCATAACTGCATTCTGAGGTAGTAGCATAAAGAAAATGACTATTTACCTTCTCGAATTCAATAATGTATTTAATTTTTTTTAATGTATTTCTCTACAAGCTTACAGACATTCGTCAGTAGTACTAATCTAGGTTTAACTCTGTACCTAGCAGCCAGTTGTGTGTCTGCAAACTGTTGCCCCCTTTCAATGTTTCATTATGGATTTTTAGATATGACGAGAACCATCCTAGTTAGCCCAATTTATTGTATTTATTTTTGCTAGCAGTTGTTGGTTATTTTGCCATGGCTTATGCTGTATCTTTCAGAAAGCTGTAATGAAAAATTAAATTGGCTTAGACTGTATTGACTTTAAAATATATAACTTTATAGACTTAACTTACTTTGCTAGTATATTAGGGCCTTTTAACTAAGGGTAGACTAATGCAATTAACCATTCCAAAAAATTCTGAAGGGTTTGTGTCTAAGATTCTTCTGTATATTTTAGGGGTTTAATGATACTCAAAATCCGCGATTCAATACTACTTTAGATTTTGAGGGCGTAATTCAATTTTTTAATTTTATTTTTTTAATATACAGACTGCTATGCTATTGCGACGGCAAAGGTCTTCTTTATTCTTTATTTAGCACATTTTTAAAAGCCAAAAAGACAATTTACACACAAAAATTGAATAAAAGAAAAACATGCAAGGGAAGCCTAAAAAGCCCTCTAGGGCTTGCCAGGAGGAAGTCCCTGAATTAACATTACAAGAGTCATTATCACTCTGAGAACTTGAACTGTAAAGAAAACACTTGGCCTAACAAAAAAATAATGGTAATTTTTGCAACTAGATAATGGAAACAGGTAGACAAAACTTAAATTCATATGGCTGTCTGCAGGGCAACCAATATCCCAAATCTGGTTGCCTGGGTTCACCCTTTTGGTTGCAGGAACAGGGTTGGTTACCGCTGTTCTAGCATGAAGACAATAAAATAGAAACACAACTTGAAAAAAGAAACTTGTTATAGCAGATTATTTGCAAATAATTCATACAAGGCTATTTTTTAGACCAAGTGTATATATACGTATGACTAATTTGCAGCTTGCTCTGACTAATGTTGTGCAACACTATTTGAAATGCAGCATATGTACTCAAAGTGCAGAGATGTGTGTTTCTACGCACTGATTTAATATGAAAGTCCCAGCACAATGACTTGGATAATACGCATATTGTTTTCCTGGATTACACACATGCTGCCTGAGCGTAGTTTTTGGTAAAATACTTCCGGTTACTGAGATTCCGATTACTGTTACTTTACAGTAGATCTTCTCTGTACATTCCCATTCAACATTACTATTTTACTGTTACCTTCCTACCACTGTCAGAAACCAAGTCAAGGGCCTACTGTGCAGTTATCCAGGGCTTTCTTACCATTTTCAATTTATATACCCTTGACAGTCTTGTGCGGCTGTTTTAGTTTGATGAACAAATCTTATGCACCCGCATGCTGAATGAATTGCTGAAGATGTGGTTCCAATTAGAAAGTTCAGGTTGGGAAGTGGTAGGCCTGTCATGACTGTCAAAATCTACGTGTCACTTCAGTTGTCACTAGAGGGCGCCATTTTGTAAGCAGACAGTGGTCTGCCACCCGTGGTTTTGGAGAGCCGTAAGCTCAGCTGGTTTTTGTTTTCACTTTAAACTCCGCACCCAGTTCTGACCCGAGTACCCAGGTGAGTCATCTGTTTAATCAACTCCTCTAATTGATTAATTAGGTGCAGAGTAACAACGAAAACCAGTGGAGCCTGTGGCTGTCCAGGAATACAGTTACAGACCCCTGCTCTACAATCATCGGTGAAGACGGCGGTAAACTAGCGACCTCCATTTTCACTGAGGCAGAATCGTTCGTGTCACACACTGAAACGTAATCTGCAAACATTGCCTATTTCTTAAATACCACCTTCATTCAAGTGAGCAATGAAATTGAAAGTGTGTGGGCCTAGGTGTGAATCAGCCCTATAAGCTATAGCTGGAATAAACTTAAATATTGTACATCCAAGTGCCTACAAGTGAATGAGGAACACCTGTCTAAAGTGGCCCTTGTCATTGTAAATTTCAGTAGGGCATGTGCAGCTCTCAGGTTATTGGTTAAGCTGGTTACTTAGTGTCTCAACCTTTCTTGTAGAAATCCAATGTTATTTCTGTGTGTGCAGGTTGGGATATTGTGCCAATCCAAGGAGGAAGTGACTCAGAAAGATGATCAATTTGCACCGGTACTGTGGGGGTAGTTTGAGGACAGGAATAGCAAAAAATGTTCTATGTGAAGGGCAACGCGGGGGTGGGGCATTTGCGCTAGCTCTGTTGTATTTACGCTGATATACGTGCAGTTAGAGGAGATGCAGCCACAGTGGACCTGTGCATTGGGAAGCGTAACTTTGAAACAGTAGTCCAGTCTTGAGGACGTCATTATAATCCAAATCTCAATGCGTTACTTTAAGAAGGTAATAGCCACTCTGGCAAATTGTCATTTGTGCAGGATAATTAGCCCTCAGGAATACTTCCTTCTTTGAAGGATTACCGAATCCAAAGAGCGCAGAACTCGGCCGATGGGGGGGGGGGGGGGGGGGGGGTTTAAATCCGTTTCTGGGGTGTGAGCTCGGAGCGCGTTGACGCAAACGGAAGGGATGATGTCACGGATTGGCTGCGCTTGCGGCGGCCGTGCTAGGAGCGCGAGGGACGCGTTGGTCTCGCGAGCGTCGGATTCTGTTCCGCTCAACCCAGAGGACCCCCCCCCCCCCCCTACCCCCCCCCCCCCAGCCATAGCCCTCCCACGCTGCAGGCTCCATTCTTAATTAAATATTTACACCCGGGGGTTCATACTGCGGCTACAGCTCAGCTACCTGCTGACAGCGGGAAAATTAACAGTCACCCCCCCCCCCCTTTAACCCTTCCTGTGCCAGCTGTTCAGAGCCCTGTACTGGGGGAGGAGAAACCTCGGAAAAGCCAATCCCCCTCCCAACGGAAATTGTACACTTTGAGAAGCAGGGAGACCTGGAGTCAGACCAGTAATCGATAAGAACCAGCGGCTGTTCGTCTTGCGACTCGGGTCTGTCAGATGTACTGGAGCGAGCTTGGCTGCCTGTGTTTGCTCAGTTGGGGGTGGGGGGTGGGGGATGGGGGGGGGGGGGGGTGTTAGGCGCAGGTGGGTTGCGGCAGGGCCTGGCTGTGGATGTTTATCCGGGTGGGAGTGTGGAGAGGGCTCTGCTTTCAGATGTAGCTGCTCTCCATCCTCCGTGGCTGTGATGGATGGCCTGGTAGCAGCCCCTGCTTCTGGGGAGGCCTGTTCTCAAAAGAGAACACTGACCGTGTGACCCGGCAGCTCTGCTGGACCCTGAGGCCACTGGAGTGTGTGTGTGTGTGTGTGTGTGAGTGTGTGTACGTGCGTCTGAGTGTTTGTGCATGCATGCATGTGTGTGTGAAAGAGGGAGTGTGTGTGTCCATGTGTGAGAGGGAGTGTGTGTGTAACGCTGACAGACAAAAGCCTCATCTTCCCTACATTTATCTCCCCCTGCTTCTCCTCCTCCTCCTGATAACTTTGTCTCCCTCTTTTTTCCGTTTTATTAGCATACAGCAGTTATCTAGTGTTGCCAAAGAATTCTGGACACAGAAAATACAAGGCCACAGAGAAAATAAAAGACAACCATAATATGATGTAGAATAGAATAATATGGAATAAGAAAAATGTATAAATGATCAGGTATAAAATAAAAACAATGTCACTTCTCTCAGAATAAATCATCAGCAAACAATGAAAATGTATACTGGAAAAGAAGTAACAAATATTTTAAAAATGTCTCTAAATATCTCACACGAACGCACACACACACACACACATTCCATGCTCTGGGGTAGCCTAATTAGCAATCAGCAAGCTCTGTATTCTTCACCTTCAATCACAGACACACACCGAAATACACACACACACACACACTCACATTTTACAAATGCTAATCAGATACATTTCTAAAAAAGCAATCAGCATGAACATAGTAAACTAGCTCAAGCTTACAATAAAGCATTCATAAAGGTTATGCCGATCCTAGCTAGGCTCTTAATCATGAATAGCACACACTGTTAGGTTTTTGGTTTTCTCCATAATTTTATATACATATATATATATATATATATATATATATATAATTTTTTTGCCAACTACAATTTTAGTGACATCGTTGAGTGTATTCAGTGTCTTTCATCTGATTGTTGTCAAATTACTCATTAGAATGTGCTTTTCAAAGCACCGATTTTAAGATGCAATTAAATTCATATTGTATATCAAGGAGACAAAGAACATGCAGTGTGGGAACAAAAGGGATTACATGGGCTACATTTTTGTTTTGTTGCATTTAAAAAAAAAAAATGGGTTCCAGTCAATGTTTGGAGAGAGAAAAGACAAATGGTTCTCTGCAATTTGTTAGTCAAATGAGTGGCCTATTATTAATAATGTTATGCAAAACTATTCATGGCTGTAATCTGCATTTTGTATGTAAATCCATTGAAGTTTAATTTTTTCAAGGCATTCTGTGCCCCTGTCCTTCACAGGTGTGTGTTTCATTAACTTTGAATCCATGCTCGTTTATACAAATGCATAAAAACCCCCCATGTTTTTGCATAAATAAACACATTGGAGGATTCGTTTTAAGGATTCATTTTGAAACAGAAAACGCATTGGCCATCTGAGCCTAAAGCACAGCCATGAAATGCAGTCTTGAGAGGGACATACTGTACCATCTATGCCCAGCACACCCCGAACAGAGCGGAGATTCATACGCAAGCAATGTAACCCTTAAAGAGGCCAGTTCTGGTGCTTTGTGCCTATTGGCAGAAGGCGCTGTCAATAACATTAAAGATAAATTCCCGCCCCGAGTACAAAGCTGGAGGTAGTCTTGGACAGGCTGCACGTTCAGGTTTACATCAGTTCAGTCAGGACAACTCACGTATTTATATTAAATATTTTTGGTTTGGCACTGAATAGATCTGCTTCAGCTACTGTAACCTGTCTGACTGGGAGCATGATACATCTCCCCTGCTAAACAGGAGGAATACCAGAACCCCCCCTCCCCACCACTACCTAGCAGCACAGGAGAGATCTGTTTGTTTAAAAATGTTCATGATGTGATTGCATGGGTATGAAAATGCGTTGCGTGTATGTGATTGGTTGATTATAGAAACGTCTGAGATAGAAGAGGCTGGCCATTGGTCGGCGCAGCAAGAGTTTCCTGACCGAACTCGCTCTGCGTACTCCACGCGCTACACTCATACGTCAGACGTTTCCAACGCAACAGATGTGATGGTGATAGCAGGGATGGAAAGGGATGCTTCAGGCCTTTTGAGATTTACTTATATTAAAGGTACTAACTGCTACTTTCCTGCGTGAGTTCTGGTGTATATAAACCATGGAGGATATACAGGCACTGGAGACAGCTCCGCTTACCGGTTCCATGGATTTCTATGGGAGCTGCTCATTGATGCCTGAAGCCAGTTCATGGAGGCCGCCATGTTTGACAGTGGGGCTTTTGGCACCAGATGCGCTTGTGCACGGGTACCTAGACGTGAAGGGATGAATAGGAATGAAAAAAATCTTTTATCTTCAGTGATGCTCGGGAAAAAAAAGAAATTGGTCTCTGGAGAGTAATTAGTGCAGTGTGAAGAAACTTTTGAATTTCATGGTTCTGCATAGAGTTCAATAGGAAATTTTGCTTTTTAACACCTGAGGATTACTAAACTGCAATACCTCCAATAACCACTGGAGTTTGTGAGTTTGAGGGGGAATGTTAATCCCTGGTCCCCTGGTATAAACCCTGGAAATGTATATTATTTTCTAGTTTTAGGGCATTTTGCAGTTAGAATTTTTGCCTGATTTCATTATAGATTAGAGCAGTTCTGAGTTGCCTGCACCCTTTCTCTCCCCCTTTCTATTTGGTGCCGATTAACAGGATGGTAGTCCTTTTATGATCTCTCTTATTGGTTCAGCAGTTTAAGGTAATTCAGCGAAGACCGAGCTCTTATGCGTTCCTATATAATTCAATGTGAGGTGCTGGCCACGGACCGTATCTGCGCACAGCCATCTGTTATGAGAAACCGGGCCAGATTTTCACGGTCAGATATCCGGTGGTCAGCTGTAGCTGGTTCCCTCTGTTCTCTCCAGGACATAAAGTCCCCACTCGTTTTTATCCCACTCATCTGGTTACTGTAGGTCATAGTGATTGACGCAATTAAAAAAAAAAAACTATTTTAAAAAACAGCCTTGTACGCGGTAATGCGGAGATTCTGTTAAACCGAAAATGTGAATTGGGCTGACGTCACGTCTCATGTCCCCGCTGAAGTGACGCTTTAGACACGTTTCTAAAAACAGCCCCGGTAACGATCTCCGGCTCTCTAAATAGAACGGCCTCGCGGCGAGAGGGAGGGAGGTCGTGAAACGCGGCGGACTCATTGTGTCATAAGGAATGCACCTCCCTGTGCGCGTGCGAGTTGCACAGAGACGACGCGGATACTTTAGGCTCGCCAGATACTCAGAACCATATAATTGTAACCATGAAAGTTCTACATCTATGCGGTTTTATCCAAAACATTCAAACGTGCTGAATTTTCTTAGCCTTAAATTCCTTACGGGACGTAACAAAGTACATTACCGTGGCAGTGCATGATCTTAAGAAGCAGTTAAGAAACAGAGTGGATGGAAGGAACACAGGAGATAAGTACCTGTACCTGCGTAAAGAATCTGTGGACAAGCTTCTGTAAATAATAAAAATGCCTCACAGCCAACCTGTTCTCCAAGCTGCTGTACTTCATCTTTTCATGTTTAATGCCCTGGCCTGACAAAGGAAAGCACGGCTACATGATGTTCCTGTTCATGTTTCTCAAAAAAAAAAAAAAAAAAAAAAAAAAAATCACAGTAAGTGCGGGAAAGGCCATCAGCCTCTTTGAAGATACTGGCTCATTATACCGACTTGTTTTAACACCAGAATGGTTAATATCTTTTATCTTCCAGCATTCTTATTATTATGGCTTTTTGCACTTTTATGGATTCCAACAGTTCATATTTAAAATATTTTTTTCTTATCATTATCCAATGCTAAATAACATAAGATTTGCTAAATAACAATAATTCTCAACATTGTGATACTCATGTAAATTACAACAATGATGATCAACTAATTTAGCACCACCCATATAAAAGTGTCCGGAGATGGATTTGAATGCGGGCATCAGCCCTGACACACACACACACACACACACACACACAGCTTCCTGCACTTGAAGAATATATACGCCTGACAGCCACTAAATCAAACAGACATATTATGCAAGTACAAAAACCCTCCATACTTTAAATCGACCATTTGCATGCCACAGCAGGAAGATGAGAGGCACTTAAATGCCCCAGGTTCACAGGAAAGCTAAAGCCACCGGGCAGGTACATCCTGCCACAGGAGCCGGTCTGTTTTGAGAGGACCAAGGCCCATGTTTCCCCCGCTCCGCTCCTGGACTCCGTGCCATCATACGGAGGTCTCTCTGCAGAGCTAAGCGCTGTACACATACACTGTGTGCTCGCCCACTGATGCAAATCAGGTCATTCTCTTTGATGCCTATGCAAATGTGTTTGTTTGTGTGTGAAGCGTACTTTGAGTCATGTTTTTGCATGCTAAGTGCACTGCTTACATGTACCAGTTCGTTTATGCCCTTTTTTCTGTGCAAACAGCAAACACATTAATTAGGCTGTGTCCTGTTATGTTTTCTGTGCAGTTCTGCTCTGTTTGGTTGTTTTAGATTTATACTATGTTCTATTTTGGACATTTCTCTTCTGCTCTATTTTATTGTATTCCATTACATTCTGTCATATTCAGTTGTATATTACTGTTATCTTCTTTTCATGATATTCTGCAATTCTTTTCTATTTTGCTTCTTCCATTTTTGTCATTTCTATTCTGTTCTATTCAAATATATTATATTCCTCCAAATTCTGAATATTTCTATTCAGCTTTTTTTTATATTATCTTCCTTTCTATTTATGCTCTATTCTGTCTCATTATTTCCATTTAGATTATCATCTGTTATGTTATTTTCTTGCCTGTTTCTATTTTGAGATTGATTTATATTTGCGCAAGGACTTGTAGGTTGAACACAACATGAGATCCTTGATAAAGATTAACAAAAAAGGCTGTATAATGAGCTATACTATATGCTCAAATGCTAAAAATTATACAATATTTTTTTTTTTTGACCATAACTTCTGCTTTCAATCGAAGTTGAAGTGCAGCTTCATAACTTTGCTCAAGACGAGGTGTTACGACCAGACAAGGTCATGATTGAGCTTTATGGCTGTGGCCCATTGGCGGGTTTGGCACCAGAATAAGAGAATAAGGACTCTCACATTAAATGTAATGTGATTTCCATTGTAAGGGACATCATACCTGCTCTTAAATACGGTGGTGGCTCTTTGATGTTAATGGGGCCGGTTGTTTTGCATCTGCTGGTTCCTCGGGCTTTTCTTAAGGTCAGTGAAATCGTGAATTCCACCAGGTGTATAAATGTACCGTAGCTCTTCCACAAATAAAGGAAAAACTCATTCAAAATGTATCTTACAGAAGAAGAAATCTGCAGTTTTAGGAGTTCCTTCTAAGCCAAATCAGCAGTGAAAAGGTTAAATTGCTTTATATTATGTTATCATTTCACAATTGATACCAGCGCTGTTTTCTGCTATTTCACTGTTAGCGCTTTTTTTTTTCTCTTAGTGCCTCTAATTAGGTTGCTCAGGGCAGCACTTGTGCTGTAATCTGTAATGATTTTGAATAGCAGTGAAATGGATGGGCCTGTCAGTCTATATCTAAGCAGTTATAGCCGCATTGTCTGATGGGATGGAATTAAATCTGTTCTATACACTGCCTGAGTGGTGCCCAGCGAATACAGCGTTACGTGGTGCTCTTGGCCAGCTGGTGATCAGGTGCTATTTGATCGCTGGTCTCTAATTAATTGCTGATCCCTTTTTTTTTATGAATTACCATCAGGTGGAAAAGGGGGTCGGCAATCTGTCAAACATCGTCTGACTTAAACAGATGAGGCACAAATATGCATCTTAATTTATGCAGTCACTACAGAACTGAAATTTCCTTCGCAGGATAGGTATAATGGTAATTTAATGATTATGATGAGACATTACTTTGCAGAGGTGTAGTGTGATTTCAGCCTCAGGGGTATTTAAAATTGAAAGCTATTTCTGGGGCACATAAACCGACACAAAGGGGGATAGTCTCATCTTTGAGGGGGTGGGATGGGGTGGATGAATCCCCCCTGTCAGACCTGAGGCACCAAACGTGTGCTCTTTATTACATTTTAATATGCCGTATGAATAATGCATTCAACCTAAAATTATCAGCCTGGCTGTGAACTACACAGAATTTCAGGTGCTTCGGAACCAATATTTTCTAACTTTAATTTACGTAATTATAAGGATGGTTATTTGTAAAGGTGAAAGATGCTGCTCCTTTGAGAACTCTGCAAATCAGTCGTTCTTTGTTTTTAGTTGGTGGGGGGGCTTTTAGCCGGCACGAATATGGAGCAAATCTCAATAATCCACAGAAAGTAGGCCTGTACTTAAGGAGGGCAGCATTTTTATTTTTAGCACAAGCTGGGGATTCATTATTCCTTCTTAATTTGTGCCAAAATTTAATTAGAAACATAATTTATTTTGGCAGATTCTTTTTTTTTTTTTTTGCTAGTGTTGCGGCCTGCCGAACACCCTTGAAATACTTTTAGACCATACTTATCCTGATTCTGCTTAATAACACTCCTTGGCACAGATATTGCACTGCGCTCTCTGTTAGAGAATTAAAGACATGCTTCCAAGAGGAGTTAACCTTTTAAAAAAAGACATTTTGAGTAGAGGGTGACTTTCACTATACAGATTGATTTTTTGTGCAGAACTTGTTACAAGAGCGCTTTTTTCACATTGGCTCACTGTAGATGGAGAGCTTCTCCATACTTCCCTGAAATCTGAGGAGGAAATGTGCACGTATGAGCAAAATTTGTGATGTCACAAATATGTCAAACCTATCATGGTCCACTCTGGGAAGATATGCAAATTACAGGAGAGTGGATGTGGTTACAGGCATTTGGCAACTTATAAAACAAAGTGTATTAGTGCGTGGAAGGCTGTTCAACTTACCCTGTGGGTTAAATTGTTAGTGACGTTGTTGGCTGACTAGTTAGTGACGTTGTTGGGACAGTTGGTGTGTAGAACACGGCAGACGGGGCAGTTTTATGATGCCGTTCCTAGGGAGGAACTTTGTTCCACTCGTTACCAAAGGAGCCCGTTCTAAAACAAAAAAATGGGCGGAATTTTTTTATAAAAATCGCGTGGATGCACCTGACAGCACGGAGGGCATCCGTGTTTGTAGCGCACATTTTACATGTGACTGCTTCCAGAACCTCATGCAGAAGCTGATGGGTTTCGCAAAGAAATTAATTTCTAATTCAGATGCCATGCCTACTGTACATCTCAGGACCACAGCAGTGACTCAGCAATGGACTTTTAGCCAGTCAAGTAAAATGCGGGCAACCAGCTGGGGTTGCATTTGTGTGGAATGTGTGATTGCTGTCGGTGTGTTCACGGTACCGAAAACTGCTGACGTGGTGAAGTCCACCCGGCTGGTGATTAATTATTCCCAAAGGTTAACAAGCACCCAGCAATCCCACCCCATTTTGCTTGGGACACACAAAAATTAAATTGCATTCCACTATATTATACTCCTTTGCATTCTGGTAATTTCTATTCTATTCTTCTCTATTTTCCTTTCTATTTTTTAAATTAATTAATTCATTAAAATATTTTCCCCAGTTTCAAGCTGCTTTCATTTTCCTGCAGTAATTTGTATTTGAAGATCATTAAAATTGAGTCATCTTGTGAAAAGTACTAAATTATAATAAATAATAATATAATTACATTTTCAGGAGGGGTACACATTTCAACAAGTATAAATTTTGTTTAAATAATTTTATGGGTGATGAACATGCATAGATTTTTACGGTTACTTAAAATTACTTGTTTAAAAACAAATTGTTATGATTTTGTACTGAAACTAACAAATATAATTGCATCGGTAGCAACATGACAATCTTTTTTAAAAAAAAAATTTTTCTTTTACATTTTTAAACACACACACACACACATCCTTGGTACCTTGGACCTGATACTCCTTTAGCTGGCGCCTTAATATTGCAGAAAACACCAGGGGGCGTAGACACCCCCACCTTAGGTCCGTGACGACTGACTTAAGGACTCGTGCGGGGCGGATCCACTGATCTCTCTATTATCAGATCAATGCGCGCGGGTCACGCCTCTGACACTTGCCAGCTCTCTTTTCTGCACGTTGTAATTAAAGAGCTGTATTGACGATATGATTGCGCTGTGGTGAAAATATGTGCACTATTTAAACGTAGATATACTGTACGTAAGTTATTTCCAAAATCAGCCATGCCGTAATATTTTATGCCAAAAGACAGCGCTTAGCGGCCAGTCACCTTGTCATAACCCCAGCCCTTCACGGTGCGACGTCAGTACTCATTGGTTAGTTGTTAATGACAATCATTTCAGACAGGCAGGGATCACTCCCCCTTTGGCATACACGGATTGGTTTAGTCTTTTGCGAAACCACTGTAGGCAACTGGGCTTCATTGGTGCCATTTTGGATCGAAATGTCCATGCATATGAATGCAGGGCTTTCGTATCTTTTAAACCGTAATGGCGGTAGTTTCGTGTGCTATAAGCCTTAGATCTTTTGGGAAGGACCTTGTTCCAGTCTCTATTTTGATTGGCTTCGCCACTTCAATTGCGTCAATATCTCTATTCTGATTAGTGTAAAAACCTTCCATCACAAGAGGAAAGGGCGGGTACCCATGGGTCTTAGGCTGCGCGTGTCCCTTCCTAGGTGCAGGCAGCACCATCCGGATGAAGGGAGTCGACTCTGCCGCCGCTTGTTTTGTTATTGCAAAGGAGCCGGCCGGGGAGTTTTATTTTAATTTCTTTTAAGTGATCTGTGTTGTGTTGAACGACACATCGACGCGCACGCGGTGGACCAAATGGGGAAAATAAGTTGACTGCTCGCTCCTAGGAGAGTTTGTTTTTCCTCGCTCCCGAAGAGAAAGATTGCTAGTTTTGATAAAAATTCGCTAGGGCTTCTGGAAATAAGCGATGCAGGAGCGTGGTCATTTCTAAAGCAAGGAAACGAGCGACCTAAATTTCAACCAACCTCGGGCTGGTGGTGCTGTGGTGGCGATAATAACAACGACAACAACCACTACCAGAGGAACATCATCTTCATCCTCGCGCATTCGGGTTGTGTGGCCCAAACAGTTGCGGTGCTTCATCTTCGTATTTACTCCAAGCGAAACATTTTCACTTTCAGCGTCGCTAGAAGGCTGAAAATAGGCACCCAGCTGGTCAGGCTACTGTATGAGCCGAAAACGACCAATACCATCGGAACTTCTACAAACTGAATGCTGCACGGGTCGGGTCGAGGCAGCGACGATGCTGGATTTCACAAAATCGCAACCATGAGGAAATTTAAAAGATGAATACCTCGTTTCCTATGTGATATATTTACCTTTGGTTGTAAAAGAAAAGTGGGGAATTCTCCGACTTTTCGCGAGTGGAGAGGGGAACACCACCTGCAACATGAGGGAGGCGTAGGGCCGCGGAGTGTTTATTTATTGTGGGGGGAGCGGGGTTTGATGTCGCAACCACATTATTTTAATTTTCTTTTAAGTCAGTGCGAATCTTACATTTGCGTTATTGCGCTTGCGACAACGGCGTTTGAACTAGGCCTACGGTATCAAACGGGAGGAAACTGGTGTCAGCCACAAGAAGTAGGTCAGATCTTTTAAATGATACCATCGGAGTATCAGTGAGAGTAAGCGGTACTCTCCTGTAGTTATGGCAGTCGGTGTCTTTATTTGATTTATTTTCCACTATTTTTTAATTTTTTATTTATTTATTTTGTTTAGCCTACTGGAGTGTCAGGTTTGCCGTAGCCCGATGACCGTTTGGCAGCCACCTGCCCAACCCCTAGGACCCTCATCCATCTCTTTTTCACTCTTTTTTAGATCTTGGGAGGAGTTGCCTTTTTAACGAATATATAGGCTATAGTCTATATATAGGCTATTGTTCGTCTTCCTGGTTTTCCTCTATAGTTCTTTCTTTTGCTAACTGTTGTGGAGTTAATGGCTCTGTGCGAAACTACGGCCACCAACGCCGCAAAAATGATGGCTGCGTACAACGGGGGCGCTTCAACGGTGGCGGCGCATCATCCGCACCACCATCACCAGCTAGCACATCTCCCGCCTCCTCACCTCCATCACCACCATCACCCAGGCCAACATCACCTGCAGCACCCCGGCTCGGCCGCCGCCGTCCACCCGGTCCAGCAGCACGCGTCCACGGCCGCAGCTGCCGCCGCCGCCGCCGCTGCGGCGGTGATGCTGAACCCGAGCCAGCAGCAGCCGTACTTCCCCTCGCCGGCACCCGGGCAAGCCCCCGGGCCCGCGGCCGCTGCAGCGCCGGCCCAAGTTCAAGCAGCGGCGGTCAAAGCCCACCACCAACACTCGCATCACTTACAGCAACAGCTGGACATCGAGCCCGACAGGCCCATCGGATACGGGGCATTCGGAGTGGTCTGGTAAGCGACTGTTTACGATTGCTGTCTCGCTCACTTCTGATGAAGTAGCCAGCTGTAGCTCACTTTCCTCGGTTGGATGCCTGTGTGCTGTTATAGCAAAACCTGCCTGTGCGGTGTGTGTGTGTGTGTGGAGTGGAGTGGTGGTTTGTTGTTCTGTCTGTGCGTATATGTTCAGTTGGGAGGTGTCCTACCAGATCTATTGATGACATCTTTATTAGATATTTACATACTGCATAAGTTGGACCACGTGGGATTTCAGTCTAAAACGCCAGCGTGGTTCCCGGCACCGTGTTATATAATTACGCCAAGCGCGCGCTCAGTTTGGTGTCAAAGTGCGCGGAGGTATTGAACTTGTACAGAGTGCAGCGTTGTCAACTCTCCCGAGGCAAATAAGCGGCCTCACCTGAAAAAAAACACGCCCGAAATAAGCCCACCGCTATTATGGCCGCACGTGACTCAGGCGCAGCTCGAGCCTTTTTTCCGCCCTAGGTGTGATTGGATGCCGGGGGTGTGCGAGCGATTGCGGACCGGGGGATGTACGGGAAGGGGAGGGGGGATTGGGCGCGACTGTGGGCTGACCGCCGGTGTCATTACGAGGAACGAGGTCGCTTATTAGTTTCCGAACAAGCAACCAAAATGTTAAACTCAGCTCTAGAAACTGCAACCGAAAACTTTCAATCGGCCACGGTAAAAAAAAAAAAAAAAAAAAAAAAAAAAAAACAGGCTCAGAGTTGCGTACAATAACAGTTCTTGGCAGCAGGGACAGAGTACGTGCTGTGCTGTGCTGTGCTGTGCTGTGCAAAGGGTTACTTTAGGGTGACATGCTCGTGTCAAAGGGTGGCACAAAATCAATGACACTTTTTTGGCTCCTGTGGGTGAATGGTTTTGCGTGGAATGGGGAGAGAGAAAAAAAAAGTTGCTTTTTGTCTTGTTAATGTGTTCAGCTAAGTTTAAACTCACCGTCTGCCAATTTATCTTGTGCCTTTGCCCCACTGGTGTGTTTTTTTCGCTGTGTTGTTTGTCTGGCCTTCCCTGTCTCTGTGATCTTTCACTTTCCTTGAACCTGTCTGATCGTCCCAAGGCCTGGGTTTACATCGGGGGTCCACAGACCCCTGGGGGGGGGGGTGCCTGAAGGTACTCTAGGGGGTCCCTGCTCAGACTTAAAATGCAATTACTTAATATAAATTTAGGAAAATATTTCAAAACGTGTAACCATTTTTTAAAAATTCATCCAGTTTTAACGTATGGTGGGGGTCCCCTTGATGCCTTTGAGCCTGGGTGGGGGTCCCTGGATCAGGAAGTTGAAGGCCCCTGTCCTAAGGAGCTTTACTGTGACTTCCTGTGACATTTTAGCAGGGCCCCGAGACTTAAGATTATAAATTTATTGAGGCTGAGCTTTCAGCAAATGGATGCCACGATCGGTGCACCTTTCGAAGGCAACGTCTCCATGCTTAACCTGTAAGGTCTTTGATTAGCTATGTAGCCTTTGCTTTTCCATTTACCTCCAGTTCTCCCTCTGCGGTGTATTTGCTTTGGGAAGGTAACGTGTTTTAGTGTGTGACGTGCTGTGCCTCAGACCGGTGGCTGACCCTGGAGTTTTCAGTGCGGGGGGGGGGGGGTCACGGGTTTAATCCCCGTAGCGGTCCGCTCGCCCCTCTTTCCGGCGGGCCACCTGCTTTCGGCGCACGTGACGGAGGGGAGCGAACCCCCCCCGCCCCCACCCGCCCCGGTCACACGCCTGACTCCATGGCAGATTGGTCGGTCAGAACCTGAAACAGTACTTCCCTTCAGCACCCGACCCTGCAGGGCGTTGAGCCCCGCTCCTGCACGCACGCCAGGCTCCTGACGCGCGCGCGGCTCCCGGGCCTCGCTGCGGCGGGGCGGTTTCCGCGGCGATCCGAGCGTCGCGCGCCGAGGAGGCTCGCGGCCTCGGCCCCGCAGGAAGCGAGACGGCTCGCCCGGCCCCGCTACCTCCCGCGCACCAGGAAGTCCGTTTCGCTTCTGGAAAAAACGCCTCCCGAGATCACGCGGCGTTGTTGGCAGCCCGGCGGTACGCGCGCGCGTGTCGGCGGGCATTGCCGAACAGGAAGCGGAGGATAATTGCCAGGCGCTCGCCTGCCAGGTCGTTGAACCGGAACGCGTCCGGGCTGCCGGAACGGATAAAAACTTTCCTCCCAGTTCAGCGGCAGAGCAGCCGGCTGCAGGTGAACCGTAGTAGCCTGTTAGCATTCTGATTCATACCTGCGCTGTCGCTTTTTATGCGTACTATAATTAGAATCCTTCCGCTGGCTGGTTTTGTCATTCGTATGTGCGTAGCGGTTTGGCTAATGGCTTTGCTCCGAATGGGAGAATGATATTCAGGCTGTTTAAAACGCACTTCAGTTTAGTTCCCCCCCCCACCCCCCCCCCCCCCACCCCCCCCCCCCCCCCCCCCCCCCCCCCCCCCCAGCACAGTCGTCCTGTAAACGTTCCGTTCCGCTCGCAGCACAGTGACCCTTTGCTTAGGCATTCCTGCTCGCTCGACCATGTTTTCTCTCTCAGTGATTTTGCATAAAATGTTTCTTTTTTGTTAGTTCCCCCCCCCCCCCCCCCCCCCCACACACTTTTTCAAGGACTAGTCCTTTAAAACCGGAGCCAGAGGTACAATACGGGACCGTAACTGGCGTCATGTGCTCCTCTTGGTTACGGACGTGCCGCTATTTGAATTGTTGGCGGACCGTGATATCTGGGAAGCGCTGGGTGCACAGTTGTAGTTCTGAAAAATTGACTGTGTCGCCTGTTTTTGGAACGCATTGCGACTAAGGGTAAGAACTCTTGAGAGGCGTGGTCTCTCTTCTCCCTGTGATGTGGGGCCCTGGTCACGTCCGTCACTTCCCCCTTCCCCCCCCCCCCCCCCCCCGGTAGTACGGGCGGGCGCTCTCCGTAGCGCTAGTGTCCGCCTGGCCTTTCCTCTGGACGGCTTCCTGTCGCTCTCTCTGCGTGCCTGCAACGGACGCCGCCGCCCAGCCGCCGCCATGTTCTCGGCCCCGTTTGACGGCGGCGAGGGCGAGGCCGCTTCCTCTCAGACCGCGTCTCTTCGTCGCCCGCGGCAGAGGGGCCCGTATCCACGGGAACGGCTCCCGGTCGCCCTGTGGGTTTGCGTGGCGGGGGATTATGGGAAACGGCGCGGTTTTCTGCGCGGTCTTGGTCGTCGGTCTTGACGGGCAGGTTTGTTGCTCCGTGTCTCAGACGTGCTTTCGCCAGGCCGCCGCCCGGCCGCGCTGCGAGGGTTTGGGGGTGGAGGGCGTTCGGTGTTGGGGTGGGGCGGGCGTTCAGATTTGAGGTCAAGTCTGCAGGTCGACTTGAACCTGGTAGACCGCCCGCTCCAATTTGACCAGAGGGGTCGCTGTTGTGCAAAGATGTGGACAGTTCCTTTTTAAATGAATCCCTCGTCGGGAGATACCATGGCCAGATACAGTGCGCCCTGCAGGGCCACCGGTCGTAGGTGGGACTGCATGGTACGGTCCGATCACAGTGGCAAACCCGTGGGGCGTGTGACCGAGAAGCGGTGCATTTACGGCGCAAGCCACTCGGCAGCTTTATGTAGTTTGATTTATAAATGCAGAACTGTGTGGAAATGCAGGAAGCGCAATTCTGAACGATTCCTTTTTAAAGCCCGTGGCATATTAAAGAGGCACTGTCCTGTGACGCTGAAATTAAACTGAGGAAGTTGTGTGTCTTCCTGTCAGTCACCTTCGTGCTGATTATGAAGGAAACGCCCTTTATGTGCTTCAAGTCCAAGACTGCGTGCGCCTGTGTGTGAGTGCGATAGTGAGAGGGACACAGTGCGTTTTCTTTGTGCCTGATTCAGCGAATGAGTGAGCTTCCTGGACTTAGAGTGCGTTTGTCTGGCTGAGCACAAACGTCAGCGCCAGAATAGTGCACTGGACCCAAATTCTTGCTTATCAGTGATGTACCGTGGTATCTATTTGGTATCGATATAAAATTGGCTGAATTGGTGAATGGGATTCTCTCTCTCTCTCTCTCTCTCTCTCTCTCTCTCTCTCTCTCTCTCTCTCTCTCTCTCTCTCTCTCTCTCTGCCTGTGTGTGTACATTGATATAATACCCCATTAGTCATGCACCTTCCATGAAATCCCCCCCCCCCCCCTTGTCTCTGTGCGTCACGGAACTTCTTGCCAGTGTGAGCTGTCTGAGGCATTGTGGGAATGTGGGTGTGTAGGTGAGTGGGGCAGCTGCATGGGCAGGGGGCTGTAAAGGGCCAGGCTGTGGGGGTTTTAAACACAGCCCCTCTGATGCTGGCGTAGGGGGCTGTAGGGTCCAGGCTCTGGTAGTTTTGAACGCTGGGGTAGGGGGATGTAGGGTCCAGGCTGTGGTGGTTTTAAACGCAGCCCTTCTGGTGCTGGGGCAGGGGGCTGTAGGGCCCAGGCTCTGGTGGTTTTAAACACTGGTGCTCTGGTGCTGGGGCATGGGGCTGTAGGGGCCAGGCTCTGGTGGTTTTAAACGCTGGGGCAGGGGGCTGTAGGGGCCAGGCTCTGGTGGTTTTAAACGCTGGGGCAGGGGGCTGTAGGGGCCAGGCTCTGGTGGTTTTAAACGCAGCCCTTCTGATGCTGGGGTAGGGGGCTGTAGGGTCCAGGCTCTGGTGGTTTTAAACGCTGGGGCAGGGGGCTGTAGGGTCCAGGCTCTGGTGGTTTTGAACGCTGGGGTAGGGGGCTGTAGGGTCCAGGCTCTGGTGGTTTTGAACGCTGGGGCAGGGGGCTGTAGGGTCCAGGCTCTGGTGGTTTTGAACGCTGGGGCAGGGGGCTGTAGGGGCCAGGCTGTGGTAGTTTTAAACGCAGCCCCTCTGATGCTGATCTCTTTCTGGGGCTGTCCTCACATCCTCCCTTACTCATCGGCCTTTTCTTCCTCCCGTCCCCCTTTTTCCTCCTCGGGTCTTTTTTTCCGGCCTTTCCTCCTTTCCTGCTCTTTCTCTCTTCCACTCCTCCTCCCTTCCCTCCTCCTCCTCCTCCTCCTCCTGGTCCACCTGGAGCGCTTGTCCCTGCTCTCCGTCTGGAGGAAGAACAGGCTGCAGTCCTCCAGTGGTGGAAGCGCTGTGGGTGTGCCACTGTGTACTTAGGTTGTGGGCTGGGGGGCGGGGGGGGGGGGGGGGGGGGGGGGGGGGGGTTTCCTCTGGACATCCGTAACGCGGGCATCATGCAAAACTCATGCAACGCGACACGCAAAACAATCGTCCACCCCCGCGAAAGATCCTCCTGTAAATGTTTACTCTGCAGAGGTAGCCGCAGCCCGATCGGCTCCTGTTTGTGTGCGGCTAACAGCTGCAGGCAGAGGGCCTTGGGCTGAGGCTCGCGTGCGGTCGATAGCGTGCATGTGGTGTTATTGAGTTCACAGCGCCGCACGCACGCGCGGGTGGGGGTCTGTGGGAGCTCTGCGCTTCGTATCGACTCGAGACGTAGCCGCTGACGTAGCCGCTGACGTAGCCGCGGTGCGGAGCTGAGGAGAGAGGACCGCTCCGGGCTGTGGGATTTGGGCGGGGACTTGGGATCAGCACTTTCTCCTCCCCAGGACTGCGGGGTGTGGAGGGCTGGGTGCGGCCGGACTAATCCCAGATCAGGTGTGGAGGCGGGCGGTGTGTCTGACCGGATGGAGAGCCAGGAGTCTAGAGGGGAGACCCAGGCCCATTGAAAAGAGATGGATAATTTCGGCTGATTGGCTAAATGTGTGTGACATCCTTAGCAGGGAGCACACCCGTTTCAACTGCCCCGTTTCTGTGTCCGCCAGTCAGCTGGTCGATGTGTGTTTTCTTGTCGTTCTGCTGAGCTATCACAGCACTCCAGTCAGGAACTGAAGTAGTTTTCAGGACGTTTTTAGTTTAAGGATGAATTTCCACTTGTCGGAAGTGTACCTCTACAGTGGGAAGCACAGCATCTTTTGTGTGAAAGGAAGGAAAAGATTATTTAAAGTTATTAATGAAGAGTTATTAATAAAATAGTTGGGTCTGTGTACCATTTTTTTAAAAAAATGAAAGGATAACCTTGAACTCGATTTTGAAGCTCAGTCCTCAGTCCCTCAGTGTTAAGCTTGTTCTCGGACAGACTCTCTGTGAGGGGTCCCAGTGGAGCTGTGGGGGTGGATATAACGCATCAGTCCCCAATGGGCAAGCCTTGCATCAGTCTAGTAATAGTCTTTTTGTGTGTTACAGAACAATCTCACTCTTACTCACTCTCACTCTCACTCTCACTCTCTTTCACTCCACTTCAGTAAAACCTTCTCTGATGCCTGAGTGGAAACTTGATTTATTATTTATTTTTTACCTGCTTGAATGATGTAAAGGGGGAGGCTTGAAGTCATACTACCTGTGACACAGAGCGAGGTCCCCCCCCCCCCCATGGGGGCCGAGAGCTGGCCGAGGGTCAGTCTCCCGCTTTTCAGGCTTTATAGTTTCTCATTTTTAACGGCCAGCCTGCTGACCGCGGTGGCGTGAAGCGTGGTCTGCTGGTGCTGACAGTCTGGGATTCGTGTGTGAGAGAGGGGGATTTACACCTGCCTCGCCCCAATGGGGTGCCACCGGGGGGGGGGGTCACAGGTGCCATTCCCAACCTGGGGCACTTCCGTGTCGCCCCTGAAGTGCTTTACCTCTCGAGCGATTTGTGGGCGGTTGTGTCCGCGCTTTAAGCCGAAGTTCAGCGCAGAATGGGCAGGCGACCGTAGACTGTAGGTTGGCTGCAAATTTCAGCTTGGGGATAGCACGGCCAGCTTCATCAGCAGCGGGGGGCTGGACCTACAACTTGCTGAGTGCCTTTCGCTTGCTTACGTGCGCCTGTGTGTTAAAGTAAGCTGTGGGAGGTGGCATGGGTGCTAAGCTAAAAGCATAGCGTTATGATGTTATTAATGCTGGCAGTGTGTGATGAAGGAAACCCCTGATTGTACCCCAGCTACCCCACAAGGCGTAAGGAAGTCATCGATTAGCAGGTCTGGTTCAGCTTGATTACACTGGGCCCTGCCCTTCCACCTCACTGCCCCCCCTCCTCATCTCTACCCCTCTCCATGCTCTCTCTCCCTCTCTGTCTCTACCCCTCTACCCATCTCCCTTCTCTCTCTCCCTCTCTACTACTGTCCCTTCTTTCTCTCTCTCTCTACTACTCTCCCTTCTCTCTCTACCCCTCTACTACTCTCCCTTCTCTATCTCCCTCTCTACTACTCTCCCTTCTTTCTCTTCCTCTCTGCCACACTCACTCTCTACTCCCTCTGCCCGTCTCCCTTCTCTCTCTCTCACTCCCCCTCTATCCCTCTCCCTTTCCCACTCTCCCCCTCTCTCCCAGTTTCTCCTCTCTCTCCCAGTTTCCCCTCTCTCTCCCTCTCTCTCTCCCCACTCCCCCTCCCCCCCTCCGTATGGGGATGAAGTTGTTTTCGGTGACACAGTGCAGACTCTGCTGTGGGTGGAGTCTCAGCGGTGCCGTTACCCGCTCTGTTCAGAGGGGGTTAGTGGGTAATCCCTCCGACTGCCATTACCAGAGCCCTGTCCCCATGGCAACGCCTCCAGCAATGCAAGGCTTGTGCCCCCCCCCACCCATAGTGAAACATTATTTAAACAGAAAGGGCTCCACAGAAGAACTGGGAAAACGTCCATACTCTGACCATGTTCATACAGGCCTGTGTGAGTGTGTGTGTGTGTATGGGCACGTGTGTGTGTGTGTGTGTGAATGAGTGAGTGTGTATGTATGTGTGTGTGTGTGTGAATGAGTGAGTGTGTATGTGTGTGTGTGTGTGTGTGTGTGTATGTGTGTGTATGTGTGTGTGCGTGTGTGTGTGCGTGAGTGAGTGAGTGAGTGTGTGTGTGTGTGTGTGTGTGTGTATGTGTGTGTGTATGTGTGTGAGTGAGTGTGTGAGTGTGTGTCTGTGTGTCTGTGTGAGTGTGTAAATGAGTGAGAGTCTGTGTTCTGTGTTCAGGGGTTTACAGACCTGTGTGTGTCTGTGTCTGTGTCTGTGTCTGTGTCTGTGTGTGTGTGTGTGTGAGTGAGTGAGTGAGTGTGCGTGCGCGTGCGTGTGAGTGTGAGTGTGCGTGTGAGTGCGTGAGTGTGAGTGTGAGTGTGTGAGTGTGTGCGTGTGTGTGTGAGTGAGTGTGTGTGTAATTGACTGAGACTGAGAGTGTGTGAGAGTGTGAGTGTAGGTGTGTTTGTGAGAGTGTGAGAGCGTTCTCCCAGGGGGGTCTGTCTGCGGTACACACACACGCTCGTTTGGTGCGCAGGTGGTGCTGAAGCACCTGTATCCCAGCTGTGTCCCAGGTGCTGTTGACGCTGCTGCCGGTTTTGGCAGGTGTGCCATGTTTAGTGGAAACTCTCACCGTACACCACAGGCCCATTACCCATCTCCCCCCCGTGCGCTCAACATGGGGGGTTTTTTCTGTGAGGATTTGAACAGGTTATTTTTCCCCTCTGGAAACGACTCTGTCCTGCACAGATGGGGGCCAGACACACGTTTTCGGGGGGGTTTTTCTTCCCCCCTCCCGCCAGCTCTGATTTGCCTTCTCGCCGCTGCACGCTCTCCTTGTTGGCGCACAGTCTGTGGGACGGCGTGTTAAATGAGCTTTTCGGGTCCGCGCGGCGCGCCCAGCTCCGGTTCGGCCGCCCCCGCCGCGGCGCCCGCTCAGACAGGCGGAGCGTTCGGGAGGGAGCACCTCTCTGCGCGGGACGCGGTCGGCGGGCGTCGCTGCTCCTGAACGATGCCGCTCGTCCTCGCTGATCCAGACTGAGCGCGCCCTCATTGTGTTCTCTGACTGGAGCGGGGCCTTCTGAAATTCTGTAGAGGGTCCAGAGGCCCCCTCACCCTCGGGGCGGGGCGCGTCCTGCGAGCCGGAGGAGGAGGAGGATGGTGAGGAAGATGGGGGGAGATTACGGGACGTGGCGGCCTGTGGGGGACAGATCTGGCGACCGAACCCGGAGCGCGGACCCGCCCCTCCCGCACGGTCAGGGGGCATCGGGTTCATTCCCCCGCTCCGCCCCCCCCCCCCCCCCTCGCCGCTATCTGCCCCGGGCAGCCGCCCCCCCGCGGGGGTGACGGGGTTCGCTCCGGCCGCCCCGCCGCCCGCCTGCGCCCCGCCGATAACGCCAGGGCCCCCGACTCCGCCCCTTCCTGCGCAGGGGCGGAGCCAAGAGAGGGACAGAGAGAGAAGCGCATGACGCAGGATGACTTCTTTTTTTTTTTTTCCCTTTTCCCTTTTTCTGCTCACTTCTTTATACGTTTTTGTCCCCCCCCCCCCCCTCCCCCCTCCCCCCTCCCCAGAGGCTGGCGTTGTGCTGACTGCCTGTTTTCTGAGACGCTGATCGATCCGATCGCCACCGCTCGCTCTCTCTAAATGACATCCCAGAGTCATCTGCCTTTCTGTTTTTGTTTCTGTTGTTGCCGTTGCTGGTGCAGTCCCGTGTTAAGCCTGTGCTATCCATTAGGGGCGGGGGGGGTGTGGTCTGTGCTGTGTCTCTAGCACACCCCCCCCCCCCCCCCTCATAATTAGCAGGGCTGTCAGGCTACCATATGGCTGGCTCCCTGATCCTGTTTGAGAAGGTTTACCTCGGGGCTGAGTAGGGAGGGGGTTGGTTGGAGGGGTGTGGGGTGGGTGTGGAATGTTTTCCTGCTGAAGACACGCATAGCTTTTCCCCTGCAGGTCCTCCCTCCCTCAAGTCCGCACGCACGTAATCAAAAGAAACACACGCACACACCCACACGCACACACACACACATACACATACACACACACACGCACGTAATCAAATAAAGACATACACACCCACACACACGCACACACATGCAGACACGCTCACTCTCTCTCTCTCTCTGGTGAGTTGGTGCTGCCAGACAGGGTGCTTCGGGGGGGGGGGGGGGGGGGGGGGGGTCAACACAGCTGGGAGACTCGCATACCCCCCCCCTCCTCCACCCCCCCACAGCGGCTCTGCGTGTCCGAGCGGCCTGTGGGCTCCTCCTGGGCTCTGTGTCGCAGACGTCACACTCTCTGCAGGGACCGCAGCGGGGAAGCAGACGCGCACGCAGGACACGCGTGCGATTAAACCGGGAGGAAGAGAGGGAAGGAGGGAAGGAGGGAGGGAGAGAGGAGTGCAGGTCTTGCACTGTCACTGTCTCTCTGTTCTCTGTGAGCTGGGATGAACAGAAGAGGCGCAGTATGTCAGCCTGGCGGTGTCGAGCGCCGTGTGACAGTGGCTTTCTTTCGGTTGGCGTCACTCCCCTGGAACTTTACCGCAGCCCCCCCCCTGGAACCCCCCCCCCCCCCCCTGCCCCCCGCCCCCCGCCCCCCGCCCCGTCAGCTGTTTCTGTCTTCAGTGGGAGGATTGGTAGAGACACTGAACGGCCCAGCTACAGTCCCTTATCTACCACAGCCCCCTCCACTTCCTGTCCCCATCCCTCCACCCCACCTCCACCCCCTCTCCCCCTCCCCCGCTCTTCCGTGCTCACGCGAGAGCGCACGTACGCACGTGCACGTTCGGCCGTCGGCTGTAATCGGCCGGTGATCTTTATCACCTCAGAGGGAGGATGGGCGGGGCGGCGGTTCGCTTCTCATTAAACTCGCTGAAAACCGAGCGCTCGTCACGTGGAGTTCATTTGCTTACCTGGAGAGTACAGAGCGGAAAGAACCCAGAGTGCAGGACAGAAGGGCCTCGTGCCCATTTTCACTGGCTGTAACCAGCACACCCTGTCACCCGCTATCTGCAAACACTCTTTCTGAAAGGGGAAGTGGCTCATCACTGCTCCCAGGAGAAATGATTTGGGCTGGGGAGGTGGATTTGGCCTGGGTGTGTGGATTTAGGCCGGGGGGTTGATTTGGGCCAGGGGGTGTGTGAATTTGGCCGGGGGGTTGATTTTGGGCTGGGGTTTGATTTTGGGCCGGGGGTTTGATTTTGGGCTGGGGGTTGATTTGGGCCAGCGGGCTTGAATTTGGCCTGGGGTTGATTTTGGGCCGCGGGGTTGATTTTGGCCGGGGGGTTGATTTTGGGCCGGGGGTTTGATTTTGGGCCGGGGGGTTGAATTTGGCCAGAGGTTTGATTTTGGGCCGGGGGTTTGATTTTTGGGCCGAGGGGGTTTGATTTTGGGCCGGGGGGCGGAGCTGAACTGGTTTTGGGGCGGAGCCGGGCCGGGTTGGGAAGGCCGTGTGCTGTAGCTCACGGTGACGAAACGGAGCCTCTGACCTTTCCGCAAACCCCTCCCCGAGCCCGTCTTACTGTCCCGCTAAGCCACCTGGATCAGGAATCCTCCATAAACCTGCCGTTGCCGGGGAGATCGCTCCCCGCCTGGCAACCACCAGCCGGGCCTCCAGCTGAGCTCCCATTGGCTGCAGCACAAGCCTCTTACTGTAGTTCTGTTTTTCCACTGAAGTATTTCTGTTGTTTTGTGAAATGAGAGATAATGCCCTTCACCCACTCCTGTGTGTGAGGAGACACCACACATTATCATTGGATTGGCTGATTATGACCAAATGCTGAGGTTTGCTGTCGCAACACTTTAATAAAGTCTTTTTTTTTATTGGTTTTAAGTGCTTAACAGCACAGTCGCTCCACCTCCTCTGGGATTTGTTGAGTCTTTGTTTTCCCCTCATTAAATTTAGACTTATTTTCAATAAGCCCTGCACAAGCTCCTGTTCCGTCCACAGCTGGGGGGGAACAGGGAGGGTCCTGTCCGTTCCTGGATTTCAGACCAGCTTCTGCTCGTAATTATTTAATCAGCCCAGTCATTTACGCAACCGGACATTTTAGCTGCATTCTGTAATATGAAGAGCAGCTGATTATTGGTTCTTGTACCTGTGGGCACTGCTGAAGCAGGAAAGGGCCTTCCCCAAACGGTTTCCACACACTTGGAAGCGTGCAGTTCTCTAGAATGTTATTGTATGCTGTAGCATTTAACATTTCCCTTCGCTGGAACCAAGGGGCCAAGCCCAAACCATGTAAAACAGCCCGAGACAATTATTCCTCCTCCATCAAACTTGGCAGTTGGCACTATGCGTTTGGGCAGATAGTGTTCTCCTGGCATTCGCCAAACACAGATCTGTGTGTCAGACTACAGGATTGTGAAGCATGATTCATCACTCCACAGAATGCATTTCCAGCGCTCCAAAGTCCAATGGTGGAGTTCTTTACACCACTCCAGCCGATGCTTGGCATTGCGCATAGTGATCTCAGTCTTGTGTACGGCTTCTCGGCTATGGACACCCATTTCACGAAGCTCTTGACGAAAGGTGCTTGTGCCAACATTGTTTCCAGACAGTTTGTAGTGAGTGTTGCAACTAAGGACAGATGATTTTTATGGGGTACACGCTTCAGCACTCTGCAGTCCCATTGCATTACATTTATTTGGCAGACGTCTTTATCCAAAGCGACGTACAATAAGTGCATAACGAAGGTCGTTAAGGTACGATACTCATTATGTAGCAGTTATTCATAGCCTTGAACACATTAAGTCCAGTTCACACAGTAAGCATAGGCTAGGTCAGAGAGTAGTGTTAAGTCAAACTAGGAGGCATAACAACAAGGTACAACATCAAGATAACGATACATGCAATATAAGTGCTGGATGGAGGTACATGTACATGAAAAGTGGCACTGGAAGTATATGTGTAACATGAAAGTGCTACAGGAACAAAGTGGAAGGATGTAAGTGATAAGAGTGATCCTAGATTGGGAGTGCCCTGCAGAGTGGGCTAGTTACAGTTAGTCCCGGTATAGTCTTAAGTCAGACCACTTCGGAAGATGGGCAATGACTGAGCGATCTTGTTCTGTGAGCCTTGCGTGGCCTGCCGCTTCGCAGCTGGGCTGTTGTTGCTCCTATATGTTTCTCCTACACAGCAACAGCTCTTACTGTTGACTGGGGCAGCTCTAGCAGGGCAGAAATTTGACATGTTGGAAAGGGGGCATCCTATGACAACGCCACGTTTGAAAGTCACTGAGAGTCTTCAGTACAGCCCATTAAACGCCAGTGTTTGTCTGTGATGACTGCATGGCCGTAGGCTTGATTTCATGCACCTGTTAGCAATGGGCGTGGCTGAAAGTAGCTGAAACTACCAATTAGAAGGAGTGTCCACATACATTTGGTCATGTGTGTATATCCCTTTACCCATGCGTTTCCCAGAAATGGTACCGTTTCCGCCTTGTACGTACTGTGGCCTCCAACTTTGTTTAGACTGCCGGTGGTCGTGACCCGAATGGCTTCGGCTAGCTTTGTTGCCTCCACCTGTGTGTTTGCACTTATTAAAGCCTTTTTGAATAAGTGCCTGAACGTAAAACACACCCGTGTGACTGACCCTCCGCGTGCGGGTCGTCGTGGAGAAGCGCGGCCTGAGAGGCTCCTCCCCCCCCCGCGCGACGGGGGCGTGCGGACGCGGGGGGCGATCGCCAGGCGCTGTTCGACGCCTCCTGGAGAGCAGCTGGGCTGGCTGCTGTTTGACGGCCCCATTGTTCCCCCTTCTTTTTATAGACGCACCTGAAACTCGAGGGCCTTTCAGGCCGCACCTGCCAGGCCTCTGATCTAAAATTGCAGAGGAAGTGAACGTGCGCGCTGATGCACGCACGCGCGCGCACACACACCCATACGCACGCGTGGAGGCGGGGCCTGGAGACTCATTTATAAAACGATCCTGCCGTCACGTTGCATTTTAAATAGTGGCATGCTCAGAATACCATGACTGAATCATCATTATTATTACCATTGTTATTTAAATAAAATCTCGCTCTGCTTGATGTGAGTTAATTGCTGGTTGTGTGAGGTGCTGTGAGTTTGAGAGCTGCGTGTGAAGCTCTGAAGTGCGCTGTGTTTGTGCTTTAAGAATAATATTTAATTGATCATTTTATGCTTGAACAGTGTGGGGGGGTAAAAATGTTGGATTGCGGCCTTATTTAGAGGAAAATGACTTACTGGTCACGTTCATGCAGGGGCCTTATTTATGTTGGGGCGTAGGCAAAAAGGAGACTGATTGTCTGGTCGGAGGGTTGCTGGTTCAAACCCCACCCTCATGTCGAAGTGTCCTTGAGCAAGACACCTAACCCACCGCTCTGGCGTGAGAGGCATCAATTGTAAAGCTTTGGATAAAAGCGCTATATAAATGCAGTCCATTTACCATTTACCATGTTCAAATCAAAGTTCTTTTCAGATTACGTACCACAGGTGTGTAAGACAGACCATTTTACACACCACAATTTTTTTTTAACCAGATTTCATTCCTGGGTTTGCTGCTGCTGGTACTTTGGTTTGGTTTGGGTTGGCTGTTGGTTGTTGTGTTGGGTTGGGTTGTCGGTTTGGGTTTGCGGTTTTGGGTTGCTGTTGGGTCGGTTTTGGTTGTGTGTTGGGTTGGGTTGTCTGTTGGGTTGTTTGGGTTGTTGGTTTTGGGTTGTATGTTGGGTTGGGTTGCTGTTGGGTGCTGTTAGATTGGGTTGTGTTGGGTTGGGTTTGGTTGTGTGTTGGGTTGGGTTGTCTGTTGGGTTGGTTTGGGTTGGCTGTTGGGTTGGGTTGGCTGTTGGGTTGGGTTGTCTGTTGGTTTGGGTTTGCTGTTAGATTGGGTTGTCTGTTGGTTTGGGTTTGGTTGTGTGTTGGGTTGGGTTGTCTGTTGGGTCGGTTTTGGTTGTGTGTCGGGTGGGTTGGGTTGGGTTGGTTTTGGTTGTCTGTTGGGTTGGTTTTGGTTGTGTGTCAGGTTGGGTTGTCTGTTGGGTTGGGTTGTCTGTTGGTTTGGGTTTGCTGTTAGATTGGGTTGTCTGTTGGTTTGGGTTTGGGTTGTGTGTTGGGTTGGGTTGTCTGTTGGGTTGTTTTGTCTGTTGGGTTGGGTTGGGTTGTGTGTTGGGTTGGGTTGTCTGTGGGTCGGTTTGGGTTGGCTGTTTGACTGTAATGTGCATACCTGCAGCACGTCTCTCAGGGTGAGTTAGGCTCTCTGCTATGCAGGTGACTGACAGGCTCTAATCACGGCTTTGATGTGTGAGGTCAGACCTGTCACGCGAGATGCAGGAAAAAAACCTCTCCGTTCCTCGTTAGGGTGCGGAGGTTGGGTAAGAGCAAAGGCAGAATGTTTTCATTGCGGGAAAATTTACCGCGCGCGGACTTGTGTTGAGTTTGTATGTTGTGTTTTTTTTTTTTCCAGTAAGTCATTTGTTTTTCTTTGTCTTTAGTCATAATTTGGTTTGGTCTAATTCTGTGAAGGATCGTGTGGCTGCCTCGAGGCTGGTTGGTGTTGGTAGTGTTAGTGTCTGTAATAAGTGTTAAGTATCTCACTCACACTGTCATTCACATTTTCAATTTGGGCTGAGCAATGTGCACGCATCTCTCTCTCTCTCTATCTCTCTCTGTCTCTCTCACTCTGTCTGTCTCTCCATCTCTCTCTCTCTCTCTTTCCGTCTCCCTCGCTCTGTCTGTCTCTCCATCTCTTTCTCTCTCTCTGTCTCTCTCTTGCTCTGTCTGTCTCCCCATCACTCTTTCTTCTCTCTCTCTCTCTCTCTCTCTCTCTCTCTCCCTCCCTCCAGCCCTCCAGCCCTGGGCATGCACAGACTGTTGTGGTGTGTGTGTGTGTGAGTGTGTGTGAGTGTGTGTGTGAGTGTGTGTGTGTGTGTGTGTGTGTGTGTGTGTGTGTGTGTGTGTGTGTGTGTGTGTGTGTGTGTGTGTGTGTGTGTGTGTGTGTGTGTGTGTGTGTGTGTGTGTGTGTGTGTGTGTGTGTGCGCTCTACCCTTTTTAGTTTCTGAATAAGTAGGCCATTGACCCAAATCTGCGGAGAGCTCTGAAAGGCCCGAGCGCAGCCAGCGTTTAAATGGGTCTGGGGTTTGTTCCCCCGCGCAGATGCCCGCGGCCGTCAGCGCGGCTGCGCGGGCACCGTTAGCGCAGCTGGCGTCTCCGTCGCACGCCAGCAGGTACGTCTTCAGGTGCCCGCGGGTTGCCAGGTTTCACCGGTGAGGAGGGAAGAGCCGCTCCTCCGGTCGCCGTAGAGCGCTCTGTGGTTTGGAGTGCGTAGAGCTGTCAGCGGCGGGGAAAAAGGAGGGGAAATGAGGATGTGCCGGAAAGTTCTTTGGGGGTAGAGTTGATAAAATGCCTCGGTGGCCAATTCTCCAGACGGAGGTGAAAAACATCTCAGAATAACTGGAAGAAAGTGGGTGGCAGCAGGGGGGGTTGGGTTTGCGGTCGGTGGCGAGGGGCAGGGGGGGGGGGGGGGGTTGGGGTTTGAGTTTGGGGGTAGCGGGCGCTCGGTAGATGCCAAACCCGGCCTGCCGGAGGTTTCTCTCTGGCGTCCCTCTCAGAGCCCGAGCTGATTACCCTTTCTGTTCCCGCCAAACCGCCCGCCTCCAGCTGCCTCCTCGCCACGGTTACGCCCCACTGCTGCTTTCAGCCGCCTCTGCTCTCTGATAAAACTGCTTCTGCTGGCTGTGTGTGTGTATGTATGTGTGTGTGTGTGTGTGTGTGTGTGTTTCACACGCACATGAGTGTGTGTGTGTGTGTGTGTGTTTCACATGCGCATGAGTGTGTTTGTGTGTGTGTGTGTTTCACACGCGCATGAGTGTGTGTGTGTGTGTGTGTGTGTGTTTCACACGCGCATGAGTGTGTGTGTGTGTGTGTGTGTGTGTGTGTTTTTTTGTTTTTCTTGCTGAACACATTTTTGATATGTGCTGAAGCCTTGATGTCAAAAATAACATAAGAACAGAAAAGGCCTGCCCTCATGATTAGAAATGAATTCATTAATAATTAAAATTCTGTTTTTGTTCATCTAATTGTAATAGTACTCTTTGGCCTTCACGTAGTTTCTTTTTGTCTCTAAAATCTGTAGGGTTATCAGAGATGCCTGGCCTGGGTTCAGTGAGATTTTTTTGTCCTTACTTCTAACTCAAATAGATGAACTCACCGGATTGCTTGTGATGGATGAAAATGCTGCTAGTGAATTTCATTGCAAGCAAAGTCTGAGGCCACATTGTGATTGAATCCAAGCCGCTGTATTAGTTGTACTGAAACTATTGATGCTCTCTTCAGATTACATTCGTGAAATAATTTCCTTTCGTGCACGTCTAGCATGAAAGGTTTTCAGCCAATGCTGGTTTGCTTCAAGATTCTAACGTATTTGAATGTCCATTTATAATTCATGGATATGCGTGATTTTGATTTCAACGGCCAAATCATTCAGAACAAAATCTATCTCCTGCATGAATATTCATGGGATGTGAGTGTCTGGACAGGGCTTTTCAGAGTCGCCTCTGACGCACTGTAGCCGGGACAGGAAGGAAGCACCAGACTCTGGCCCGTCGGAGCCATTAGCGTCTGAAACGCAGGTGCCTCATGAATATTCAGCGGCGGTGCGGCCGTCGCTCCTAGTCTCTGCTTCCAGTCGCCGCGCACACACTTGCTGAATTACTGCGACTGGCAGCCATTCAGAATTCAGCACCAGTTCCAGACCTAATTAATATTCATGAGACAGATCAGGTCCTCTTCGACAGGGTTTGAGAGGCACCGGAGAGGTGGCCTTGCCTACATTTCCCAGCAGCCCTTGGGGCCTCATTCTGAAGTCGTGCTCTGATGGCCGTGGATCCAGTGACTTGAGGAGGAGTGTTTAATCAAATAAGAGCTGCGGTTTGCGTTTTTCTGTTTTTTTTTTTTTTTGTTATAGTTTCACTTTCTTATTTTGCTTCTTTCGTTTATCACTTGACTTCCCTGAAGAAATGTTCTAATGTGACTGGAAGTGGTTTATAATAAGTAGCCTATATATAAGTATAATAAGTTTACCTATTGTGATTTTTACATTTTCTCAACTCGCTCCAAACTAAATGAGATTACCAAATTTAAAAATACTGCATGTGTAATTTCAGCAAGCAGGTGCTTAGGCTCTGTTTGATAGAGCACTGAACTCGGGGCAGTGTGGGGGAGAAGGCTCAGCGGTGGGCACCGTGGTGCTTAGATTGAACGCGCCCCCCTCCGTGCAGGTTCGGCAGCGTTTAAGTAAACGAGCTGTTTTTGTCAGGCGCTCAGCGGGTCAGGGCTTATCCCCCGAGGGCCGTGGCGTGAGCGGACTCGCACGGGACCCCGGCCGGTCACGTGACCGTTACCCACAACCCCCCTCTCCGAGCCGCGGGGCGAAGGATAACCGGATCCCGCTGTGAACTGCTGCGACGACGGCCCTGACCTCTCCACCTGCGCGCCGGTCACGTGTGGTGTGTGTGTGTGTGTGTGTGTGTGTGTGTGTGTGTGTGTACGTGTGTGTGTGCACGTCTGCGGTGGCGTCAGTAGGCTGGGTTTACTTAGTGTTCGTGGGGGGGGGGGGGGGGGTGAGGGTCAGAATGCGTGCAGGTTCGTCGCTGCTCCCAGTGGACCGCTTGCGGTCACGGTCATGGTCATCGGTCACAGCTAGAGCTGAGCGGCTGACAGAGACACAGGGTCCGGCTGGGGAAGCCTGTAAAGGGTGTGTGTGTGTGTGCGTATGTGTGTTTGTGTGCGTGTGTGCATATGCGTGTGTGCGTGCGTATGTATTGCGTGCGTATGTGTATGTGCGTGCATGCGTGCGTGCGTGTGTGCGTGCGTATGTATTGCGTGCGTATGTGTATGTGCGTGCGTGCATGCGTGCGTATGTGCGTGCGTGCGTATGTATTGCGTGCGTATGTGTATGTGCGTGCGTGCGTGCGTGCGTGCGTGCGTGCGTGCGTGCGTGCGTATGTGCGTGCGTGCGTGCGTGTGTGCGTGCGTATGTATTGCGTGCGTATGTGTATGTGCGTGCATGCGTGCGTATGTGCGTGCGTGCGTGCGTGTGTGCGTGCGTATGTATTGCGTGCGTATGTGTATGTGCGTGCGTGCGTGCGTGCGTGCGTATGTATTGCGTGCGTATGTGTATGTGCGTGCATGCGTGCGTATGTGCGTGCGTGCGTGCGTGTGTGCGTGCGTATGTATTGCGTGCGTATGTATTGCGTGCGTATGCGTGCGTGCGTGCGTGCGTGCGTGCGTATGTGCATGCGTGCGTGCGTGTGTGCGTGCGTATGTGTATGTGTGTGTGTGTGCGTGCGTGCGTGCGTGCGTGTGTGTGTGTGTGTGTGCGTACGTGTGTGCGTGCGTGTGTGCGTATGTGCGTATGTGTGTGTGCGTGCGTGCGTGCGTGCGTATGTGTATGTGCGTGCGTGCGTGCGTGCGTGCGTGCGTGTGTGCGTATGTGTGTGTGCGTATGCGTGTGTGAGTGCGTGAGTGCGTGCGTGCGTGAGTGCGTGCACACACATTGATGTGTTCGTTTGCGAAAGCGCTCGTGGGAGTGCAGCTAGGTCAGGCGCTGGCCTCCTTGCCCGTTGCAGGTAAGAGTTAGCCTAGCATACTGCTGCTCCTGTGTCTGGCAGCAGGAGGGGCTTGAGTTTGGAATGCTGGGTAATCCCATCGTATTCCCCTTGAACCTGAAACAGGCCTGTTTAAAAAAAGAATGGAGCAGCCTTCCTCTCCCGCTCCATTCGCTCTTTAATTCTGTTTTAGCACGTGCGAAAAAAGTGTGTGAACCGCGCGCCGGGAGCGAGGCCGTCAGCGAGCCCGCGTAGCCCCGCCTCCACGTCTCATTCCGCCACTAAAAATAAAACCCCACCGACACCACAAACAAAAAAACCCCACGTCTCTGCTCCGGGCCAGCCGAGGCAGATTTTGCGTGGATGACGCGTGCTGAGGGTTTGACAGGCGCAACGGGATTAGATGAGACAGACACCCTCTCTCTCTCTCTCTCTCTCTCTCTCTCTGTCTCTCTCTCTCTCTCTCTCTCTCTCTCTCTCTCTCTCTCTCTCTCTCTCGTCTCTGTCTCTGTCTCTGTCTCTGTCTCTGTCTCTCTCTGTCTCTCTCTCTCTCTCTCCCTCCCACTCTCTCTGTCTCTCTGTCTCTCTCTCTCTCTCTCTCTCTCTCTCTCTCGAGCCGCTTTAATCTTCGCTGAGGCCCGTGAAGACCTTGTGACCCTCAGCGTCCGCTCGGCGCGGGTTGGGGGGGGGAGTCGGGGGGGGGGCAGTCTGGTGTTGGGCGTGCGGCCCGGACGAAGGGATGGGCGGAGGGAGAGGGATTGGCGCTTCTGTGTGCCGCGGCTCCGCCCCCCTGCAGTTCACTCACCAGTCCAGTAGGGGCGTGATGGAGCTCCAAATCCACAGCTCGGGTTAAGCCTCAATATTTCAATTAGTCTCGTTACAATTAGTTTCTTTTGTAGTGGGGTAAGTCGGGTCAGGGTTCAAAGACGTGTTCTTCCCCTGCCCATGCCCTGATGCTGTCTGGTGCTCCAGATTCTTGCTACTCTGTAAAGTGTCTTTGTGACAGTTCTCTGTAAAAAGCTCTATACAAATAAAATTAAATCGAAAGATAGAAGTATTTTTCCTGTTGTAACAAAATTATGTATTTGTATGAGCTCAAATCTTTTTGATTTGATTAAATAATGTCTATATTTATGCAAACTGATATTTCGTTCCTGTTGCTGCTTGTCTAATGATGAACACACCTGTGTGTGGTGTATTGGCGATCCTGAAGGATTGGCAGCCCTAGCTTGTGTCGTGTGCTTGTGTCTGTGCGATTTCCCCTGTCTGTCCGTGACTCGGTGTGGAATTTCGATGAAGCTTGAGGAAGCAGTTGTCCCTGTGTGACAAGGACCCATTGACTAAGATTTCGGGCAGTTGGCGTGTGACGGTAGCTCTGTGGGGGGGGGGGGGGGGGGGGGGGTGGGGTGGGAGGGGGGCAGGCCAGGATGGGATTAGGGAGATGCTGGGTAAAATTTCTGGCTGTTCAGCAGCCTTATAGCCCAGCATAGCTAAGTGCTTTAGGCTCTGTCTCTAGTTTACCTCCCAGTCCTCAGAAAGCTGAGAGAGAGAGAGAGAGCAATGAGAGAGAGAGAGAGGGGGAAAGGGAGAGACTTCCGTCTATACTGCAATAAATATACAGAAATTCGCAAGAACTTCTTTGAAAATAGAAAAGTAATACTTCCAGAAATTTGCAAGTTCTTTGAAAATAGAAAAAGTAATACTTCCACACTTCCCGATAAACAAAAAAAAAAGACTACTGGCTGAAGGACGCACTAGCTGCACTGTATGTGACAACCTGTCATCAACACAGAAGCGCAATGACTGTCAACATCTGCAGTTAATTGTTATTTACATGCTGTATATTACATGGCTGTATGTGTAGGCTTATGTTTTTGTTTATGTTGTATACGCATATGAGTATATTAGTTTACAGGTTGTAGAGTTGGTTTTATTATAATGTTATTTGTTATTACTGTTCTTTGTAACTCTTGCTTTGGAGAGAGAGAGAGAGAGTGGTGTTGCAGTGGGTAGCACTGTCGCCTCACAGCAAGAAAGTCCCGGGTTTGAATCCAGCCTGGGCCTTTTTATGTGGAGTTTGCACGTTCTCCCTGTGTCTGCTTGGGTTTCCTCCGGGTTCTCCAGTTTTCCTCCGGTGAATTTTGATGGATAGTGGAGAAAAGCACTTGGGAATTTATAGTTTCATCAATAACCAAGAATATGCCTGTCTTGCAGTCTTAACAGCTCTGTAGAGACCCGGTTGGTTCCATAAGGATTTCATAATCAACCTGTAATTTTTGTTCTCCTCCCATTTGCGTTATACTTTGTGGCCATTTATTTTTGACTGTAAAATTAATCCATTCATCAGTCGTGTCTTTGGATTTATAGAGACCTTTTTATCTTTTCTGGGGCCATAATATCCAGAGTAGTCCTCAGCTGGCTGTTAAATCTGTCATGTTCATGAGCTTTGAGAGTGTCCGGATACCCAGAGGGAACGTTCACAAGCTCAGAGAAAATTTTAAAAGCACCTTTTGATTTTGTGTTGCGTATTATTAGTTTTTTTTTTTTTGTAGCCAGGTGCGTGTATGTGTGCGTGTGTGCGTGTGCTTGTGTGTGTGCGTGCGTGTCCGATATGGTGGCTTTTACAGTGTGCACGTTTTCTCCTTAGTGTTATGCTAACCGCTAACTGTATGTACATTCCACCTGTGCTGTGCATGAATGTGTGCTTGTGGTACGTTGTTATTGGCAGGTGATGGTCTTTTTGGTGAGCTTATGCCCAGTATGGATTGCCCAGTTGGTGACGTTTGGTTATTCCCGCTCTCCCTATATACAGGGGCGATATAGCTCAGGCGGTAAGACCGATTGTCTGGCAGTCGGAGGGTTGCCGGTTCAAGCCCCGCCCTGGGCATGTCGAAGTGTCCTTGAGCAAGACACCTAACCCCTAACCTCTAACTGCTCTGGCGAATGAGAGGCATCAATTGTAAAGCGCTTTGGATAAAAGCGCTATATAAATGCAGTCCATTTACCATTTACCATCCCCCCTTCCACAGGTCAGTGACGGATCCACGGGATGGCAAGCGGGTGGCCCTCAAAAAGATGCCCAACGTCTTCCAGAACCTCGTCTCCTGCAAGAGGGTCTTCCGCGAGCTGAAGATGCTCTGCTTCTTCAAACACGACAACGTGAGTGAGAGTGTGGCGCTACTGCATCACCGCCCTTTACCCCCTCATTTAAACCCCTCCCACGGCAACCCCTCATTTAAACCCCTCCCATAGCAACCCCTCAGTTTAGCCACTCCCACATCAACCCCTCATTTAAACCCCTCCCACGGCAACCCCTCATTTAAACCCCTCCCACAGCAACCCCTCAGTTTAGCCACTCCCACATCAACCCCTCATTTAAACCCCTCCCCATCAACGGCAACAACCCCTCAGTTTAGCCACTTTAAAACCACTCCCACAGCAACCCCTCAGTTTAGCCACTCCCACAGCAACCCCTCATTTAAACCACTCCCACAGCAACCCCTCAGTTTAGCCACTCCCACATCAACCCCTCATTTAAACCACTCCCACGGCAACCCCTCATTTAAACCACTCCCACATCAACCCCTCATTTAAACCCCTCCCACAGCAACCCCTCATTTAAACCACTCCCACGGCAACCCCCTCATTTAAACCACTCCCACGGCAAACCCCTCATTTAAACCCCTCCCACAGCAACCGCTCAGTTTTGCCCACTCAGCTCCCTCTAATTTCTGCTGTCCTAATTGTGTGTAATTGTGTTTGATTGATCACCATGAACGGTCACAGTTAAAGCTGGGTGACTGAAACCTCTTTTGACTGCCACTCATTTGGCTAAATATGACTTCTAAAGGTGTTTTAATGTAGGAGTTGTATTTTAACCCTCCTTTTTGGGGGGGTACTGTTTCTTCAGCCTCCACACTCCGTATAATCAGAGTATGGATGATTCTGATGAGCGTGATGCTCTGCAGTTATCTTTCCCCCTGTGGTTTGCATGACCTTCTCTGGCAGATCTGAGTCCACTGATGTGATGTGATTAGATGGCTGCACACCCACACACACACACACACACGCACGCTCATGTACACACACACACACACACACACTTCTATACACACACACGCACACACACACGCACGCTCATGTACACACACACACACGCACACTCATGTACACACACACAAACTTCTATACACACATGCGCAGGTACACACGCACGCTCACACACACACACACACACACACTTCTATACACACATGCGCAGGCACACGCACATGTACGCACGCACACACACACGTGCACACATGTACACACATTCACACGCACACACATGCACACACACACACACTCACACACACACACACACCACACACTCATGTACACACACACACACACACACACACACACACACATGCTGATGTGCACAGACACGGTCCTCATGCAGTCTTCTCCTCACAGGTTCTCTCCGCCTTGGACATCCTGCAGCCCCCGCACATCGACTACTTTGAGGAAATGTATCCTTCAGCACCGAGCGCTTCCCCAGCATGCACTGGGGCTGATCAGAAAGGGACCTTCTGTACTGTTTCGCCTTCAGCGGTTCCAGCCTTCTGCAATGACAGCGCATGCCAGACAAGACATCCTGTTGATTGGTATCTGGCACGGTGGGCTAGTGTACAGTACAGTCTCTCAGATGGGACGTCCTGTTTATCGGGGGCTGGCACGGTGGGCTAGTGTACAGTACAGTCTCTCAGATGGGACGTCCTGTTTATCGGGGGCTGGCATGGAGGGCTAGTGTACAGTACAGTCTCTCAGATGGGACGTCCTGTTTATCGGGGGCTGGCATGGCGGGATTGTGCCCAGTACAGTCTCTCAGATGGGACGTCCTGTTTATCGGGGGCTGGCATGGTGGGATTGTGTACAGTACAGTCTCTCAGATGGGACGTCCTGTTTATCGGGGGCTGGCATGGCGGGATTGTGCCCAGTACAGTCTCTCAGATGGGACGTCCTGTTTATCGGGGGCTGGCATGGTGGGCTAGTGTACAGTACAGTCGCTCAGATGGGACGTCCTGTTTATCGGGGGCTGGCATGGTGGGCTAGTGTACAGTACAGTCGCTCAGATGGGACGTCCTGTTTATCGGGGGCTGGCATGGTGGGCTAGTGTACAGTACAGTCTCTCAGATGGGACGTCCTGTTTATCGGGGGCTGGCATGGTGGGCTAGTGTACAGTACAGTCTCTCAGATGGGACGTCCTGTTTATCGGGGGCTGGCACGGTGGGCTAGTGTACAGTACAGTCTCTCAGATGGGACGTCCTGTTTATCGGGGGCTGGCACGGTGGGCTAGTGTACAGTACAGTCTCTCAGACAGGACGTCCTGTTTATCAGGGTCTGGCATGGTGGGATTGTGTACAGTACAGTCTCTCAGACAGGACGTCCTGTTTATCAGGGTCTGGCATGGTGGGCTAGTGTCCAGTACAGTCTCTCAGACAGGACGTCCTGTTTATCAGGGTCTGGCATGGCGGGATTGTGCCCAGTACAGTTGCTCAGATGGGACGTCCTGTTTATCGGGGTCTGGCATGGTGGGCTAGTGTACAGTACAGTCTCTCAGACGGGACGTCCTGTTTATCGGGGGCTGGCATGGTGGGCTAGTGTACAGTACAGTCTCTCAGATGGGACGTCCTGTTTATCGGGGGCTGGCATGGTGGGATTGTGCCCAGTACAGTCTGCTCAGATGGGACGTCCTGTTTATCGGGGGCTGGCATGGCGGGATTGTGCCCAGTACAGTTGTTCAGATGGGACGTCCTGTTGATCGGGGTCTGGCATGGTGTTGTAGTGCCTATCATGCCAAAATGATGTGCTAAAATGATACTTTTAAAACGGCACCAGTGCCTGAACCGATACCTTCTCTAAAATAATAATAATCTTTCCTTTGTGAGGCGCTGTATCTACTGATTTTGGGGGGAGATGACTTCAGGGAAGGGGTGGGCGTGATGGTACCCTTGTATGAAAGTTAGGCTGATGGACAGACAGACGGACGGACAGACAGACGGACGGATGAGGAGCAGTCAGACGGCATGGTGGTTTTGAGGGCGGAGTTGAGGGCGGTTTTGAGGGCGGAGTTGAGGGCGGTTTTGAGGGAGGAGTTGAGGGCGGAGTTGAGGGCGGTTTTGAGGGAGGAGTTGAGGGCGGTTTTGAGGGAGGAGTTGAGGGCGGTTTTGAGGGCGGTTTTGAGGGCGGTTTTGAGGGAGGAGTTGAGGGCGGTTTTGAGGGAGGAGTTGAGGGCGGTTTTGAGGGCGGAGTTGAGGGCGGTTTTGAGGGAGGAGTTGAGGGCGGAGTTGAGGGCGGTTTTGAGGGCGGAGTTGAGGGCGGAGTTGAGGGCGGTTTTGAGGGCGGAGTTGAGGGCGGTTGTCGATCCGGACCGGTCCGCTGCTCAGGCGTCGGACCCTCGTTCTCAAGGGTGCCGCCAGAGGCAGTCTGGGAAGGCAGAGTGGCGGCCTGTCTCCATCGCACGAGAAAAACCGGTTTGTGCTTTTACCCCCCCTCCCCCCCCCCAGAGGAACAGCACGTTCAGAACCACTGATCCTCGCTCGCTACCCTTTTTTCTGGAATTATCTTCAGAGTTGGGGAGGGTGAAATAGCTTGTTCCAAAATTGAAAGGTTTGTTACTGTTTTAATACAGGGTATTATCTTATCACTGAAATGGACGTGCTGCTCGGGTTTTTAAAAAATTTCCATTAAGTCACTTGATAAGCCTTTCATAAGCCTCTTACTTAATGCCTTTTTTTTTCCTTTTTTTAATACCCTGCGTGTTTCTCTGATTCAGACTAGGCCATTTTTGTGAATTAGGGAAATACTCAGCCCTGAAATAAACGCGAATGAAGAACTTGCCTGCGTTGGTAGGGGGGCCGGTTTGAGCGCATTATTTTTAGGTCTTACTCATCCCGCGTGACTCAGCTTTGGCTCAACCTGCACATTTTTTAAAAACGCTGCCTTCGCCTTTTCCACTTTCGTCGTAAAAACGGTTTGGAGTTTATCGTTGAAGCGCAGGATGGCCGGCTTCGCTAGCTCTGGCGCGCACGCGGGTCGAGCAGATCGGTCGGAGGTGGCCCGGCGCTGTGGTCTCGGGTTCGAGAGAGTGGCCCCCCTGTCGGGCTGTATGGCTTGTTGCGTGCGCTGCCTGGCGTTCGCTGTGGGGTTTTCCCACAGGATTTAGCCGTTTTGAAGATCTTAAGAAGATCCACAATCTTTGCGTGGTCACTCCCACCTCTGACGCTCTTTTACGTGAGGCCCCTTCCATTCCAGTCATAAGCCGGTCTGTGACTTACGTGAATGTCAGACTGATTCGGTTTTATCACAAACCTTTAAGCACGGCCTGTGCAGTGTGTGACCCCCGTGACCGTAGCCTGTGACCGCATGTGTGGTGTGAGCGTTCCTCAGGTGGATATACCAGCGATTTTCCTAAAAGACGGCGATTAAATGTGCGATGTTCTCCATGGTAGGGTTTTGTTCGGCTTTGAAAGTCGTGTAATGTAAACCAGTGTTTCTCAACCCTGGGCCTGGGGACCCACTGCCCTGCTCCAACACACCTGATTCAAATGAATGGGTCGTTATCAGGCTTCTGCAGAGCTAGATGACGACCATTCATTTGAATCAGGTGTGTTGGAGCAGGGAGACATCTAAAACGTGCAGGGCAGTGGGTCCCCAGGACCAGGGTTGAGAAACACTGGTGTGAACGAGACATAAAGCACGTTCACGGGGGCTGTGGAGCTTTACTCAAAGGCTGTAGGTTTCCTTCTCAGATGAGGCTCAACCACTGGGCCTCATTCACAAAACCTTTCTTAAATTATTCTTACTTTTGTTCTTAAGAATGTTCACGACACGTGCAGAACTTTGTTTTTTGTGCGTACCCCAGATGTATGAGATGATGAATGCTGACTGTTTTGTAAATTTTATGTGCAATCCGTTCATGTGCTTTGCGTAAGGAAACAGCCGTGAACAAATACAGATAAGAAAAAAAATGATGAATGCCGAAATATTCTTGGAAACGTTCTTACGCACAACGCACGATCAAATGCGATCGCACGCATGTTTTGTGAATGAGGCCCAATGTACCTTTCAGAAAAGTGCCCTTCCTCAGAGAGAGTATCTTCCTCAGAGAAATATCCAGTCGTAAAAATAGAAAACGTTTCATAATAAAAAAAAAGTCTATGTATGGGTTTCCTGCCCGAGGTCAAAGTCTACTGCGGAGCTGATTAACGTTGTAATATTAGAGCTGTTAGGAAGCGGTATTTTTGGAAGTGCGACAGGTTTTTTTTTTTTTGCAGTCTCCCTTCAGAACGCCTCACGAAGCGAGAGGAACGGCGAGAGCGGTCAGGCTGACTCAAGCGGGAGTTCACCGGGCGAGATGCCGGCGTCTGATAGCGGAACCGAGCGCTCGGGGGGGGGGGGGGGCGGCGGGGGGCGGGCGGCGAACCGGCCCGGGGACGGAAGCCGTTCGAGGCGTCGGGGGCTTATCTTCGGAAAAAAAAAACGCGGAGGGGCCAGCCGCTGGGGGAGAACCGCGACCGTGGAAAGTGCTGACCGCGGTCGGGATGACGAACAACAGAGCGGTTTTACTGCTAATGAACAGTTACCGGAACGTTCCGCCCCGGCCCCCCCCTCTCTCGAGACTACGGGGCTGTGCCACCGTTCAGAAGCATTAAAACTCCAGAGCCTGGAATCCCGAATAATGCTCTTCAGCTGTTGTTTTATTATGCAGTCAAATCACCGCTAGATCTTTTATTGTGTGGCCAAGTGTCACTCCACTGCACGCAGTGTCGTCTGCAGAGAGTTATACGGCAACGTATTTAGTGGTAATTTCACTTCAGCGTTATGGAATAAGGGCTCAAATTCACAGTTATGGAGTGGAGCTGCGTGGAATTTGGCCTAGTTCACTTCCATCACGACTTGGAGCTCGCTAGCGGGGGCTATATGCCTGTATAGCAGGAGCTATATGTCTATATAGCAGGGCTATATGTCTGTATAGCAGGGCTATATGTCTGTATAGCAGGGCTATATGTCTGTATAGCAGAGCTATATGCCTGTATAGCAGGGCTATATGTCTGTATAGCAGGGCTATATGTCTGTATAGCAGGGCTATATGTCTGTATAGCAGGGCTATATGTCTGTATAGCAGGGCTATATGTCTGTATAGCAGGGCTATATGTCTGTATAGCAGGGCTATATGTCTGTATAGCAGGGCTATATGTCTGTATAGCAGAGCTATATGTCTGTATAGCAGGGCTATATGTCTGTATAGCAGGGCTATATGTCTGTATAGCAGGGCTATATGTCTGTATAGCAGGGCTATATGTCTGTATAGCAGAGCTATATGTCTGTATAGCAGGGCTATATGTCTGTATAGCAGAGCTATATGCCTGTATAGCAGAGCTATATGTCTGTATAGCAGGGCTATATGTCTGTATAGCAGGGCTATATGTCTGTATAGCAGGGCTATATGTCTGTATAGCAGAGCTATATGTCTGTATAGCAGGGCTATATGTCTGTATAGCAGAGCTATATGCCTGTATAGCAGAGCTATATGCCTGTATAGCAGGAGCTATATGTCTGTATAGCAGGGCTATATGCCTGTATAGCAGGAGCTATATGTCTATATAGCAGGGCTATATGTCTGTATAGCAGGGCTATATGTCTGTATAGCAGGGCTATATGTCTGTATAGCAGAGCTATATGCCTGTATAGCAGGGCTATATGTCTGTATAGCAGGAGCTATATGTCTGTATAGCAGGGCTATATGTCTGTATAGCAGAGCTATATGTCTGTATAGCAGGGCTATATGTCTGTATAGCAGGGCTATATGTCTGTATAGCAGGGCTATATGTCTGTATAGCAGGGCTATATGTCTGTATAGCAGGGCTATATGTCTGTATAGCAGAGCTATATGTCTGTATAGCAGGGCTATATGTCTGTATAGCAGAGCTATATGCCTGTATAGCAGAGCTATATGCCTGTATAGCAGGAGCTATATGTCTGTATAGCAGGGCTATATGCCTGTATAGCAGGAGCTATATGCCTGTACAGCTGGAGCTATATGTCTGTACAGCTGGAGCTATATGTCTGTATAGCAGAGCTATATGTCTGTACAGCAGGAGCTATATGTCTGTATAGCAGGAGCTATATGCCTGTATAGCAGGAGCTATATGCCTGTATAGCAGGGCTATACGTCCGTACAGCTGGAGCTATATGTCTGTATAGCAGAGCTATATGTCTGTACAGCTGGAGCTATATGTCTGTATAGCAGAGCTATATGTCTGTACAGCAAGAGCTATATGTCTGTATAGCAGGAGCTATATGCCTGTATAGCAGGAGCTATATGCCTGTATAGCAGGGCTATATGCCTGTATAGCAGGGCTATATGTCTGTATAGCAGGGCTATATGCCTGTGTAGCAGAGCTATATGCCTGTATAGCAGGGCTATATGTCTGTATAGCAGGGCTATATGCCTGTATAGCAGGAGCTGTATGCCTGTGTAGCAGAGCTATATGCCTGTATAGCAGAGCTATATGCCTGTATAGCAGAGCTATATGCCTGTATAACAGGGCTATATGCCTGTATAGCAGAGCTATATGCCTGTATAGCAGGGCTATATGTCTGTATAGCAGGAGCTATATGTCTGTATAGCAGGAGCTATATGTCTGTGTAGCAGAGCTATATGTCTGTATAGCAGGGCTATATGCCTGTATAGCAGGGCTATATGCCTATATAGCAGGGCTATATGCCTGTATAGCAGGAGCTATATGCCTGTATAGCAGGAGCTATATGCCTGTATAGCAGGAGCTATATGTCTGTATAGCAGGAGCTATATGTCTGTATAGCAGGAGCTATATGCCTGTATAGCAGGGCTATATGTCTGTATAGCAAGGCTATATGTCTGTATAGCAGGGCTATATGTCTATATAGCAGGAGCTATATGCCTATATAGCAGAGCTATATGTCTGTATAGCAGGGCTATACGTCCGTACAGCAGGAGCTATATGCCTGTATAGCAGGAGCTGTATGCCTGTATAGCAGGAGCTATATGCCTGTATAGCAGGGCTATATGCCTGTATAGCAGGGCTATATGCCTGTATAGCAGGGCTATATGCCTATATAGCAGGAGCTATATGCCTGTATAGCAGAGCTATATGCCTGTATAGCAGAGCTATATGCCTGTATAGCAGGAGCTATATGCCTGTATAGCAGGAGCTATATGTCTATACAGCAGGAGCTATATGCCTGTATAGCAGGGCTATATGTCTATATAGCGGGGCTATATGTCTGTATAGCAGAGCTATATGTCTGTATAGCAGAGCTATATGCCTGTATAGCAGGGCTATATGTCTGTATAGCAGGAGCTGTATGTCTGTATAGCAGTGCTATGTGCCTGTATAGCAGAGCTATATGCCTGTATAGCAGGGCTATATGCCTGTATAGCAGAGCTATATGCCTGTATAGCAGGAGCTATATGTCTGTATAGCAGGGCTATATGCCTGTATAGCAGGAGCTATATGTCTGTATAGCAGGAGCTATATGTCTGTATAGCAGGGCTATATGCCTGTATAGCAGGAGCTGTATGTCTATATAGCAGGGTTATATGCCTGTATAGCAGGAGCTGTATGTCTGTATAGCAGGAGCTATATGTCTGTATAGCAGGGCTATATGCCTGTATAGCAGGAGCTGTATGTCTATATAGCAGGGTTATATGTCTGGGCTCCATCGACAGCATTGTGGGTGAGTCGAACGTAGGACAAAGATATCGAAAAATCTGAACTATCCTTTCAATCGGCAAATTCGCGCAAGTTCACACGCCATCCTGGAAAGCCGTTTCTGCCGTGTGAAGCCCTCTGTCTTCCAGTCGGCTCTTGTTTCTCTTCCTCGTTGTTGTGTCGGGAAACCTTCCGACCTGCCGGGGAGAGCGAGCGTCGAGCTGTCAGGCATTTATTTTTAGCTCACACCTGACCCGTGGCGGCGCTCTGCCAGAGAATGTCGGCCGCTTCTCTCTGAACAACCGCACATCTGTTTATTATTGTGTGTGTGTGTGTGTGTGTGTGTGAGTGTGTGTGTGTGTGTGTGTGTGTGTGTGAGTGTGTGTGTGTGTGTGTGTGTGTGTGTGTGTGAGTGTGTGTGCATTTGAGAGCGTGTGTGTTCGTTTGTGAGCGAGTGTGTGTGTGTTTGAGAGGATGTGGGTTTAAGTGTGTGTGTGCGCGTTTCAGAGCAAGTGTTTGTGTGTGTGTGTGTGTGTGTGTGTGTGTGCGTGCGCGTGTGCGTTTGTGTGTGCGCGTATCGATGTTCGATACAGAGCAGGGTCTCTTCCCCTCTCTTCATGTCTGACCTCCCTCACTGGGGGCTTTGCTCTGTAAGTGGTTGCTGGTGAAAAGCTTTCATTGAGTAGTCAGGTTGTTTTTGGAGATGCTTTCCAGGCGCAGGAAGCAGCTTCTTCTTCTTCTTCTTCTTTTCTGCTTCGTCTGCCCATTTCAGAGGTGTGAAACGGGCGCTCTTACAAGTGCCTCAAACGCTGCTCGCCCTGTGGCACATCCTGTCCCTTTTTCGGATGTCTCTTTTTTTTTGTTGAGCTTTGAAGCAGAATTTGTGAAAGAAAGAAAAGAATGGTTATCAGTCTGTGGGGAAAGCCAGGGCGGGAACTGGCTGCTGACTGCCCAGCTTTTTACCGGCCCTTGTGCTGAGCAGTCCTGTGCTCTCGCATTGTGTCTGTTCTGCAGTGTGTGTGTGTGTGTGTGTGTGTCTGTTCTGCAGTGTGTGTGTGTGTGTGTCTGTTCTGCAGTGTGTGTGTGTGTGTGTGTGTCTGTTCTGCAGTGTGTGTGTGTGTGTCTGTTCTGCAGTGTGTGTGTGTGTGTCTGTTCTGCAGTGTGTGTGTGTGTGTCTGTTCTGCAGTGTGTGTGTGTGTCTGTTCTGCAGTGTGTGCATGTCTGTTCTGGAGTGTGTGTGTGTCTTCTGCAGTGTGTGTGTGTGTTTCTGTTCTGCAGTGTGTGTGTGTCTGTTCTGCTGTGTGTGTGTGCCTGTTCTGCAGTGTGTGTGTGTCTGTTCTGCTGTGTGTGTGTGCCTGTTCTGCAGTGTGTGTGTGTGTGTGTGTGTGTCTGTTCTGCAGTGTGTGTGTGTCTGTTCTGGAGTGTGTGTGTGTGTGTGTCTCTGTTCTGCAGTGTGTGTGTGTGTGTGTGTGTGTCTGTTCTGCAGTGTGTGTGTGTCTGTTCTGGAGTGTGTGTGT